>CM066214.1:9741255-10192716 GCA_033675125.1 Athetis lepigone
CGTCGAGCACCGCCTCTAGAGCCGCCGCTAACTCTGAGCTCTCGGCGAATGTTACTACACTACACCCACCTTGTTCTTAGCTCGGTGCGGCGAGTGAGTGAACACGCAGTCGGTGATGGAGTCGAGCGCTCGCTCGTCGAGCACGCGCTCGTCCAGCCCGCGCTCGTCGAGCACCGCCTCTAGAGCCGCCGCTAACTCTGAGCTCTCGGCGAATGTTACTACACTACACCCACCTTGTTCTTAGCTCGGTGCGGCGAGTGAGTGAACACGCAGTCGGTGATGGAGTCGAGCGCTCGCTCGTCGAGCACGCGCTCGTCCAGCCCGCGCTCGTCGAGCACCGCCTCTAGAGCCGCCGCTAACTCTGAGCTCTCGGCGAATGCTGCTCCGCCTTCCGCTGTATCAACAATATTATTAGTATTTTTTTTTATTAGTCACTTTGTAAGATCCTAATTTAGCCACTTGCTACAACGGTTTTACGTTTTTATTTTTTTATAAATAACTTGTCCCACAGACTTCTGATCGAAGATTATGGGCAGTATTAAAAACAATTTAAAAATCGATTGGCATCAAAAAATGATTTCAGTGTATTATGGCCACTTTCTTGCAACTTGCACTTCAAATCTAAAAAGGATGCATATTAGGATAGGATTTCAAAAAAAATATGCAGTGTCTTAAGATCGTTTTCGTGTAACTGCAACGGTTAAATTAATTCCCCTTTCTGCCTCTGCCTTATTAGAGAATTAAGTGGACTTTGCCCCTGCCATTGAATTACTGCTACAGAAGAAAAGCAAGAGACCAAAGCAAATAAAAAGGATTACTATACCTTGATTAAAAAACTCCGTGAACGCTTCATCAGGTATTTGACTGAGCACAGCAGGATCCAAGATGTCATCCGGTGGAACATGTCCGACTTCTACTTCTGGAAATTAGATAATATCATTACTAGTCAAGACCTCCATTCTCAAGGTGAACTTCTGCTTCAAAACATTTGCTGTAGGCATTTGAATTCAAAACTTTTGCTGTTAGGCCAGTCATCTAAGACACGTTAGGTCGCAATAAATTGCAAGGTCCTGATTTTTTGTGATGTTGTTAGGATAGATACCAATGGTGTAAATCTAGATTTGCAACCTCGAAAGACCTGTGCTAACTTCGTGGTGCTCGAAAAACTTTGAAATTTTCGAACTTTTTTCAGTTTTTGGCTTACAACTTCTAAAATATGCATTTTGCAGCAAAGTCATCTATGAAACTTTTAAATAAAACAAAATAAGCAACAAAATGAGTGTAACCCCAGCTCTGTATGTTTAATAGATCTCAAGATATGACATTTTGAAAATGGGCAATTTTTCCCAAATTTTATCAAATTTGTAGTTGGCTAGACTTTAGATCGAAATACTGTCTAAAATACTCATCCTACAAGGAAAGTTAATAGGAGTTAAGTTGTAGAGCAGTTATTTAGCTTTAATTGAAGTGTAAAAGGAACTGTTCAGGACCAATAGTTCTCATATTATGAGGTAAATAAGGAAATCAGACTTTTTTCGAAAATTCTCTAGTAATATAATTATTGAATAAATTTATTTTTAAAACTATATATATATCCATACTAATATATATATATAGTTAGCCATTGTCACGTTCCTTTTACCTTTTAATAATGATTAAAAATAAAACGAAAGTGTATCAAGTATTAAGTATCTATATTGAGAAATAATAATTAGAAAGAGAGAAGGTGGAAGGTTAGGCCCGGTCAAAGGTGACGGAGATTTTAGTAAGTCCCTCAGCCGAACTATCTACTTTAGAAGCAGCAACGTTTTCGGCTGGAGGATAAAATGATTTTGTTATTTCTGTGAACTGCACCGATAATGCATTATATGTTGATTTCAAGTTATTAAATAACTTATTTTGATCGGAAGTTAGAGGAGTAACAATTCGTTGTAATCTAAAGTGTAAATGGTTTAATAAATTTTGCGTTCTATCTAATAGCGATTTCTGAGTATCCGACTTAAGTAGTGTAATATTATTTTTAATTTTTTCTAATGTCTCCGAAAATCCGTTGCAATCTTCCACAAAATCCAAGCAAGATTCAAAAATATCTTCTGATGGATATTTTTGTGTAAGTCTATTGATTTGACGACGAAGTTCTGTAACATTATCCAGTGGTACCTCACCTCGAATAGTAACCTCATATTGGAGTTCAGACTTTTGTAAAAGTAAAAATTTTATTGGAAATGCCATTACTTATATCAGCTGAATATGTTGTACAATATGATAATACAAACAAATTATTTATACTGTCGGGCAGAAGAAACAACCTCCTTTTTTAAAAAAAAATCGGGTAAAAGTACACGCTTATATAGTTAAATTGAAACAATACAATCTCAAGCTAAAGACAGGTACCTAAAATTCAGTTACAAAAGATAGATAAGTAAATGCCGTAACAAAACAACATAAAAACATTAAGTTACATACTTAAAATAAAAAACATACACATAGGACGATCACGAACACCAACTAGTACCACACCAAAGAATGCCTAATAGCTACCAGCCAAATACGTTAGACCGACCTTTGACCTTTAGAAAACCACGTTCTTGGGCGCCATTGTCAATGGGAAAGTGTGTCTGTCTGTCTGTCTGTCTGTTTGTCTTTCTTTCACGGCAAAACGGAGCGACGGATTGACGTGATTTTTTAAGTGGAGATAGTTGAAGGGATGGAGAGTAACATAGGCTACTTTTTGTCTCTTTCTAACGCGAGCGAAGCCGCGGGCAGAAGCTAGTATATATATATACACCTAGTCAAGTCATAAATTCTGTCAAAAACTTTTAATGTAATTAACGATATAATTTTTGATAATTAATTGAAAATTATATATGAAATGAAAGATAATTAAATGTACAATACAAATTTATTTACATTATTCGAAATGCCCCCCTCCATTTTTAATACATGCCCTTAATCGACGCGGCCAGTCATCGATCGCAGCACGCAACACATTCATATCTATTTCTGCCCCTGTTTTAACCAGAGATACTCAGAGAGTCTCCAAATTCCTATGAGGTTTAACAAAGTCTTTCTCCTCCAAATATTGCCATATCTTGTAGTCCAGGGGGTTTAAATCTGGACTAGAAGAGGGCCAGTCTTCATGCCCGATGAAGTCAATTCCATGGGCGGTCAACCTGTTTTGCCTGCTTCGTGCCCTATGAGCTGGTGCAGAATCTTGTCGGAATATCCAATGTCTGTTTTTGAACATAGCTTGAGAAAGAGGTTCCACTATATTCGATAGGACGGTATTTTGGTACACAACGGCACTGGTTTTCATACCTTGTTCACAGAAAAACACCTCAGTAAAGCCTGAATATGAGACTCCAAGCCAAACCATGAGTGAGGAAGGATAATGCCCACCCTGGACCCTCGGAATACGCGCGCTCGCTTCTTCGCTGCTGTGGGCATACACCTAATAATTTTGTTTGTTATAACTTTCTTCAACGGTAATTTTTTTTTCATCTGAAAATAAAATTACGCGATGTATTTTTCCCGCGTACCGCCGTAACAAAGCGAAAACAAATAAAAGCAAATCTTTCCAGCCTAATTTTTTTCAAACGCTCGTTCAAAAAATGACCGGCTTTTTACGATAAGCTCGTTGTCCCAGGTCGTCGTTTAACACTCTTCTAACCGTGGTTCTGCTTAGCCTCATCTGAAGAGCTAAAATTTTTTGTTTACGCGAGGGATTTCATTGAATTCGCGCCTTCACTGCTTTGATGACCGCTGGTGTCCTAACTGTGCGAGGTTGGCCGCTCCTCTCACGATCATCGAAGCTTGAATCTTCAATGTATCGTTTGATAGTGCGATAAACAAACCGTAGTGTTATTTTCAACTTTTGCAGAATTTTGAAAACCTCTATTGGCGCGTAACCATAGCGGTGCAACGCGATAACCGCGACTCTATCTTCTTTTCTAATAAAAATTCATTTATTTTCTTTTTTATTTGACAAGTACAAATGTTCTATTTTTTAAATTAGTCAAAGTATATCTAGCCAGTACTCGAAAGTTAAAATAACAAGGTTTTGACAGAACTTATGACGCCATCAATCATACTTATCCATACTAATATTATAAATGGGAAAGTGTGTCTGTCTGTCTGTTTGTCTTTCTTTCACGGCAAAACGGAGCGACGGATTGACGTGATTTTTTAAGTGGAGATAGTTGAAGGGATGGAGAGTAACATAGGCTACTTTTTGTCTCTTTCTAACGCGAGCGAAGCCGCGGGCAGAAGCTAGTACTTAATATAAAGAGAAAAGATTTGTTTATTTGTTTGTTTGTTTTGTAATGGATAAACTCAAAACCTACGGGGCCGATTTCAAAAATTCTTTCCCTTGTTGGATAGGTATGTTAACCGTGAGTGACATAGGCTATGTATGTACCACGGCTGAAGCCGGGGCGGACTGCTAGTATTGTAAATTCCATTCAACAATGAATAAGAAAAAATAACAATTTCTTGCGAAAATGAATTTTTTTATTATTACTTTTTACCTCATAATATGAGAACTATTGGTCCTAAACAGTTCCTTTTACACTTAAATTAAAGCAATAACTGCTCTACAACTTAACTTCTATTGACTTTTCTTGTAGGATGAGTATTTTAGACAGTATTTTGATCTAAAATCTAGCCAACTACAAATTTGAAAAAATTAGGAAAAATTGCCCATTTTCGAAATGTCATATCTTGAGACCTGTTAAACATACAGAGCTGGGATTACACTCATTTTGTGGCTTATTTTGTCCAATTTAAAAGTTTCATAGATGACTTTGCTGCAAAATGCATATTTTAGAAGTTGTAAGCCAAAAACTGAAAAAAGTTCGAAAATTTCGAGGTTTTTCGAGCACCACAAAGTTAGCACAGGTCTTTCGAGGTTGCAAATCTAGATTTACACTATTGGTATCTATCCTAATAACATCACAAAAAATTAGGACCTTGCAATTTATTGCGACCTAACGCGATTTTTATGTCTTAGATGACTGGCCTATGTAGGCATTTGAAAAAGACATTGATAACTTTTGAATTTCAAAAATACCTCTTAATTTAAAGTTAGTGTTTTAATAGTTGTCAAAGGTGCAGATTTTCCCTAGCCTTGTCAAATTAGCCAATGCCTGAAGTAAATCAATGTATTTCTAGTGGCTATGTTTTTAATCACGTCTAAATTATCTATGGAGTGTCTTAATTTGATAGAATAAACTAATATTTTATTGCCTCTCCTTTTCTTAATGTAAGGGAAAGAAAAAGATGGACTGAATTTTAACTTAGTTTATGAACAAGGAAATCGGCACCAATAAAACATTTTTGTCATTATATAATTACTCTAGGGTCTTGAAAAAAAAAATATGTTACCGAGTCCATGCGAGTCGCTGGCGACGGTGACGTACTCGTTGTCGCTGAGCGCGCCCATCGCCGCCTCCTCCGAGCTGTCGTACGTCGACGAGTTCGAACACACGTTTAGTTCTGTGGACACCAATAACATTTGTTAGTTTTCTATGTACACAGATGTATTAATCCTTCGAACACACATGATTTGAGACACAATAGAAAGACAATAGCGACAGCCGGCTGTCAGTTGGCCGTTGAAATATTAAAGAACTAATGCTATATCTGTATCGTGTAGTTTGTTTATTGCTATAACTGTTTCCACTCAGTTAAACTCCGGGTCAGTTAGCTCAATCCTGCCATCTTAGGGCCTTATCATACTAGCGGACTGCGAACGTCCTCAAAGCGGAGCGGGCGCGCAACGAATGCGTCGCGAACATTCCGCGGCTGCACAGCGAAGACGTCGCGGACGCGTGGCAAATTCGCAACGTTTTCGTCGCGTGTTTCTATCAAGTTAACGAAGAAATTACACTGCTATTTACAGCAAACTCGCTGGAAGGAATTCGCTGCGCATGCGCGGCGTTGCGCACCCGCTCCGCTTTGAGGACGTCCGCAATCCACTATATGATAAGGCCCTTATACTGTAGGACAGGTACAAGGTACTATACACACCAGACAACGGCTAGTCTGTGCCGTGCGGCGGGTCGGGCGCGGCTGTGCGCAGAAACGCGGGCGGGCGGCACCGTTGGACACGGACGCTTACCGAGTCATCTTCTTTTACTACGGGTATAGGACAGTTACAAGGTATATTACTTACCAGACCAGGCGGGCGGCACCGTTGAACATGGACGCTTGTGAGACATCTTATACTATAGCAAGATACATTACTTACCAGACAGTGACTGGTCGGCACCGTGCGGCGGGTCGGGCGCGGCCGTGCGCAGACGCGCGGGCGGACGGCGCCGGCGTTTGGCTCGTCGCGGCCCGCGCGGCACCGTCGGGCACGGACGCTTACGAACTACCTTCTTCGGCCGACAGTCGCGTGCTAACTTGTCGTAGTTGTCCTGAGAAAATCATGTTTTACTATAGATAAATATATTATGTGGCTAATAGACATCACTTATCAATTGACGTATTTTTTATGAAATGTCAAACGGGATTCTAACCACCACCATTTACCATTCATAAGTAATTGTAAGATACTACTTCTCTAAACAATCACTTCAGTTTAGCCCTGAAAATGCAATTATCTGCTGTAAAATAGTCAACATTATTGTCATACATAATCAATAGCCCGTTCAAGCAAAATCCATTGGCGAGCCGGCCAGCCAGCCGTTTAAGTCGTTCTATACAACGTACCCGCTTCCAGGCGTGCTCGGCGCAGAGCGGCGTCTGGTCGGCGAGCGGCAGCAGCGGCTGGTTGCAGCGCGCGCCGCCCGCGAACACGGCGGCGCACGCGGCGTACAGGCGCTGCTCGTGTTGTTCTATACAACGTACCCGCTTCCAGGCGTGCTCGGCGCAGAGCGGCGTCTGGTCGGCGAGCGGCAGCAGCGGCTGGTTGCAGCGCGCGCCGCCCGCGAACACGGCGGCGCACGCGGCGTACAGGCGCTGCTCGTGTTGTTCTATACAACGTACCCGCTTCCAGGCGTGCTCGGCGCAGAGCGGCGTCTGGTCGGCGAGCGGCAGCAGCGGCTGGTTGCAGCGCGCGCCGCCCGCGAACACGGCGGCGCACGCGGCGTACAGGCGCTGCTCGGGCGCGCGCGTCACGTGCGCCAGACAGAAGCGCGCGCTCGGCAGCGCGTCGCGCGCGCACCGCTCGGGCCCGCAGCCGCCGCCCGCGCAGCTGCTCGGCTCCGTAGATCCCGTCTCGCCGCCTGACCAACCGGTCTCTCTGTTTGGAGTTAAACAAATATTTCATTAAAACACAATTTTTACTAAAAGCTGGAAAATCGAATTAAAAACATTATTGTGGTAACTGTATGTGGCAAAACATAGAAAAAATTTTTTTTGCCATTAATGTATAAATAAGGTAAATTAAGTACCATCTGATACAGTAACTATGTTTCACAAATCAATTAATTATTAACAACCAGCCAAGCTCAATGATCAAACTGTTACAAAGTTGCATGTGACTGGAAACCACATTGTTACTTAATTACGTACCTCAGTTTCTTGCGTTCTTGGGACGTTAGCAGGGAAGGCATGCCGCGAAGCGCGAGCAGATGATTCACTGTCTGCGTCGGAAGTTGACCTGACGACCTTGAGCCCTGCAGCTGTTTCTGTAACCATACACCCTCTCCTATGAGGCACTGAAGTGATGGCACAAAGGCACAAAATATAGATAAGTAAAGATTAAAGGTCACTTGAATGGATCTTGAACTTGTGACCTAGGTTCTATAATACGACACTTATGTTAGTTATAACTAATTCTGGCGTGTCACTTTCCTTTCATAAGCGTTATATTACAAATAACGACCTTGTAATGTACAGCTCTACAAAATTATAAAACGATTAAAAAGCAAAGAAGATGGTAACATTTTTACAAAACATGGTAACGTATTTTTTTTATGCGGTAATAGGTATATTCCATTTCCAAATAATTGTCTATCACAATGTGCACCTAAAATTAAACAATAACAACGAACGTACTACACACTGGCAACACAACCTCACTTGTCCCAGCAAGACACATACCAGGCGCGCTAAACATGAGGACTCATCGAGTTGTCGAACATCCATAGCGTAGCACTAAGGAGATGCTACCTTGAGCAGCGAGGCGAGCGCGCGATGGTTGCCGTGGTGCGCGGCGAGCGCTAGCGCGTCGTGCGCCCGCGCGACGGTTCGCCGCAGAGCCGCGCGACGTAACGCCAAGCGCGCGCCTCGAGACTCCGCTGCACTCTCTTCTACGCAAGCTGAGACGCCGCCTGCCTCTGCTGATAATGTAAGCTTTGATATATTTGATGTTTACGACAAGATTGGGTTTTGAAGTTATTTTGCATAATAAAGGAGAATGGAAATTTTGGTACCTAAAAATATAAGTAGCAAATAATATATTCATACAAAACGGTGAATATTAAAGACGTATGTCTCTAAAAGGACAGCGAATTGAGACTTTGCGACTTTACGACTATTGTTCTACACAACTAGAACTTTAAAACTGTACTTAATTTTTTTTTTTTTTGGTTTTTTAGTTTTGATTGGCAATTGGCTACTTTGCACCTTCAATATACTGAAATTGTACAGCTTCATCTTTAGTCATCAATGAACACTAAAATTTAAGAATATGCCCGTTTAATCACCTCATTTCTGAGTCAACAGTCCTAATCTATCGGAGACATTACTCACAAATAAAGCTCAAACGTTGAGTCACCCTTAATGTAATAGTTAGTCAATTTCATGAACAATAGTCAGATGATAATTTTGTGATGCAGAATGGTATAATCCAAGAACACAGTATGCAAAATAAGTTGAGTTCAAGTAAAGATAAAGTGTAGTAATATTGCAACAAAAATAAGCCAGTTTGACCTTTATAAATAAATGTAAATGTAAAAAACTGGATTTTTACAACACTTTTTCTTTGACTGGATTTTCAATTAAAATAAATACTATGATTTTATGGTGCGACTTCACTTGGTGTATTTGGCCAAATTTTTGTGTATTCGATGCAACACAATATGAACCTTATTTCAATAAATCTAGGGTGCAGTTTGTATTATACAAGTAACGCGAATTTTTGGCCATATACGCTAAGTGATGTTGCATCTAATGTGTGTTACAAATCGGACAAATAATTGCGTGTTCCATAGGGTACCCGTAGACCGATTTAGGGGCATACTCGACCAAACTTTTGGAAGTTGGTAGTACAAGTGATTGTTGTGCAAATATTTTTATACAGTTTTTGTATGAAAAATTTGGGGCACAAAGAGCCCTTATTTATACGGCTCCAGCCAACCAGAATTGTTAACTATATTTTTTTAGTGTAATGGTATTGTTAATAAGGTGCTTTCAACATTCTGAACATTTCTGTTTACGACTTAACTGATGAGTCTGCGACCGCCTACAGTCTTGCCCTATATTGGATAATTTTTTCAAGAGTAAAAATCGAGTTTATTGCTTATTCTATCCTGAAACTACATTTATCAAATAAACTAACTGTTAAGTTGATAACTGTAGCAAAATCCACTAACAATTCAGGAGGTTCTTACAACATTGTAAACTACATATCAAGTTTAAAAGAACCAGCGAAATGCGAGACAGACTGGTACATTAAGGATGCTACTCTATACCCACTACACAATATCAAAAGCAAGGCAAAAAAAAGTCACAATTCTTGAGTGCCAAGGAACAAATAATTTTCTACCTTATACATTTCATAAGTGACAGACGGTCACTTATGAAATGTGTAGGCTAATACAGGTATGGCAACAAAAAAGGTAATTACCAAAGTCTGGCATATTATCATCATCACTGCTGCTGCTCTCGATCTGGCGGAACGCAAGCGGCCGGTCCCCCAGAGGTCCGCAGTGGAACAGCGCCTCGCCCGGCGCGTGCCACGCGTCGTTGGGCAGCGGTACGGCTCGCCTCGCAGCCGGTATCCGCTGCAACGCCTCGTGCACCGCCGGCCCGCGACCGCGGCGGGGCTTCGCTTGAGAAGTCTTGCCTGTTCAGTTTTCATGTGTTAACTCTTACCCATAAAGCGGATAGTAAACCAAAAACTAAGCTTAGATTGGCTAAAGTCGCATAGCTGACGCAGTTTTTCATCCTAAATAGCTTAGTTTAGATAGTTAGATGTTTTGTCTCTGCATCTGGGACTGGGAGAAAATCTAATCTAGACATAAGGCATTAAGTCTGTATCACATATACAGACATGTATAGATTGAAGATTTCATTATGTATAGATTTAAAGTCTGTATGTGTGCAGAGTTTTTTTTTATATTATGTGCATAAAGTTCAACAATTAAATAGGTAAAAAAATAGTTAGCACACACTTGATATGAATACCTGAGCTAAACTAAGCCTAGCTGGTATACAAACTGCTTAAACATTATTTGTGAAACCTAACACATTATTCGAAAAAGAAATACTACCATATACTGAAAAAGAAACAAAATTCACTTTGTGGTCAAAATTGTTATTATTTGATTCTAATAAATCTTGTGCATAAAGTTTCTCATGTATAAATTGACACCAGATGTAACTTTTTAAGGTTTTTATTTATTTATTTTATCACAGTCACATCACTTCCTTTTCATAAATTAAAATATAGTGATTGTCAAACAGTAATTTCTGTGACATCATAGATAAATATAACTTTCATCAATAAACTCTATAATCAAAAATTCTAAGGAAAACTCTTTACAAATTTAAACAAGGTATTTAAAGTATGATCAGTTATAGTCACTGTTCTTATTAACAACTCTACTACATAATGTAGTCATCATATTTAAATTAATTGGTGAAATTCAGGTTACGCGATAAGAGGAAAAATTCATTCACATTGTAGCATTTCACTATGTAACAGTAAAGTATATAACAGTACAGTATACCGACATAAAGTACTGAAAGTAAAAAAAATGCAACATCAGAATGACTTACCAGATGTAGATTTTTTCGGAGGAGACACTGGGACTTTAGCTGATGGGAGTGTTGGTGACTCAATTTTGACAAGAACAGGTGCATTCTCAACTAAGCCTTGCTCTCTCTTGAATACATCTAAAAATGTCTCCAGCCCACTTGGTTGCTTGGATGAAGCCTTCAAATTATTAGTAGTACTAGCACTATTAATACTGTTTTTCGTAGTTAGGGAGGGGGCGGTGGCAGTGCTTTGCGCCTTAGGGCTATGAACACTCAGTCTTCGAGTTTCACTAAACGATTCCGACCTTGCAGGCTCCTTCACCTGAGTTTGATTTTTAACTTTCAAAACTTTGGTATGAGTAGTCTTACTGTCTTTATAGTTGGCAATCGGCTTTGCCACTGGCGAATAATGCCCGTTAGATACCACCTCCTTTTTTATATCCTCCTTAATATCTCCATTTGAGAATGCTCCTATGAGATCAAGCTCTTTACTCGGACTCTCTGCTAAAAGCTTACTTTTAATATCAACATTATCAGAAAATATAAAATTATCTTCTGTGTGACTGACAGTTATTTCTCCAGCAATGACATCCGAGTCATGAAAGGTGTATAATTCGTTGGGATCAATTTTAAATTTGGAGTAGAAATTGTCATTGAGATGTATGTATGCCTGCTCATCCCCTGAGTTGTCATGTAGGTACATGTTCACTTCACCACAGCTCCCTGAGGACACTCCCTCAACCGCCATTTTATACTGTGTGGCACAGCTCGTTTCTGATATATTTTGTGGAATACCACTGAAGCTAAAAGTATGAAAACAATAATATTTTTATGATTTATTTATATCTGTTGACAAGAAATTATCATAAGAGGTATAATTTTATATAACATTTATATATTACTGCATGTTATTTGATTGTGGCAATCACTATACTGGTAACATTTCCTTTACATAACTATTTTAAGATTGTTCTGAATCATTAAAATGTAATTATTTATTGTGTTGGCTTAGCGTAGACCTATATTAATATGTAGCATTCAAATCAATATTGTTAAGAACAAGAGAAAAGATAAAATGAATTCTCTTTGGAAGGTAACTTTCTAAACTACATAATTATAACAAAGTATTTTCACTGAATATTAACACTAGGTATTTACTATGTAACAAAATAAGCAGTAAGGACTTAATTGATATATAAAGCATTACAATCACTGTGAACAAATTAGATGTAAGCATTGTAGAAGGTTTAACAACACATTTAACACCAAATCAACGGAACGGTTCACAAAGCACATTGTTTAGGGTGGAGATTAATACCCCACATAGTCACAATGATGCTAAAATATAACAATTCTATGTTACTTTATTACTTAGAACTTACCCCACATTTTCCGAAGCGCTCAAATAAGACATACTGTGTTCATTTTACATCTAAATGATATCAACAATTTTATTGCTATTCAATATGCAAAAGTAAGTTTGGTCCCTCTGCTTCATACTGCAATAGAAAAGATATTGTATTACTTCGTATGCATCTACATACGCAGTATATTCAATGATATTCAGATAAAATACAAATAAATACTATCTTTATTATTGTAAAGAAGATTCTTTGATCTTTGATTTGACATCACAATGACATATGTCAAGTTAGTAATTAACCAAAATTTCTCTGCTATTTTACTTATTTCACTTTATTATTCGATGTCTAGATTATAATGAGAAAGTTTTTTTTTATATTCACAACCAAGACTAATTAACAAAGTAATAAATATTGATAAACGGGGAATATGAAAAACAATTCTCACACGATAGCTTGTAGTATACCCGGCTCATCTTTTTCTTGGAATTATAATAAACTGGATCAAAGAAAAAACATTCACTTCTGTAACTTTTTTAATGATAAAATAACGTTTGTAGCTCTAAATAAATAAAACTCAAATCTGAATCTCAATAACATCAAGAATGACTGACAGAACACAGCAAATGGCAGCCAAATGACTACAGATAAAAAAGTAAATAAGATTTTAAACGAGCACCACCTTCTATAAAAAAACGTGAGATCTATTTTTATTTTTGTTTTATTTTATTATTATTTCTAGTTTGTTTTATGGATCTTGTAAATGTTTCTAATAAACTACTGAATAATAAAACAAAAAAATACCCTTTATATATAGATATATAGATTTTATAACACAGTGAACTAGTTCGTTCGAAAATTCACCCATTATTGGTGTTCTCTAATATGTCAGCCGCTTAGGTATTATAGCAAATAGATAGAATGTTACTATGGATAAAGCACGTAATCGTAACTGAAAAGATTTCGGACTATCATCAGAAGAAGAAGCAAAAATGTACCATGTTAACGTATTTCAGTCAGACTTGCTGACTTCTGACTGCCTGTAATGAATGTCAACAGGCACACCGCAACCAAATTTTTTTAACACTTGCCATTTAATTTTAGAATTGAATCCATTGAATCCAAGACCCTACGTTCTGCAGTTTGCAGGAAGTAGTGTAGTTTGTAATTACAGGCAGACGTATTAGACGTAGTTTTCAGTAGTCTAAAAATCCAGTGAGTCAAATACCGGGAAACTGATTGAAAAACTATTGTTTATTGCCGATTATGTAGTTGTAGAACATTTGGGCTGAAAATTAGTTCCCTAATAATAAATATTCCGTTAATAACTACAAACAGTATTCACTATTTTATAATTTTTTCATATTATAATTATTATTTACTTCTTGCTAATTTCTGATTTTTGCCTGTTGGTGGCGCCCTCACTTTTACTAATACTAAATCTGCTTTAGAAATAATTAGGTATACGGATTTGAATAAACAAATGATATTAAATTTGATTAAATGTTAAAATGAAAAGCTTTTTTATGATTTACAAGACATATTGGATATTATTTAAACAATGGTAAAACAAGAATTAATAATAGTTACTCTGGAGATTTTTGAAAAACGCGCCTTTTGCATTTCGATTTGAGAACCCCGTTTTTGAAGCGTTGTTGTGAATCCAATATGGCGATATTTGATGTTGTACTATTTTGAAGGTACGTCAAATTGACGATTCTATAATGATAATTCCGGTAAATATATTGTTGATAAAGAGTTTTCGACACCTAATGAGGAGTTTTAGTATTAATTAATTGAATATTTGTGTTTTAACAGTGTAAGAGAAAGCTTACAGTTTGTATTGTTTTGTTTGTGATTTCCGATATTTTAATGATTATTCCATTGTTTTACAAAATTATAAAAAGCGTTTTCATGTGGTTGCCGTAATAATTTATCGAATCAGTTAATGAAAACATGAATTAGGTAAATGCTCGTCGAAGTTAGGTGTGTTTCACATAAATTGAAGAACAAGATGGAATGTAATTACGGTAATTACAATCGCGAAAATTACGTACCGATTTCTTTACAAATTGTGTTATTTTTGTTACAGAAGTGCACATGTTTTTATACAAATGGGAGCTAAGTAATTTAGTGTTGAGGTGCATTAGATTAGCGCCATAATAATTGATTCATTACTTGAGTACATAGTGTTTAGAGCGCTGACTATCATGACAGACACGAGACGAAGAGTTAAGCTTTACGCTCTGAACGCAGACCGACAGTGGGATGACAGAGGAACAGGACATGTGTCGTCATGTTACGTGGAGAGGCTGAAAGGCACCTCGTTACTGGTGCGCGCAGAGTCCGACGGGTCCCTTCTCCTAGAGAGTAAGATACAACCCGACACAGCGTATCAGAAGCAACAAGACACGTTGATAGTGTGGTCAGAAGGTGACAACTTTGATTTAGCATTAAGTTTTCAAGAAAAAGCTGGCTGCGATGAAATATGGGAGAAGATTTGTCAGGTAAATACATATTGTTTATATATACCGCTTCTATACATTTATTGATATTTGTAAAAAAACACTTACAAAAACATTAATTTCTAATTGGAAAGTTACTTCAAATCACACTGTAAATCACTGTGGATCTTGTAGAACTAATCATAATAAATAACAAGGCAGCAATATAGCTGTGTATTGACATTGACATTGCTGTGAAGCAGATTATGTTATAATGTGATTTAAGTGCATGTGTTTTATATTTATTTCTTTTCAGGTACAAGGAAAAGATCCATCAGTTGAAATAACCCAAGATATAGTTGAGGAATCTGAAGATGAGCGGTTTGATGAGATGTCAGACAGTGTACAGCCTGTGGAACTGCCTGCTTGTGAAATGGGACGACTTGAAGATATAAGTGAACTTGTCAACAGTTGTCTGGTGTCACCAGCACGCAAAGACAAGCTTGCAGCAGCTCTAGAGACCCAGCACTATATCAAGAAACTACTCAACCTGTTCCATATGTGTGAAGATATTGAAAACATTGAAGGATTGCATCATCTATACGAAATATTTAAGAGTATATTTCTTCTCAACAAAAACACATTATTTGACACAATGTTTGCTGATGACACTATATTCGATGTTGTGGGCTGCCTAGAGTATGACCCAAGTTTGCCTACACCCAAAAAACACAGAGAATATTTGCGAGAGCTGGCTAAGTTCCGTGAAGCCATTCCTATAAAGAACAAAGATTTGCTAGCTAAAATACATCAAACATACAGAGTACAATACATTCAGGATATTGTTTTACCTACTCCTACAGTTTTTGAGGACAATCTGCTAAGCACATTGTCAAGTTTTATATTTTTCAACAAAGTAGAAATAGTGAAACTTATAGAGGAGGATGAGAAATTTTTGACAGATTTGTTTAAACTTCTTATGGATGACAAAACACCAAACCCTAAAAGACGGGACTTAGTTCTGTTTTTAAAGGAATTTTGTAATTTTTCACAAAACTTGCAACCTCAAGACAAGGATGCTTTTTATAAAACTTTAGTGTCTCTAGGGATCCTGCCAGCGTTAGAAATCACGCTAAGTATAGATGATCAGAAGACTAAGACTGCATCTATAGACATATTAACTTACATTGTAGAGTTTTCTCCTTCAGTAGTGAGGGACCACACACTACAGCAAGCCAACAATACTGAAGAGGTGTGTATGGAACTTCTCTTGTTTTTCAAATTGGTTTTGATTTTGTTGCACCCATTCTAATAACATTTTCTTTATTTCTAGGAACAAATGCTACTAAATATAGTGATAGAGCAGATGCTTCGAGACAGGGACCCGGAATTGGGTGGTGCAGTGCAGCTCATGGGAGTCCTGCGCATACTGCTAGACCCTGAGAGCATGCTTGCATCAGTCAACAAAAGTGAAAAGGCAGACTTCTTAAATTTCTTCTACAAACACAGTATACAGACATTAATAGGTAATGTACCCTTTCTATGACTCATGTGCAAATGACTATTTAAACACCTTCCTAGAAAAGTGTACAATGGAGAATCTCTATGTGCACTAGTGTAGTGTTGTTTAGAAAAAAAATGAGTAGTACTAGAACACTTGAGTTACTATTAGCAATTCTAATATTATGAATAAAAATATGCATGTTTTAATTCTAGCTTTAAATACATGTCAATGAAAACTAGTTATTAATGTAAGTTAGCTTGTTGTAGTTGCATAGCTTTCAATGAGATCTCCTTGTCAATTAATTATCAAGACTGGAAGTGGTTGGACACTGTAATTTATGTTTGTGAAATAATACCTAATTTTATTTTAATATTTTCTTTAAAAAATATGGACCTTTCTATTAGTCTTAGTATAAGTGGTTTTACTATTTTCCAATTATGCTTGCCAGATACATCTTTTTCTCTGTCTAGGTATATGAAAGAGGACTGCAGTGCACCAGCAAAATATATAATGACTGTTCCCATAAACACAGATAGTGTTATTCTTGTAACAATATAGTAGACTATCCTCCTTGCACATACAAGCCTGATGTTCCTATTTAGAGTCTAATATAGGCAAAATTTACTTTAAATTGTGTCTATCAAGTATCAAGTTGAAATCCATACAGCAGTTTATTCTCTATTGACATTGTATATCACATTTGCAGCTCCCCTCTTAGAGAACACAACAGGAGAGAAGCCACTGAAAGAGGACTATCACACAGTGCAGCTACTGGGCCTTGTACTGGAACTACTGGCCTTCTGTGTTGAGCATCACACATACCATATAAAGACCTGCATATTGAATAAGGTAAGAACATTCAACACAGATTTCTTAGTACACCACCATTTTCTTTATATAAGTACAGTGCCCTGCGGTTTCAACCGCAATATGGTTTTGGGTTTAGGGTTTTGGTTACTGGTAATTAAAGCTATATTACTGTAAAGTTGCATCAAAATCCATTCAAGAGTTTCTGCATGAAAGAGTAACAAACATCCACACACACTTACAAACATAGAAACTCACATTTTTATTTTTATTAGTAGGATTATAGATTACTATCTTTTGCCCGCTATGTTACTCTCCATCCCTTCAACTATCTCCACTTAAAAAATCATGTCAATTCGTTGCTCCGTTTTGCCGTGAAAGAAAGACACACATGCAGACAGACACACTTTCCCATTTATATTATTAGTATGGATAATAAGGCAAACTATGCTCTTGACTCTATGAAATATTTTGTTGAGAAATAATATGATTTTGATAATTGGTGTGTAAAATCACTGTTTATGGTGGCAGCATGAAATGCAATGCATGCAAAACATTGTTAATATGAGTGTATGCAATAGTAAAAGAGTTTAATTTTGACGTTGTTAATCATTTTTGCATAGAAGAAGAACTTATGGTATGGTGTTGCTTTTTAGTATCTATGTTACCAGAAGGTTCCCATTATCACTTTCTACTATGTGCATTTTTAATACACAATCTTATAACTAGACTAGTAACTTACTCTCTCAAAAAATCAACTCTAAATTATGTAAGATGTTATGCTTGGAGGGTAATCTGTTTATTTTATACAAAAAATATCCTTTGATGTAAAGCATTGAACAAACAGTGTCAAATCAAATTAATTTCGCAGTAATTAGTAGTTATTAATGACTATAAAGTTTTCACTATCACTTACATTCAATAATGAAGCAATTACATAAGTTAATGTAAACAAAAAGTGTCACACTACTGATCAGATTATAATTATTATTATGTTTGTATATTAAGAGTGAGATTATCTATTTGTTTAATCAGTAGGTAATTTATACCTAAACTATATAAATATGTTTTTCATCGTGATATAAAATATTCCTTGGCTTTGCTTTATTGCAATGTCAAAGAATCAGGATATACCTCAGTGTTATGAGATAATTTGCTCAGAGTCAGGAACTTGAGCAAATTAATATATAATTAAGATATAATTATTATTAAGATATAATTTCAGAATCAGTACACTGAGCTATCAGTGTACTGATATAATTTGCTCAAGTTGTTTAACAAATATTGTATTTTAAACAAGTTTGCACCTTACACATTGTACTTGCAGTTTGGGTTTTCCCCTAAGTATAACTTACTGAACAGGACAAAATGCATCCTTTATTCATCAATGTCATTTCTCTCAATGAGTAGTACAGCCACTAAGCGAAAATGGCCTATTAAATCCACCGTTTTTATTCCCACCTTGAATTATGATACAAGGTTACCTCTTGTTTAATAGCTCCTTTCTTTATGATTTACACGCAGACGCCGTCAAGTTATTCTATTTTCCTAACCTAGTTGCCTCTACGTTTACGCTTTTCTCGGCGGTATGTTTCAAACGTATTATTACGACCTATAGTAAGTTATGTAACGTTAACGATATTCGTAGATGCCGACATTTTTAGGCCGATTGCCAGTAATTTTTATGCTTGAATGAGGAGTCACCTGAGTGGGTCATAAAAAATAAAAAAAGTATAGAGACCTGTTTTGTAATACGGGTATTTTTCGGGTCAAGGAACCTGTGATATAAATATAGTCACAATATTTTCTTCTGAACCGAATATCATTAAAAGAGTTTCGATGTCAATTCCAGGATCTCCTTCGTCGTATCCTGGTGCTGATGAGGTCGACGCACACGTTTCTGGTGCTCGGCGCGCTCAGGTTCATGAGAAAAATCATCGCTCTCAAGGACGAATACTACAACAGATACATTATAAAGGGGAATCTTTTCGCACCCGTTATAGACGCTTTCCTTAGAAATAATGGCAGGTATGTAATGCATTTGGGTGAAAGTCCAAATTGTTTAGATTTTTCTACAAAAAGTGGTAAAATCTAAATAATTTGGGCTTTTTTTACAAATCTTTTCTTGCTACTGAAAATTTCTTCAATGTAATTTTAAAGTTTCTAGTATTTTCTCAACTATCAAACATCTTTAAAATCATTCCAATACAGACAGTTTAACTATTGAACTGTTATCAGTTTATGGTACTATTCTAATGCAAATTCGTAACTAATTTCAGGTACAACTTGCTAGACTCTGCGATACTAGAATTATTTGAGTTCATCAAGCTGGAGGACATAAAGTCACTTTGTTCACATGTTGTTGAAAACTATGGAAAGATCTTAGATGATGTTGAATATGTACAGACGTTTAAGGCTTTAAAAACAAGATATGACCAACACCAGGACAAATTGAAAGAGAGGGATCGAGGTGAGACAACATGTAATTACAAAAATTTCAATATTTATTAGTTTATAAGACTAAAATAAGTACCTTTAGGTTTTCTAAATAAGCAGCCAAAATAAGGTAGCAATTCCGCTTTTGAAATATAAATTAAAATTCAAAATATGGTAATTGTTGCTTGTTATTTAACAACCTATATTATCAGTCGAGTATAAGTAATCTAGCAGGACAAGTACAAGTAGTCATACTATCCAATATGTGAATGCCACAGCATGGTCTTTCGTGAATCGTGGAAGATATCTGAAGAATAGACTGACATAACAGCAAGAAATTATAATTGCATTACATAAAATCGACAAGAACATAACAGCCGCCTAATTCCTTCATTTCGTGCACAGTAAGCGGCAGTGTAGGCGTAGCGGAGGCCGTGGTACCATCCCTCCTGCGCACCAGGTACCGGCGCGAGGCGCGCGCGCCCGACGACGAGGAAGAGATGTGGTTCAACGACGACGACGAGCTGGAGGACGACGCGCCGCTCGACGCGCAGCCCACGCACGCGCACGCGCATCACGCGCTCGACGCTATCGGTAATGTTTACACACCTTATCTTAACGCCTTGACCCTTGCAGTAATACTGGTAGCTTCAGACGTAATGGCTTCGTTTGTTTTGGTGGTTAGTCTACAATAATAGCGTAAGTCGGGTCCGATTGTCAATAACCTTTCAACGACCAAGCGACAGCCGGCTGTCGGACTGCTATTGTCTTTCTATTGTGTCTCGAATCACGTGTGTTCGAAGGTTTAATAGATGGCAATTTGACAATTGTTATGGTTGTCATAAGCTGAAAGTCTGTTAATCGGCTTAACCATAGGATATTGTTTCACCCAGTAACTGGGTTGTGCAGAGCCAATAGGCAGTCATGACAGTCGTCCATGTCCGACACAGATATTTAGTTGGGTACTGTTTGACAAGCCTAACAAAGTTGAGACAATGCTAGGGAGATGATGATGAATCTACAATATTTGTATTTGTTTCAGGAAAAATAGTTGAAAAGAAAGTGTGCTCGAATACGGAAACAGTGAATGGGCCAAGCAGAGTACTGCTAAGCACCACGTCACCCAGCAAGCCGACGCACACTGACGTTCAGGTATCCTCGCCCAGATTACTCAATAAGGTAAACTTTTAGTTCCCTCACGCCTCTTCTCTGCTCGCTTCGCTGGGGAATCATTCGATGTGTCAGTAATATCATACACAAATATCAAATCAGAGAAAGGATTTGCATGTTGTTTGTTGGACTCAAATTCCTTGTGTGGTGTGTCGTATAATTAACTAAAAATAGTATGTAAATAGAGTGCGGATAACGTCTGTTCCTTTCATCGGCTGGATGATTCTGTTCTCACGTGCTTTTTTATTATTCGCGGTGATTGAGTGATTCGGTGTTTTGCCGATGCTGTTACGATTTGGATAATGCCAAAGCGTGATTTTGAATTTGCTCATATTGTAATCATTCTACATGTTTTCTGTGTGTAGGATTTTCATAGTGGTAATGTATCAATGGTGTAATAGTAGATGTGTTTTTCAATCTAGTAATCTTTGTGAAATACTTTACTTTTGTGTATATAATTATAAAGTCTACATTGTTTCAAATTACATACATTATTTTAGAAGCCTATTCTATAGACTGAACTACCCAGTCCAGTGGTTAGTGAAAGTCTAGGGTTGTGAATGGATGTGATGTGATTGTAAAGTTAATGTTGGGACTGATTCTAAGAATATAAAAGGGCTGTTTAATTAGGGCATGTTTAAGGTCATATGTATATTTTCCGTTTTAGCTTTGTCTTAGTATAATAGCTCAAATGTTAAACGCGCAAAAATGCCTGTTCCAAACGCAAAGTTTCGAATCATTCCGATCTTGCTATGCCGAATCCCGAGCTTGTTTGATATTTTATTGTTAAGAGTGTTTTAGTACATGAGTGTGTGTGTCACAGGGGCTCGTGGACTACGACGGCGACTCGGACGAGGAGGAGGAGGGCGGCGGCGCCGGGGCCGGCGACGAGCGCGACGCCAAGCGGCCGCGCCTGGCGTAGTGCCGCAGTCGTAGTGCCGCAGTCGTAGTGCCGCAGTCGTAGTGCCGCAGTCGTAGTGCCTGTCGCCAGTGTTTCAAGGAATATAACCAGAGAGCCGCCCGCCTGTGCACGTGTCCCAGTGAACCATGGAACATGTCGTAAGATTAACTTTACTGTTCGCTGTGGTATTTATATCTGTCCGCGGTGCGACTGTTGCGTTACAGAAAGAGAGCGCGCGGACGACACCGCGCTCGCTACTCTTTAGTAACGGAGGAGTTTCATTCTGCTAGTCGGTTGAGTGTCGCGGGCGAGGGCTCGGCGCCCAAGGTTGCCCCGCCACTCTGTGTGAGGCACTTGGCGGCGCCTGAATGCTCGTGTTCAGGATACGTTATTGTGATTTCTAGATTCTAAGTTCTCAATATCACTGCCTTCCTTGCGGCTCCGATACCTCGCTCTCGTCACGAGTTCCAAATGGTTGCATTTAAATTCGACACAATCGGTCGTTTATAATTGCTTTCGTTAGTCAACCGCTAGACAGTAAAGTATACTTCCAACAGCTGGGTTATGTCCATTATTTGTAAATATGAAGTGCTGACACTTGAGTGTCCGACTTTAGTTAGTTAGTGTATGAAGTTCTTCATACTTTGTAGTGTAATAATATACTTCAGATGGCATCAGAAAGTAGAACAAATATTGGTTACAAGGTGTATTTAATGTGAACTAATTTTAATGATTAGGTTACTTTTGTCAAGGATTGTAATCACAAAAAGTACAAAGAAAATATGAGTGGGAATTAAACGTCTAATAATAAATAATAATAGAAAAAGCAAAACACCCTGAACGCAATATGAAACTGTAAAAATGTACGTATTTATGAAAATCTTAGTTTATGAAGGATCACATGACCAATCTTTTTTTAGAGACATTTTAAATCAAATAATCTGTGCTGTGGAATTGTTACTAGTGCGCTATGTATCACAAACTGATTGGCATCGAATAATCTGTTGCCAGAACTTCATCATACAACTGCTTTCATTACGTAAAAGTGTCTAATCGGCATCAAAGACAAGACAGCCGTAAAAATAATATATGTGGTGTCAGATATTATACGAGTTATTTATTCTAAATATTTTGCATTCCTTCTGTTGAGCTTCATGGAAATTACAGTTAGTACTTTTCCAACCATTATTTTTGCAGTTACTCAGGTCTTGTTTAATTAAGCATGTAGTATGTTTGCGATAGCAATGTTATTTGTTTTTATTGTAAAAAATCTCCTTTAAACTCCGACTTTGTTGAGAGTAGAGAATAACTTGGTATGATTTATTATTTTTTGTTATTTGCATGACCCTTTGAAGTATATTAACATTCTAACTGCTGCATAGAATCACTTCCTATTTATAAAATATTCTGTGCGTCACTGCATAAAACATTCGAGATTTATAGCATAACGTAGGTAGTTAAAATGTTATTAATTTCAAAGGATTATATCTTATTTGAACTGAATTCCTAAAGTGTGACTAGCATTTTTTTAAATATCAAACATCTATAAAAATTAGCCAAAATTAGACTAAATTAAAACTATTATTGTAAGGAGTGGCGTTTAGCGACATGTTGACTGCCCATTTATTTATTATGATTAAATAATTACAATAAATTATATATATATGAAAATTAAAATATGTTTATTTTGTGGAAAGCCAAGTTTTGGGGTACGTTTTGGAACTAAGTGGCGTGTTGTCAGCGGTTGGTGGTTCGGTGCAACTAATAAGCAATACTCAACAGGAACGATACTACAAAAGAAAATTACGTGATATGGGGCAAAACGCTACTTAGTTTCTAAAGATCTGGTGAAGAGTTTAACTTTCGAAGGTTCTAGAAAACATTACAATAAATGAACACAAAAAAAAACTTGTTAGATTACTTCATTCGTGGATACTCATGTTAGTGTCATCAGTAATGTTGTCAACTTTTCTGTAGTGCTCAGACGTTACCTTAACCTTTTGAACGCCAGTTCATGAATGCTCGCGGGTGCCCTTTAAGCCAGCACAAATAAACAAATAATTATAGAAATTCCAAAACTACGACGATAATACAATTATTAAAACTTTTATTTTCATCCACAACAGGCGCTTAAATTTTTAGTAAAACTAGTAGTATAAACACACAAAAATATTGATTGTTTATTTTATGGCACAGAACGCATTTTTTTGCCACATATTCGTGCGTTGGCGTACAGGACATGCGCTCGCTTGTTCAAAAGGTTAATAACAACAAAAAACGGGGAGTTTTTAACTTCCGTATTTAGTTGTATACGAAAGTCTCCTAATACAGGCTTCATACGCTTACAAGGAGGCTTCAATCACCACTGATGTAAAAAGAACTTGTAAATTCCAATAAACCTTTTTCATTTCATCAATATGCTGCATCTTACATCTAAATTAAAACAAACTTTGCAAGTTGAAAAAAAAAACTTGTAATAAACTGGACAGTCAACATAGAACATGTTTATCTGGATCCTGACTTTTTAAACTATTTACCGGTATGTCTTCCGAAAGGGATCTATGTACACCACTAAAGATAGGAGCAGATATTCTGAATTTTTGACTCGATATGTCAATAAGTATACGATTTTAGGTACATTTTAGATAAACGTGATCTTACTTTAGTGCAGTCTACATAGGCCCCATCTTCCATTGCTTATGTTTTAGTGGCAGCTAAGATTTTGTTAGTTGATTGAAATTTTTCATTGATTTTGCCTGGTTTAATCTATAATCAAATAAATTTTCGATTTAATTTGGGATCCAGATTTATCATGTTTTGGATTTAAAAGGCAACCATCTTAAATTACGTTCGCTGCGGAATTTTTGGCACGTAGTTCTGGTACTACATTTGTATTGGTTCCGCCGCTAAGGTGTTAAGATGTAATTATAACCATCAGTGATTTATACGAGTTTCCTATATCACAGTAATGTATTATTCCTATAAATCTCTGATTGTGTTGAGAAGTTGGTGTCGGATCCATTTCATCACTGCGAATGGAGGCACGAACAAGATAAATGTGTTTTATGTTATTTATTGAGTAATGCATTGTGTTTTCAAATAACGTGTTTTATTTTCTAACGCATTGTGCTCTTTTGTAAAATTATTATTTTTCGTTTGTTAAGGGTAATGTCATGAAATGGATCCGGCTGGCTATCTCCAACTACGTTGCCTACATTGCCTATGAATTATAAAATCAGTATTAAATATTTCTTTACTTTCAACAAATGTTTCCTATCTTTGCTTATATACGATTGTTTGTAGCTTTTTTACACTGCGGAAGTAATGTGTATGTGATAAAATTATCTGATTAAGATCCATTTTATTTTATTACTATAAACCTCTAGTTTTATCATTCGTATTTTGTAAATAATATTAGATTTTGTAAAATACACTTAATCTGGTGATTATAAACATCTATCTGTAATAAAGTAAATAGATTGCATAATCACATGTCGCCAGAAACGAGTTAGAAAGAGTGGTCCAAAAGTTATTTTACACAATAAACAATCAGTACTGATCTCAGTTGTAGCTGTCTACAGACTGGCTTCCAATAATTTCTTACAACAAACCTCATACACAACAAACCTCATACATAACATTGCAGTGCTCAAATTTTTTAACTGGTCAAGGGATTTTAATGTCATTACGCATTCATTTATCATTTTGCATTTACAGAATGCTCTTCCATATGTATCAAAAATATTCTAACTTAGATACTTTCGTAAGACATAGTTTTTTGTAGTTGCAAGTTTAACTTAAGATATATTTCAGAGATGTAAATATTTCTGATCTAGTGTGACACAAGATGCGATGGAGCCATATTATCAAAACATATTGAATATTATTTTAAAAGCATAGCTTGATATAATACATTAATATTTTTTTAGTTAAATTGAATGCTCGTGGAGTGTATTTAAAATATTAAAATGTGTGCAACAGTTGTCATAGACATTGTTCATAATATAATTTATATAACTAGCTGTATTGTCTCTCGATTTAGAACTCCTGGCGGCATGATTATTTGAGTGATGGTTGCAAAGGAAGGTGTGCATGCCACTGTGATGATTAGCCGAGGCTAGCGGCTACCGGTACCGCCCGCTAGCCGCACGATAGTTTGTGACAAGTATAGCGCAGCCACTGCTAGCTACCTGCACTTACCACTCGCGGTGCCTACGATGTGCGGATGCCGTACACTGACAAAGGTAATTGAACTGAGCACAAATAAAACAGTATAGTTTCTATACTTAAATATTCTCGAAATTATTTTTTCGGCTCTGATTGTTTAAGTTTTCATACTTCTTATGATTTTAACTACCTTGTGTAACGTCTCTAAAATACATATCAATTTTAATATGTATCTGAAAAAGAAATTATTGATCTCTGTCATAAGATTTTACATCTTATCAAAGAAGTCCGCTACCGCCACTATTGTAACTGATTACTATAATATGATGGTCACACTTCTATATCAGCGCAAAAGATTACAGCTTTTATTTATCGAAATGCACAGTGAACGCGAGGCGAATTCAATTATTACATACGTGGAATGAATTTGTCAGAATATATTGTAAATATATAACGTTTTATGTAATAATTTTATTTTCAAATCTGCCAACATCCACGTGTATAATAGGCTAAAAGCATCGAGCTGTCAATTAGATTTATACGATTCTTATATTCCTTGAAATAACTTCCTCGTTAATTAAAATACGAAGTTCTAGGTGAAAGTAGACTGTAATAATGACTATTTTTTATCTGTCTAGGTGGATGACCATCATAAAATTAATTTATACACAGATTTAAAATAGATTTACTTATCGGCAAGTTGTGTAAAATAAATAAGCTTACGATAATGCTATTATTATGATGTCACTAGTTAAGTAAGCAATATAAATATAAGGTAATAATTACGAACTGATGTTGTTTCTTTCATATCCACTATTAACGGACCACAAAATAAAATCTCGTTTTATGAATTCAATAAATATATATTTTATTAAATTAGAGTTAAAGAGAGATAAAGAAACATTGATTGACGTATTGACTATGTATGGTTCCCGGGGGTATTAATTAGCGATATCGACAACTTCAGTCTTGAGCTTGGATGCGAGCGCCCGCCGCAGCTGCATGGCATCTGGGGGCGGCGCCGGCGTGGCTCCCGCTAGAGCTGCTTGAGCCACGCGGGCTGATCGTGGTCTGGCCACGCTGCTCTGAGATCCTTCGCCACCTATATGTAGAAAGCAAAAATACTTTAAGTTACTAGTACATTAAACTTTGCAAGCAAGCCCCAAGGGCATTATGTATTCATTACTTAGAGTTGTTTTGCGCTGCCGGGGTTGCGGAATTGTTACCGAAAGAGTTACCGTGGCCCTGAAACATGGGCGAAAGAAGTAATTTGATGATGTCTCACTCATTCACAAAAAAAGGTTTGTTTTGCGCGAGTGAAAAAGAAAATTGTTTGACTGCACGTTTAGCGCAGTGGTCGAGTAATCGTCTGCCGTGTAGCGGGGTTGGATTCTCGCAATGGTCTTTGCCCACAACAACTTTATCAAGTCTGGATGTATGTGCCAACATAGTTACGATACTGGAAACGTAAAAAGGGAAATAAAGGTGCCTATTCCAAGATTACCACCAGATTCTGCGCCCTCTGCGGCACCGAGTCGCCGCTCACGCACTTGCTTCTTAAGCGCCAACAACTTGTCTCGTTGCTGCTTCAGATATTCCTGACGAGCTAGCATCTCTTCTTCACTCACCTGCAAGCCAGATAAGAATATAGGTAAACTTTCATAATATGTATTTTTATTTTAGGACCCTACTTTACACTATTTGCAAATATATTCGCGGGTGTACATATTTGTCGCTAAAATATAACTAGGCGTAAGGTGATAATAGGTATATTCTAAAAGGGATGGCGCAAAGCATCACCACGCGCTTTTTTTGCGTCCAGCCAGCCGCATAACCCTTTCCAGTCGTACAAACTGATCCGTACTGAACTTATTTTAGCATCTAGGTACCTCAACTTTCTTAGGAGGTGGTTTCGGTGGTTCCATAACTTGAATTTTCTTTGCTTCAGTCACGATATGATCTTTGTCATCGAGAATATCTTCTGTCTTTTCCATGATATGACTTTCTTCTTCCGTTTTGTAGATATGAGTTTCTTCTTCCTTTTTTAAGATATGACCTTCTTTCTTTTCAAAGCTGTGAAGTTTTGACAACAAAGTTTGTTTTTCAGCCACAACTTCTTCAGGTGGGACGCTGACTTCATCTTTACCTTCAAAGTCTTCAAGTTGTAATCTGAAATAATCCAAAAATAGTGACAGATTTGCTTCAATGCAAATACATCTAGAAGTCGGATAGGTACCTCGAGTAATGCTTTACTTTTAGGTACTCGATATACTTAACCGACTTTAGAAAAGGATACTTTTAAACCATAATATATTTGTTTATACTTGTAAAACTGCTGTGTCTCGGCCTCTCGGGCCAGGGGACCATCAGTCAGAGCGAAGGGTAATTTTGGCGTTCCATTACCTACTATATTATAACGGAAAAACAAAAACATACTTTTTTATTTCCATCATGACATCGTCATTATCGGGCCAATCCGCACTTTCATCGCTTCGTGAAGTGTCCAACTCATCTGATTCTGCAGGAAATAAGTGAGACATTGCTCCATACCGCCTCTCTATCAATTCTAAAGCCTGGAAATGTAGAAGTAGGTAGGTAAGTAGACTATTGTTCTATTAAGACCGTTCTAATAAGCAGATAGAAAGGTATACATGACACGACATCTGTATAGGTAAATTTGGTAAACACGTTAGCAGGCCCGTGTGCATGCTATAGTAATAAGCATAGGTGTTTGACATTCTTCATGCAAAGCATAGTCATTATTAGTCATGTTTACATTAAAGTAGGTTACTGCGCAGCAACGATAGCTGTAGATACCTGCAATTGCAACTCCACATTCTTATGCGTCATCATCTTAACAAACATTTCGTAGTCATTGGCAGCCCAGATTTGCTCGAACAGGCGTCGGTGAAAGTAAGCGGGCAATCCAGCTAGGTCACGGGCCGACAGCTTGCACGCTGCTTCGAACTGATCGGCTGATATACCGATGTCGTCCATGAACGAGCCTAACATCACGTCCACCTGGGATCATAAAAGAATAGCTAATTTAGATACTCCGATTCGTTAAAATATTTTTTTAAAATAGCTTTTGCCCGCGACTTATATCCCGGGAACGGGAATAATAGTTCCCGTTCCCGGTGGATTTCCGGGATGAAAAGTACCCTATGTCCTTTGTCGGGTCCTAGACTATTTATGTGTTCCAAATTTCATTCAAATCGGTTCAGTGGTTTAGTCGTGAAGAAGAGACAGACAGTTACTTTCGCATTTAAAATTTACTAGTTGCCTCCCGCGGTTTCACCCGCGTTAAAAATGTTAAGAGTGAACAACCTTTATCACTTAGGGGTATGAAAAATAGTAGCCGATTCTCAGACCCACTGAATATGCATATAATATTTGGTAAAAATCAATAATGCCATTTCGGAGGAGTAAGGTATAACTAACTAAGGTGTAACATTGTGACACGAGAATTTTATTTAAAAGATTAGTACGGAATAAAAGAACGAAAACTAGTTAAAGTTGCATAGGTGGTAAGGCTCTCAAGGAATATAGGTGAGGCGCAAAAAGTTTTTATTTATATTAATAAAACTTTTTGTAGGTGTAGGTACAAGTTTTGTGGTTCATTTCATACATTAGGCCCGAGTCACACCGGAATGGCAGCGGCCGCCCGCAGCGCCGCGAGGCCGCCAGCGTCGCGCGTCGCTAGAAACGAAAGGCGCGTGGCCGCTCGCGGCCTCGCGACCTTTTCAAGCTTTTCAAGCGATACTAGTCTTTTAAGTATGTAGTTAAAGGAAAATTATTTCACACTGAAGTGCTCGCCGCGCCGCTGCCGGCCGCTGCCATTCCGGTGTGACTCGGGCCTTACTTACTAGGTTACGGTACTCATCGTGTATCTTCTTATACTCAGGTCTATCAAGCACTTCTCCATTATCTGTTGGCTCAAAGGCTGTAAACAAACATTCTTTATATAAAATCTGAGTAGCACAAATAAATTGAATAAATATAGTTGTGCAACCAAAGTGAGTTCTTGGTTTTACCATTTGCTAAAATATACTGGACATTCTGTCTCTGCTGTAAATATTATTATAATAAAATTTATAACTTCCAGATGTTAGACTACTGCATACTTACGCAAAGATTTTTCCTCAATAAATGTCTGCAGTGGCACATTCCATACAGGTCCATGAAGAAATCCTACAAGGGAGTCAAACACCCAAGCGTTACCGTCTAGTTGTGCCATTTGTAAGTAGGCACTAACAACGCTGTCATAACACTAAAATACTTAGCTGAAATTGCTTTTTGTGTAAGTAATTAATTAACAATATAAGCTCCAACACTTATGACGTTTATTTGTGCTAGTTGTTGTTATGGTAACATATAGGACACTGGTAGGTATTTTTATTGTTTCCTTTTGTTCTGACAGGCAGAACACGAAGTTATAATATATTATTTAATGTATTCTCAAGGTCTTCTCATCTATTGTAGTTTACTGGGGATTTAAGGCCATATTTATTTAGACCAGTACCTACGTGCAATTTGGTCGCACCACCAACAAAATGTATGGCAGGTGTTGCACTTAAAAGCGCCACCAGTTGCAACCTTCAATGACATTCATACATTTCGTTGTTCGCAACCCTAGTTGCGCAACCAGGGTGTTCTAATGAAGTATGTATGGCCGTCAGACACATTTAACACCATGATAAATGATTAGATTTATGAACGCATCAATATTAAAATGGCACAGCTGTCATTGTCAATATCAGTCACTGTCATTATGCTCTGACTCAGGAATTCCTGAGTCGGATGGATCTGAGGTCTAGTGCTTGATACAAGTGTAGTTTTCCAAAAAATATTTATTTTATATAGATACGTGTTGTTGAGGTATTTATTAGTGCTTTGAAGTTTCTTTAGTGTGCGATACTCCATCAAGTAAGTACATTTATGTCATAATGAATGACCATCCTCCAGACCCTGGTGGAGGTGGCATCTCCTCTCTCCCTTCAATTCAGGTGAAAAAGAAACGTATTCACCCTGAAGAAAATTTAGACTCCCCTAATCCTAAAAAAAATGTGCCTAATAATTCCCCGTTAATTCCTTCAATACAATCTTCGTACACTCACCCCGATTATGAAAATAAACCTTGCATTTATTCAGAAACAGATTCTGGACCGTATTTAGTCCATGTTTCTAGGGCAGTGGAAGATCCATCCTCTGGGACGGTCTTCCGGCCGATCAAATTTGGACACTTTTTATTTAATAATAAAATTAATAACATTGTCACGGGAAGCGTAAAGCGTGTTGGCCGCAACCGTATGGCTGTGGAATTCAAGACAGCTGCTGATGCAAATTCCTTTCTTGTTCACCCAGCTCTGGCTAAATTTAAATACGAACCCATAATACCTTCTTTTTCGTGTACACGAATGGGCATTGTTAGAGAGGTACCAGTGGAGTGGTCCCTAGAGGAAGTGGTCCAATCCATTGAAGTTCCATCTGGAATCGGAAAAGTGATTAAAGCCAGAAGACTAAACCGAAAAAAGTTTAATGAATCGAATGTTGCGTCTTATGTACCCACTCAGACCGTTGTTCTCACCTTTACCGGTCAAAGGCTGCCTTCTCATGTATACTGTTTTTACAATTCACTTCCCGTGGAGACTTACGTTCTTCCTCTAATCCAATGCTTGAAATGTTCAAGATTTGGTCATATCACAGCTCAATGCAGATCATCCCCCCGTTGTTTTGTGTGCTGTCAGCCTCATGAAGGCATTTCATGCTCTAATCAGTCCCCCACCTGTCTTTTTTGCCTTGGTCCTCACTCTGCCAGAGATCCTTCATGTCCAGAGCATTCCCGTCAGAAGTGTATTAAAATTAGTATGAGTCAAGACAATATATCTTATATGGAGGCATCAGCAAGGTTTCCCCCTGTGCGGAAATCTTTCGCTGATACTATTAGACCTTCTAATCAAATTCAAGCTTCCCTCTCCAACTACCAACAATTATCTTCCTCCTCTCAAACTCAAACTACTTCCTACAGAAAAACCGTCTTTATTCCCAGATCCCAGCCAAAGCCAGCCTCAAGCCCTGGCTATGATAGGCAAGCTCACGAAAATATCACTCAAACCCCTACCTCTTCCTTGTCAAATGGTTGTGCCCTATTCAATGAACAAAGTACAGGTCAAACAGTGTCTAATGATAATTTAATGGAATTGCTACTAAACATTATAATAAACATTCTTCCACGATTTTCACATACTGAGCTTCCTGACTCTTTAAAGTCCAAACTTTCTCAGCTTGTAGGTCTTACAAATAATGTTCCCTCCACTACTTCAATGGAACTGTAGAAGTATTAAAAATAAAAAGAATGAGTTAATATATTTAATCAACAAATATAAACCTCTCATTCTTGCCATCCAGGAAACATGGCTTAAGCCCGATGCTCATTTTAGGCTTTCTGGGTTTGCCTGTTTTCGGGATGACAGGAATGATGGGTATGCTGGAACCATTATAATGGTTTCCAGAAAAATTGTATTCACTCAAATTTCTATTCCCCCACATAGTGACTCATTTCATGTTGTTGGTATTAGATCAATGAACATTTCTTTTCTTTCAGTTTATATACCATCTCCTAATTCATCCATACTTTCTGAACTTATTAATATAATATCTTCTATTCCTCCTCCTGTTGTCGTCCTAGGAGACTTCAACATCCACCACTCTTCTTGGGGATCTTACATATGTGATCCCTTATCTTCATCATTTCTTGACCATCTTGACCTTTTGAACCTTTGTATTCTAAATGACGGTAGTGCCACTCGTAGAATGTCTCCTTCTCTGATGGGCCCTAGTGCTGTGGACTTGACTCTGTGCTCTCCTTCTCTCTCTTCTTGTCTAACTTGGCAGGTTTTAACGTGCTCCCATGGTAGTGATCACTTCCCCATAATTATTTCTTCTCCTACCAGTCAAATTCTTACTTCTCCATTTAAACCTCTACAGAAATATAACCTTTCTAAAGCCGACTGGGACTCATACTCCAATTGGCTCGATAGGCAAGTAAACCTCTTGCCAAACCCCGACTCTTGTAACTTTCTCTCTGTGTATGCCCTTTTTAAGAGTGCTGTGGTTTTCGCTGCTGATAAGGCAATTCCACCCAAAACCCCTCCTAGAAGTCATCTTCCTTCTCCTCCTTGGTGGGATCAATCTTGCTCTGCCGCCTGCAAAAAAAGAAAAGTTGCTGAATTGACATACTCGGTAGACATGTCTCTTTCTAATTACTTGAACTATCAAAAAGTTGCAGCTCAAACAGTCAGGCTCCTGTCTCAGAAGAAACGAGACGGTTGGCGCAAATTTTGTGAGAACCTTTCTCCCCGTACTCATTCATCCATAGTATGGAGAGACATTAGAAAGTTTAAATACTCAATTACAACTAACCACATTGCTTCTAATGACTCTTCTGCTTGGATTCAAGATTTTGCTCAGAAACTGGCTCCTCCCTCTGCCCCCTCTTTTTATGAATGTTCTGTTTTCCCTTCCACTCCTCATTCTAGTCATCACTTTGACGATCCCTTCACTCTAAATGAACTTCTGGCTGTTCTGGGACCCTTAAAAGACTCTTCCCCTGGAGTTGATGGCATTCCATATTCATTCATTGTTAAGAGCAGCTTATTTTCTAAAACCTTCCTTTTAGGCATTTTAAATCATATTTTTTGCTCTGGTATACCTCCAGAAGAATGGAAAACACAAATTGTTCTTCCAATTTTAAAGCCTGGTAAACCTAGCGACAATGCCTCAAGTTATCGCCCCATTGCTCTTTCTTGTACAATGGCCAAAATATTGGAACATCTGATAAAAAACCGTTTAGAATGGTTTGTGGAAAGTCAAAGTCTGCTCGCTAAATCTCAGTTTGGTTTTCGCAAGGGTTTAAGTTGTATGGACAATCTTAGCATATTTACTACTGATATCCGAATATCAATGTCTAAAAATAATTATTTTGTGGGTTTATTTCTGGACATAGAATCTGCTTATGATAATGTTCTTCTCCCTGTGCTTAGACAAAAGTTACTCAAGTTGAATGTTCCAGAGAAGATAGTAAATTTTATTTCTAATTTCTTTTCAGAAAGGAGAATTTTAATTAAGTATCAAAATACTATGCTTAATCCCAGAACTATTTGGAAAGGTCTCCCTCAGGGCTCTGTCCTAAGTCCCCTTCTATACAGTATATACACAGCTGATTTAGAGTCTTCTGTAACTTCTTTTTGTAACATACTTCAATATGCAGATGATCTCGCTCTATATGTGTCCATGAAACATATGTCGGATGCTGTGTCCAGATTAAACTCTGCAATTTATTACCTTAACATTTGGCTTTCAGATCATGGTTTGTCTCTGTCAATTTCAAAAAGTACAGTTGTAGTCTTTTGCCGCCATAGATTGATTTCAGATTGTCTAGTTTCTTGTGAAAATCAAATTTTCCCTGTAAAAGAGAGTGTTAAGTTTTTAGGTATGATCTTAGACTCTAAACTATCTGGGACAGAACACATTAATTATATAATTAAGAAGTGTGAAAGAAACATAAATATCTTACGGGCTGTGGGTGGAGTTTGGTGGGGTTCCCATCCCTATTGCCAGAAATTGTTGTACAATGCTCTGGTCCGAAGTCATTTAGACTATGGTTCCTTTCTCCTTGAACCCTGTAATAAAGTATCACTTAGTTATCTAGATAAGATCCAGTCAAAATGTTTACGTATTATATTGGGTGCCATGAAGTCCTCTCCAATAAATGCTCTTCAGGTAGAATGTGTTGACCCTCCTTTGTATTTAAGAAGGCAATATCTTGCTGATAGATTTCTATACAAAATTTCTCAACTTGCCTTTCATCCCCTTATTCCAAAATTACATTCCCTCTCCGAATTTATATCATCTGACAGTTATTGGACTAATAAAGATCATCCCAGACTTTTTAACTCATTTGTTAACTATGTTCGCCTCCCCTTCCCCTGTTTTCAGTCTAAACTTAATCCCTTGTTTGAAATCCCATTTGAGGCAATAATTCACCCACCTGATATTATTGTAGATTCTGGCATTAACAAAAACTTTGTGGCAGCTGAAAGGTTACTACAGCATCTAATAAACCAAAAATGGCAAGACTCTTTAGCTATATATACTGACTCTTCCAAGTTGTCAGATGATTCTTGTGTTGGTTCTGCAGTTTGGATTCCGCGATATAAAATCATTTTGTCATATAAATCTCCCAATATTAATTCTATATTTACTGGAGAATCTATTGCTATTCTGGAGGCTTTATTATATATAGAGTCACATAATATCAGTAAATCTGTCATATTCTCAGATTCTAAGAGTTGCTTGATGGCCATCTTAGCTAATCAATTTTCAAGTAAAAATAGATTCCCCTTAATTCTTCAAATAAAACACTCACTTTTCAGATGTCACATCAGGGGACTTAAGGTGTCATTGGTATGGATTCCAGGACACAGTGGAATCTTAGGTAACACAATGGTTGATTCCCTAGCCAAGGCTGCTTCCACTACCGGAACTCGTGATCAATATAGAACCTTCTCACAGGATTTGCTCTCGCTCGCTAAAACTTGTTTAACATCCCAATGGAATGTCCTCTGGTCCCAGTCCAGTAAATGTAAGGGAAGACATTATGCCTCCATCCAGAATTTTATACCAAGCAAGCCCTGGTTTTTTAAGTTTCGTGAAGCCTCTAAGAGATCAACTTCTGTTATTTGCCGGCTTCGACTTGGCCATGTTTGTTCAAATCTTTTCCTAGCAAAAATCCGGATAAGGGATAACTCGCTGTGTGAGTGCGGTTTAGACGAAGGCTCAACCGATCATATGTTCTTTTCGTGTACTCGAATGAATGGATCTCTATACGACCTCCTTCCAACAGACTATATCCCCCGTCCTTCCAACTTCAACTCCCTACTCACATATGTCAATTCTCCATTCATTTATATATTGTGTCAATATATAGATTCTAATAACATTAACATGTGATTTAAACTGTGCTCATCTCACAAAGTAAATCTACAAAAATCAGAATGAGTGCTAAAATCTTCTTGTATTTGTTTTAATAATGTAATAATAACTATTATCGTATAGATACTTCAATACATTGTTCTCCTTTTGGTTCTCATTTCGTTTATATAATTTAAAACACTTGTACTCTCACGAAACTTTGATCCGAAGTTTGTAAATATAAAACACTGAGTTATTGGCGGAAGTATTAGTAACGCCATCAACAAACAAAAAAAAAAAAAAAAAAAAAAAAAAATTCCTGAGTCAGAGTCATTATGTCACTGTTATCAATTTGACACTGACAGCACTTACGTTCGCCAAATCGCCATTCATTGCGCACCTTTAATGGAATACCTAGCGCAAAATCTGTATTTTCAGCCTAATTGACGGAGTGTCTCTTTCTGAATTATCCATTAAGATAGAGACAGAAACAATAATAAATAATCGATTTTGACATTCAATTTTGCAAATGCAATATGATAAATAATCAAAAATAAGGATAAAAATGTGTTTAAGCGGTTCTAAGTCTTGTTTTAGAAAAATACTACACAGCGAGTGATATAGTTTTAGTTATTTCTATAGATAGTATACTGTATTATACCTAGAAATGGCAAACCCAAATCCGAATCCCTACACATCTTTAGAATATGAAAATGTGAATGGAATAAAGTTGATGCTGAATGTTTATAAAAGGCAAACTTCGCCGAAATCAAGACAATTTACAATTTCGTATAAAAATGTGAAGAGCAACAGTTCTAGAATAGGAGCTAAAGCATCACTTTTCCTTGCGATAATATTCAATTTAATAGCATTCTTCTACATTCGTATAAGTCTAACTGCAATATTAATTATAATAATTTCGTTATCATTCCTTGTCTTCTTTTGGTTCACCCACAGTGTTCAGTCAGGTTTGTATCATCTTTGTTATTTTTTTCTTTTAAATCCCACAAAAAGGGTTTGGAAGAGGGGTTTGTTGGTCAGATCATTTTGATTAAGTTGTGATTTACTTTAAATCCTATTACCAAAGTTTTTAAGATGTGACTAAACAGGATATTGAAAGTTTACTTCAAGAAAGGGCTACTAAGTACCAGAATCAACTATTATTAAATGTAATTTGACATGCCAAAGTGCCTTCTTCCTCCTGCTCCTAAATTTGATTTTGACTCTCTTCATAGTTTGGTGCAGTCATAAAAAGTTTTCTTGATTCTAGCTCTAACCGCTTATCACAATATTGTTTGTGATGGTCAGGACCTATGAATTTTGGTTCAAAACTTAAACTCTGACAACACTTTAATTACTACTTGTTAACTACTTGATGTGGGAGTCTGATATCCAGAATAATGATTTTTCAGAAAGTCTTCTGGTCATTCCTACAGTTTGTATCCAAAGTACAGTAAAGTATGTGTGGGGCCGAGAAGATACCTTTGTGGACTGGTCCAATATTGATGATGTTATAATAAATGAAGTTATTAAAATGGTAAGTACTGTACAATTGATTTTTGAACCAAGTGGAGATGTATTATAAACTTTAGGGTTGTGTGATGGATCATATCTCTAAAAAATAATCTTGACTAGTAACATCTTCACTTGTATATTTATATAATGTTTGTGGCCTTATATAGAGAACTAATGATCTGACAAAAAAAGATTGCTGACAAGCTACATTATTTCTGTGTGTGTGCATATGGGTCATTTATGATTATCTAGATTCAATTTTTTTTAATTCTGGTAATAATGTTCTAAGTGTTTTTAAATGGTCTATTAGAAATAAATTATTTGACTTTGTAATATAGGCCATAGCTTAAAACAAACAAAGTCATGGTCAAAAGTTAGTACAGCCCCATCCATACTAATCTGTACTAATATTATAAATGCGAAAGTAACTCTGTCTGTCTGTCTGTCTTTTTGTCTGTCTGTATGTCTGTCTCTCCTTCACGCCTAAACTGCTGAACCGATTTGAATGAAATTTGGTACATATATAGTCTGGGACCCGAGAAAGGACATAGGATAGTTTTCATCCCGGAAATTCCCCGGGAACGGGAACTATTATTCTACGCGGACGAAGTCGCGGGCAAAAGCTAGTATTATAAATGGGAAAGTGTGTCTGTCTGTCTGTCTGTTTGTCTTTCTTTCACGGCAAAACGGAGCGATGAATTGACGTGATTTTTTAAGTGGAGATAGTTGAAGGGATGGAGAGTAACATAGGCTACTTTTTGTCTCTTTCTAACGCGAGCGAAGCCGCGGGCAGAAGCTAGTTTTTTTTTTTTTTCAGTATGTGAAGTTTATCAAATATTAGTATGAACATTAATGTGATCCTGTATATATTTTCAGAATCGGGTTTTGTACTATCTTACAGTACTGAAAAAGGAGGATAGTCCAGATTCTGTTAATCTGGTTCCACTCTTTAAGGTAAATTGATTTTCTTGTTTAAATTTAATCGAGTTGGTTTAAAGCAGCTATAAACAGTAATATATATATACATATAAGCCGAAGAGCCTGACTTGCTCTAATAGGAGCCTGTTGGTAAACAAATAAGAAAAATGTTATATTTAAAAATTAATACTTATTGTAGAAGTATCTTATTCTCAGCAACTTGCTTTGGTTTTTCTTAAACATTCTGTTAGTCTTGTACTAATATAGACCCTGAGGCCACTGGCTATTAAGGCTCATTGCAAATAAATAAAAAGTGCAGTGGAGTTAGTACTGCCTAAAATTGATATAGTGCAAACAACTGTTATAATTTGGATTTAAGTTAAACCTTAAAATGAATATGTTACATTATGCAAATTGAGGCATAATCTATACATAATTTTAATAATCAAACATTTTTTTATCTGTTTCAGTACACGAAACCAAGACTGTTAATGCTTCAGAAAATTTACTGCGAAATCCAAACATTCCTGATGGAAGCACAAAAAGAAACCGCAATGGCTTCAGGAGACAAAGAACCTTAAAATAAAAATAAGAATAATGTTTATTAGACAAAAAGGTGGTTGTACAGTTTCTACATATACAGTGAGCCATGAACTAAGCACTGGTTGTATTTTGTGGCTCAGAAACAATATGGATTGTTATTCATTGTAACTGCCATTGTAGATATAGCGTCTTACTAATAATCGCTGCATAAAGTTGATGACAGGTTTATGCGTCAAAAAATGTATGGTTACACAGGCTTTATTCATGACATAACTTTACACAGTGATTATTAGTAAGGGCAATAGGATTTTAATGTTGGGTAATTGTTACTGCACTTGTGTACAAAATAGAGAAGTATGCCGTGAGTTATTATTATATAAATTTTCCCAAAAACCGATGCATACTTCTCTATTAATTTAGAATTATTATTTCTATAACTAATTAGAACAAGTCCATTCATGTTTAAGAAAACACAAAATGAATAGGCTAGCTAGACGACTAAAGAAAAAAAATATTCCGTCAGTTAGAACATTAAAAAATTTAGGACACGTATTTTTTTTTCTCGTATACGAAAAATGATGACGCTACAGTGCGTTGAAATTTCGTGTGACGTCATGATTCGGTACAATTTAATAATACTAAAGAGTGACTAGCCCCACTCCAGTTTGATGCTCTTTATCCTTGTATTTGTTTATTATTTTAATTAAGTAAAAAATATGTGTCCAGTATATTTAGACCGTCTAAATAAAGAGCGGACTAAACAGCCGAACGATGTTTTTATGTAGTCGTTATTCCTATTGACGGCCCTGCAAACTAATCAATTTTGTTAACTCACCTATATTCCATCGGTTTAGTTAGTCATCTAAATGTAAACAATCTTGACATGTCTTTTATTAAATAATATTCTAAAAAAATATCTAAGAATGTTTACAATTTGTTAATTACCTATAATCGATGTTAGGTAATAATCTTTTTGTCTTTTGTGAGATTTTTTAGGTAAAAAGAAATGTCAAGATTTAAACAAAAAGTATTTTTTTTTGTTAAGTACCTACTACTGTTTTATTTATTATTCACATCGTTAAAGGCTTGGGCACACCAAAAGCAGGACAAGCGCAGCACCTTAGCAGGGCAGGGCAGTTGCGCCGCGGTTGATGTCACACCAGAAACGTGAGCAGTCAGAAAGCAGTTTGAATGCGGGCCTGCTTTGTAACTGCGTTATGTGTGTCGTATCGATAGCCACACTCAGTACACTTCAAGATGTTGAACGGTTCTGACTCTGACGAAGAGGAGCTATTGTTGCTTCTAGCTTTAAGTAAAAAAAAAACACTATGGGTTCACGATGTAAATAAGAGAAATGAAGAATATGGGGAGTACCATCGTCTATTTCGGGAATTAGAATCTTTTGAAGATAGGTTCTATACTTATTTTTGGATGTCGAAGAGTTCTTTTGAAGAATTGCATGAAATGATACGATTGAAAATAATGAAAACTGATACAAGCTACAGAGCTTCCATTATATTTCCTCACCAAGTGAATCAATTTTTCATTCGTTTCCATGATAAAGTTGTAAAAAATCACAACCGTTTACGACCCGCGCTGCGTCTGTCCCGCGCAACTACTTTGGTGTGACTAGCACAGGTGACTAGTCAATATGGCGGACGTAGTAATACAACGTGTACTCACTGCGGCCGCCCCGCGCCCGCGCTGCCACCGCCCCGCGCCTGCGCTGCTCCCGTCCAAAAGTTTTGTAGAAGAGCAGTGCGTGCGCGGTGCAGTGGCGGAGCAGGTAGGATCAGCGGGCCCGCGTTTGTTCAGTGTGTCATCCCTCATATAACTACATTATTTTCTAACGGAGACGCGCTGCTACCGCACTGCAACTGCTTTTGGTGTGCCCAAGCCTTAAGGCCACTTATTGATATAATATAAATGAAAATGATGTCCTAGTCGTTTTAAAGTCATGCTTGATGCAAGAGGCTGTTTTAGTACAAAGCAAATTGTATTAGGTACATGATTAATAATTATACTACATGGCATGACAATTAATTATTTTTGACGATATTGATTTATTTATTGAACGGTTGTTGAGTAAAAATTAAGCACAAGTTATTAATTAATGCTCAGGTATTTTAATATTATAGTAAATTATTTAAAAAAAATAGTATTTGGGTGGTATTTAAACGCAAATCAAAAAATATCCCTTTTCTAGGCAATAAGATTCCGAATTCCCATCAAAATTACTGATTGCACAGCAAAATATTCAACTCAAAATATCACTAAACACACTACAAATTATTTTCGCAGCGTACAGCGATTTTTCCTAAAGCAAAAGCTTTTTAATCAATGCACAGCTAATAATCTTAATGCACATTATACATGTTAACTCTTTTTCTTTTAAATATAGCTTCTATTTTTATATTATTTACAGTAGTTTTTCTAAATAAAATAGCATTTTATTAGTCACAGTCGTCTTATTATTTATTAATTACCACATAATGAGATCAGCAAAAAGAATATAAAATTTGATACAAAATTGTAATTTATTGAATTATTAAAGCGGGTCTTGCTTTCGCAGGGCGTCCACGCTTCCTTTTTTGCCCAATAGGCACATTTTTAGCTTCTGCAGGTGGCGCCACGAACTTAAAATTCCACAATAAATCACTTAAAATCATGGAAATATAGGTAGGGTCTAGTACCAAATAAATGTTTTTGTATGTACTATAATAGGTTTTTCCTAATAAGTATTTAGGCAAACTAATTAAAATAGATCACAAATTATTCTAAAACAGCAAAGAAACCAAAATGTTTTCTTGGCAAAAGAGGATATCTGGCACTCGCCGGCCGCTGCCGCGGCACGCTCGCTGCGCTCGCTCGCCTTCGCGCGTTGTGTGGTCACAGTTCTAACCTAACCTAACCAACCATTTCTATCTCTATCTTACTCGCTCGCGCCACTCTGCACTCCAGTGACGAGAAAGCGCGCGAAGCCGCGTACCTTTTTCAGTTAATTTGTTCTGCTTCTAAAAATAATGCAATGTGACAGGATTTTTTTGTTATAATAATTATAAAATTTGCTGAGCATGGCTTCTTGAAAATTAAGACAAATATGATGAACAGGTTTGGTTGTACTTACTGGTTAATAAGCGACTGGGACAGTTATTTTGCTATGAAATATGGAAATTTTGCTGTGCAGTCAGTATTTATGCTATGTATGTAGTATTTCTGTACAAAAATAAATTTAACTGTATAGCATTATGAGAAAAAAAGTAATGTCATATTGATGTATAATTTCGAATTATCTGCAGTTTGAGTTTTGTTAAACATTTAGTTTATTTGTAGTGAAGTAAGTTATTTGATGTAAAAAAGAATATAAATGATGACTATGTATTGATAGGTGATTATTTATTTGATATGCGATTTATAATATCCCATAGTATTTGTTGATACTGAAATGTGGGAAGAATAGATAGTTAATGTTTAATTAAATAAGTTACTTATTATTAAGGTTGTATTTTTGTTTATTCGTTCAGTTTAAAAAAAACTTTTACATATTTTGCAGATGATGGACTTCAGAATCGTTATTATATCTATACCAATATTATAAAGCTGAAGAGTTAGTTTAGATGAACGCGCAAGAGGTATAGGTCCGGTTTGAAAAAAATAGTTTTATGTTGAATAGCCCATTTATAGAGGAAGGCAATACAACATCACGCTACAGTTAACAAGAGCGGAGGAGTAACCAAAGATGCGGGTAAAACCGCGGTGGACAGCTAGTTTATTATATAAAAATGAATGCCTATGTCACTTAGTCATAACATCTCCCGCGAACGGCTGGACCAATTCTTTTTTGTTGTGTTATTGTCCGGAAAAGGTTCTTATGAAAGAGAAAATAGCGCGGAAATGTAAATAAGCATGTTAAAAATATTATAAGTAATACTAGCTTTTGCCCGCGGCTTCGCTCGCGTTAGAAAGAGACAAAAAGTAGCCTATGTTACTCTCCATCCCTTCAACTATCTCCTCTCAAAAAATCACGTCAATTCATCGCTCCGTTTTGCCGTGAAAGAAAGACAAACAGACAGACACACTTTTCCATTTATAATATTAGTATGGATTAAGAATATTTAAATACCGTTTCGTGTAACTGTCCGATGTATGAAAATTGACGGGATAGATTTTTTTCATTATTAAATAGGTATGAATTAGAATTCAATATTCATCGGTAAGACATCTCGACGTCTGTCGGGTCAACTAGTCGAAAATAAATAAAGGTGGTTTAATATGTACCTGATATCTACACGGAACAGAAAAAACAGGATATCTAGTGTCAGTGAATAAAGTTCTGGTGTCGTACCTTGTTTCTTTTTTTATTTAATCTTTAAAATTGCCTTTTCTCGAAGGCGCGTTTTACAAAATCGCATTCACACTTACCTGAATGAATTCAGAGATTCAACTGTTGTGTGTGTATACTGTAGGCTGTAAGCTGTGGATCATTCAAATATATTTTTGTTTCTAATGTCCTGAGCGGGAATCGATTCCGCGAATGCAGCTAGGCGTCAGCCGTGTCTTCCATTAGTTAATGTTAAACAGTCATAGTTTGACAACATGCTTGTCAAATTAGCTGCTGTGCTTCGTGTCGCGGGTTTGATTCCCGCACGAAACATAATATTAGTATTGCATGCAGGTAATTGTTCCGGGTTGTCGTTTGTTTGTAAGTTTGTAACGTCATCCACTATTTAGGAGATTCTTTCGAAAACTACCATGCAAGTTTCCGTTAAGTTAAACTTTAATAAACTTTAAATCTATTTCTAAATGAAGAATACGCAATAAAAAGTAATAATCTTTATGGACACGTTTTTATAATATTTTTATGAAATTTCCTAGATCCTGCGCTAGTGTACACTGTATTACAGGAGCAAAAAACATAAGCTAGATAATATAATAGTCACGTCATTATATCATCTAAATTCATATACCTACCTATTAGGTAGATTGATAGCACGTATTCAGTAGGCATCTAACGCTTCGGGCTTACGAGAAAACATGTAATTTGTCAAAGGCTTCTTCTCCTATGGACTACGCACTATTCTACAATATGGTCTAGGGGGCCAGGTTTCCTCTCGATGTTTTCCTTCACAATCAATCAACAATGTCACAGACATTCCTAGATAAACTTTGAAAGACGGTATACAACAACCAGGCCATCATGACTAATTATGATAGGCACCTACTTCAAATCCGTTACCTTTAAGTCGCTATAAAAGATAAGATTAACGACAAGGAAGTTACGCATGATGCGAGTGAGTGCGTGATGATAACAACCAAGCCTACTGATATGTCTAAACTTCAAGAGAGATCAAAATACGCCGTTTATCCTTCAAATCAATATCACGTTGGGAAAGTATGGAATGGAAAATCTGAAGTTGATAAAGCTGAAAAAGCTGGTACAGTCAGCATCAAAAGTCGCTGACCACATTCAGATTTTCAAAACCGCTGAACACTATATCATCCATAAATCGCTTAACAAGATAGGCGCTAGTATTGAATGAACATCATTAAAGTTCAAAATTAACTGAACACCATTTTGTCAAAAATTGCTGATCGTTATAACATCCAAAAATAACACAACAATTAGTTTTGCAAAAGTCACTGAACAATATAAAATGGTTCTTTTGGTATTTAGTGTAATCATGGCAACGTCCAAAAATAACTTAACAGCATAACTACCAAAAGTTGTTGAACATTACTTTGTTTCGGATACTGAACTGCAAACTAAAAAGTGCTTGTTTCTATCTTCAGAGTTACAAATCCAATATTGTCCTATCAAAACTAAATCATGTAAAAATATTTAATGGATCTAAATATCGAATTTAACTTTCCAAAATATATTACTTATTTTTATTTCTTAGAGCCAATGAGAATAGTCGAAGTGGGTGATCAAGCAACAAGCACATTTTCAAAGTATATAGCCTTATTTGTAAACCAATCAGCTCATTTTCAAAATTCACGCAGTTTCCCTTTTAAATAAATTGTTTAGGAAACATAGTTGAGGGTATTAAAAATATTTATCCTTAAATATAAAAAGAATATTTTCACTTAATTATAACTTTGTTGACAGTCAAAACTGATGTAAAAAATTTAATACAAAAAAAAATCTGATAAATATCTGTAACAAGTACCCAGTATAGGTTATAAACGGTTTTACTAATCAGAATAATTTATCATCTTGGCGGAGGTAATACCGTGCCCCCAGATGTTTTGTTGTCAAACTTCGGAAAGGAATGTTACATTAATGTCACTTCACAAAAATACGAGTACACACACATATTAAACCCAAAAAACAATTGATGCTGTTCAGGGACTTTTGAAATGAACGATGGTATGCTATTTTTGTCAAAAATTTGTTTAGTGACTTTAGAGACGAAGAATGTCATGCTTTTTTTGCCATAACTTTGTTTAGCGACTTTTGAAAAGTGGTGGTCACCTACTTATGCTCTTTTATGATGATCATTATTTTCTGGTGCTTGTCATGTTGAGCAATTTAGGTATTATACGGTGTACAGCAGTTTTGAAATTTTAAATGTGGTCATCGACTTTTGATGCTGACTGTACATGACATGACTTACAAGTGTGACAGGTAATAGGTAGGCATACGTAGGTGTAGTATGTTCGGCTCCTTGCAAGAATAGTATGTTTGTAATAGTACCTATGTTAAGATTTTTCATGTTAACCCAGACCTATTGTAAGTAATTTATCAAACACTAGCTGTCCCCTGCGGTTTCATCCGCATTTTTCGTTACTACTCCGCTCCCGTGGGTCGTAGCTTGATGGTATAGCCTATAGCATTCCTCGTTAAATGGGCTATCTAACACTGAAAGAATTTTTCAAATCGGACCAGTAGTTCCAGAGATTACCCCCTACATACAAACTTACAAATTTTACCTCTTTATAATATTAGATATACAAACACCTAGGTAGGCTGTACGCTATCTTCCATAACGTTTTAAAACGCCTGGAATAAGACTATCCTATCTAGCTATATTACTACTCAGATAATTCGTTCGTCTAATATTATTACAATTTTATGATGGTGCGATTGTTTTATGATTGGTTAATAACTAAAAAGTAATTATAAAGGCACCTATAAAACACAGTTAGCTACCCACGCCAGCTTACTTACCTATTACGACGAGCTTAGTCTTCCCAAACAATTATGTCAAACGAATTCAATATTTATTATAATAAGTACTTATCCTATTGTACCTATTTAATTAGCAATAACTCCAATGATAGCTTAGTATGCGCAAAGTCTGAACAAGGGTCCTTGGTTTGATTTTCGATTCGGGTAGGTAATGTTATTGGTATACAGGGTGTCCCACGGCTATGCCACATGGACGGAAAGTAACTTAAATATTGTAGATAGAACATTTTACTGAAAGAAGACATTATATGAATTTTGAAAACATTTTAAACTGCATTCATAGATTTTTAAATAATTAAATGGTTAGGCCGGGAACCGAACTTGTTCCACGAGAAAAAAATATCATCCTGTAGTTTTATCATACCGATCGAAAGGTTTCATTATAAGAATTATTTTTTGCTAAATAACATAGTGTCACAAATAAAAGGAAGACCGTGAATTTTAACATTTGATGTAAAATTTTGTTCTAAAAAGGTAAAAGCTTACATTGCCGAAAGGACATACAATTGACAATCATAACTACTTATTACTAATTAATCTACCTATTTGAGTTATACGCATCATTTAAATAAATAAATACCCACCACAACAAGCCCAAAAAATCGTCAGGGAACGAAATAATCAAAAGTTATCACTTTGTATTCAAGAAGAAGGGACTCATTTGGAGCATTTGAAAAATTGACTAATTTTGTATTAAAAATGTTAAAATTCATGGTCTTTCTTTTATTTTTGACACTATGTTATTTAGCAAAAAATAATCCTTGCGATGAAGCCTTTCGATTGGTAGGATAAAACTACAGATTGATTAATTTTCTCGAGTAACAGGTTCGATTCCCGGTTCAACTATGTAATTATTTAAATATCTATGAATGCAGTTTAAAATGTTTTCAAAATTCATATAATGTTTTCTTTCAGTAAAATGTTCTATCTACAATATTTAAGGTACTTTCCCTCCATGTGGCATAGCCGTGGGACACCCTGTATGTAGGTAATGTTGTGGAGATTAATCAGACAATGACGAAAGTTATTGGTTTTCCACTGCATCCAATGAGTAATACCTAGTTGAGAAAAGGTTAGACAGTTCATTTCTGCATATGTATCTATAAGTATCTGCTAAATAAACAACTAATATAGGCAAAACTAACCCCGATTGACTGACAATAAAATAACAACCCGGATCGTCAGCTATCTGTTTTTATTTCATACAATATTTTATAAAAAGCGCAACACGTCAGCGATCGCGGACTGCTACATAAATCCCATTGTTAGTTGTAACTACACAATTTACACACATAGAGAAACATCTGCTCCAATTCCCAAATTTGTTTGCAATTTGCAGTTCACCTCACACAAGCCAAAAACCCGAGTAATACGTGCCGCTCCATTGCTTTTCGGTAACGATCCGCCGTCTGCCACGACTGATCCCGACTGCACAAATTAACACCTTGCCTACAGCAGTGTAATTACATAGTTACACATCTACCCATACATGAATTAATCGCTTAATTCATTCGCAACGTTGCTAAACATCTACGTCACTGACGCGGTGACACCTAGTACTTCGGCAACGGCTGCGAGTTATCACCCAGTTTAATTGTAGACGCTGCCATCCCTGTTTAATACCATTACAGTGCGGAGTAAGCCGAACATTATTCACCTGAATCAGAACAATTAGCTCCGAAACCGAATGATCACTGTGATTTGTTATTTTGGTTCGTTACATTACTGAATTGAACCATCACTGTTTTCGTTTTGTTCGCATTGTGTCAGTAGTGCATTTTATTTCGTGGTCGTGTTACTGTTTCTTTAATAAGGGTTTAGCGAGTTCCGCGTCGGGATTGTTTGGGTCGCTCTGAAATTTCAGCGACACTTCGGACGGGGCTCCTCCGAAATTCTTCCAATGGCTTTCGGATTATTTCTTGTTTCTTGTGGCGAATATTTTGGTGGGGGAGGTTTATGTACTTCACTCTACTTCTAAACTGAAATAATTTTATATAAATATGTCGAGTATACTTACGAATTATAATAACGATAAAGAATACATATGTATTATATGTATTAAACATATTAATAGATATTCTTTGACTAAAATAAATGTTGCACTCTCCTCTCTCTCGAGTAAAAATGCCAACAATTTTTTTAGAAAAAAGCTTTTAACACTTTATCTTTTGAAATATTTACATTAGGTAATTTATATAATTATAGGCTTAGATGCAACCCAGGTTTTTTTGGATTATATGAATAGCGTAAAGAGAGAAGTCAATAACGGTAATGGGGTAAAAGGCTTAACCAAATGCTTGCCGATAGACTTATGAGAATATTTTGTAGGTCGACAAACAGCTAGATGAATTATAAAAATCTCGATGTGTGTCACACACACCAGGAAAACATGGAAGAAAAGGAATGGTATTAGTATGAATTGAGTGGCACTTTCTAAAAACAAAAATATGTTCATTTGATTGGCTAAGAGTCGCTCCGAAGACTAATGTCAATAAAAGTTACGGAGAAGTACCTAGTGAGAATAAAAAAGACCAGCGGTCCATAGAACAAACTACAAACAATGGCCGATATAAAAGCAAAGAAGTTGAATACATAATTGCATTAGGGTGAGGCCACAAGAGCGTAATTTTGTGAGTCGTAAGTCGTAAAATTCCGTGTTCTGGCCTACGGTGCGGACCACTCATTTTGCATTGCCAGACTTTTTCTATGAAAAAAAAATTCTAAATTCTGCGACTCACGACTCGAAAATTACGCTCGTTTGGCCTCACCTTTAGGGAAAACAAGGCTGCCAAATATGAAATGGTGTGGCTTCGTAGAAATATGGTTATCAGTGAGTATGTGTCGATTGATATGATGATTATCATTCCAGCCAGTTTCCATTACAATTTTTTTTTAACTTATCCATATCTTGCAATCTGCCTAATTAAAAGGCATTGAACTAGAGGTTATATACTTCAAATAGGTCTTGTAATGGTATCAGTCTAGTGACCAATTCACTTTCTTAGTTTATGACGTTATATAAGGTCTTGAGGGGCTTTTCTCTTTAGTCTGATAAAAGAACTTTTATTCATCAGGTTGCTGGCGAGTGCGTTTGGGTGGACTTTGATACGTTTTGCGTAGGTCCTGAGCTTATTAAGTATCTCCTGTTTTACCATTGGTATTTTCAGGTCGCGATGAAGTTGATTGTTGGTGATATACCAAGGTGAATTTAAATGATCCGCAACATTTTAGACTGAAAGCGTTGGAGGATTTCCAGATTTGAGTTCGATGCGGTTCCCCATTACAAATATAGGCACAACCTAGGTATCTAAAACAGTTAATAATTACTGGAAACCAATCCACCTGCATATTTGGTTACATAAACTAATTTGTTATATTAAAAAACGTTTGATTTGCTCATTTACGTTGAATATATTATTATCCACGGGGTGAGTGCTTGAACTAGGGCCATATTACCAATATTGTAAAAAGGATAATCTCGGTTTTCGTTCTATATTACATATGTATATCAAGGCATTTTTTCTGTGCTACATCATCAAATATTGCATTTTGAAAAGAAAACCGACTATGCCACATCTTGACAGGAGACGGCAATTATTTCTAGAGATAAATAAAAGATATAAAATTAACACAAAAAGCATTTCTTTTTTTTATTTGCATTACGTAACGTAATACAATAGTTATTACAGGAAAACCTTCAATATAACGGCCATATTTTATTTAAGTTCTAATACTGTTTTCAATAAAACCTCATTGGATCTTCTTTGATTAATAAGGGTGGCTGGCCTTTTTTCGTCGAAAAATTTCGAAACGCCATTTGTTTCTTTTATTATTTCTTATTTTTCCTAATGGCCGTCACCTGATTTTTTGGATTTGACGGCCAGTTTTAAACTTAGGTTTGACGAAGAAAAAACTCTTTCGTGACTTTTACTAAATTGGTAAAATCTATTTGATTATTATTCTATTTACCTATATCATAAAATTAAATGTCAAAGTTTGTGAGGATACTTGTTACCATTTCACGCAAAAACTAATGAACGTGTTTTGTTGAAACTTTACACTAATACAGCTTACAACATCAGAATAATGATAATAAAATAATAAGGCTATAAAATATCACACTTTGACCCATGGGAGCAGTTACCAAAATCTAATGAAATCGTACCCCTACGGTTTCATCAGATTTTTGGTTAGCTTAATACAGCTAGTATTTAACAATAATAATTATAAAGCACGGGCTTAGCCTACTTTGGGATCTAATGGTTCTAGTAAGTTCTCCTGTTTTTTATTTATTCATTAATTAATCATTTTATTTATTTTCTCCAACTATTTAGGTCCATCGTCTAACCAGTCACACTAACATAGTTTCGAACATTCGCCGATGGAGAAACGCAACTGTTAGTTATTGAGTTACGACGTATCGGCAACAACGCACGCAACCGCCTCTTGAAATATAACCGTACAACACTAGTCTCAGTATTGTTCCTAAATTTACTGGTGGGTGTCGAATGTTGAATACTCCTGTACATTCAGATATTATTTACCGGTTTCAGTTTAACTGGGAAATGGTCAAATGATTTAGGATTCCTTCGGAATCTTCTGTAAATTGGTCACATTCTGCAGAACTTTGGGATGAAAATGTAGAAGTTTTGTTTTATTATCCGCTCCGCTTCGCAAAGGTACGATGTACAATAAAAGTAGATAGATAGGTGTAGATGTGGCAGCGACATCTTTCAAAACATACCTTCCCAATCATTTTACTTGAGCCTAATTAATAAACGTTGGTTAGCAAGTAACCAATACCCAACTACTAAATGGTGAAGTAAAAACGATGGCTAAGCTAAATTAGTGCCAAGTAATACATAATATATCTCAGCGTAATGCAACTTTCCTTTTTTAGGGTTCCGTAGTCAACTAGGAACCCTTATAGTTTCGCCATGTCTGTCCGTCCGTCCTCGCTTAATCTCTAAAACCGTTAGCACTAGAAAGCTGAAATTTGGTGCCAATATGTATATCAACCACGCCGACAAAGTGCAAAAATAAAAATTGGAAAAAAACGTTTTATTAGGGTAGCCCCCCTATATGTAAATAGGGAAGTGGTTTTTTTTTTAATTACAACCCTGACGTGTGATATATTGTTGGATAGGTATTTAAAAATGAATAGGGGTTTACTAAAATCATTTTTTGATAATGTCAATAATTTCGGAAATAATCGCTCCAAAAGGAAAAATCAAAGCGTCCCCCCCCCTCTAACTTTTGACCCGTAGGTTTAAAAAATATGAAAAAAATCTGGAAAGTAGAACTTTATAAGAACTTTCTAGGAAAATTATTTTGAACTTGATAGGAAGAACAGTTTTTGTACAAAAAAGACAAAAAGGTTGTACAAAATAATTTTTGCGTACTTAGTATGTCAACGTAACAAATAGCCTTTTTTTAAACTTATAAGTAGATACACTTATTGTGACGGACGGGAAACTACGGAACCCTACATTGAGCGTGGCCCGACACGCTCTTGGCCGGTTTTTTTATTTGTTTTTATACTCATTCTTTAGTGTAAGAAAATAGAAAGCTTGAGATAGGCGAGTTAAGTAACTCTAATTAACTACACATAAGGAGTAGGGGTATAGTATACCGACTTATTACTATTAAATACATTTTTTCGTAGTTTACATTACTTCAACATGAGACTTTATCAGCTGAAAATCGTGAACCACTCTAGCGATAAGAGAAAAAAGGTATCCACTGGTTTTTCCATTTTTATTTATTTCAAAGGTTCATGGTTACACATAATGATAACATTCTGTTGACGAGTGCAAATCATATGGATTAGATATGCAGCTACTATGTAGATTTTTATATTGCAATTGAGTCACTAGTGTAAGCGTTCTTATCCTACAGATGTTTTTCAATCAATCACTTCTTATCTTGCGCATGAGTCTTAGGAAAAGGTTGTCTGTTTTCTAAGATAAATAAATTAGAAGGTAATACCTAAGCGTAAATGGTAAACTCGTTTCTTCTCTCATAAGCTGTCCTCCGCCCTTTCATCTACATACTTGGTTACTTGTCAGGTCCCGTGGGTCATAGCGCAATGTTATATAGCCTGCCTCGATAAAAGGATGGTCCATCCAATACTAAAATTTGTTTCAAAGTTAACTAATATATATTAATGCCTTGAAAGTCTCCGCCAAAATTGTAATTGGAGCTTTCCTCAATATTCTAGGCCGAATTCGATTCTGTGTGGTTCGTTACATGAAATGTAGATTTATAACTAGACTGTAAAAGAGACGATAATCCCTGAGTTTGTTTCGGCACTTCTTCTCAGAGGTAGTCAGAAATGCCGTCTCCGTCTAGTTTTCAAAATATGACGTGTAAAAGTGATTTAATATCCTATTTGCATAATAAAAAACAATTTCATTTCAAGTATTTGAAAGACTTTCAATTACCTACTTGAAATTAAATTGTTTGATCTTTTATATCTGTAGATTTAAGATGAAGCAAAGCCACAGAAGAGCTACGCCACACGTGCCGTTGCCACATACTGTGACATTACATAATGCTATTCTCAGAGTAACATTTAGCTAAATTAGACGATCGACTCAACTCACATGTTGAGCGCTCCGTCACTCGGAAATAGGGGCTTATGTGCAAACGCGCGCCACTCCCAGCGAGCGATCTCTGAGTCTGAGCGGAGCGAACTAATTGGCGATGCAGCGTGCGCTGTTGCCGCTCTGCGCTCACAACGCATCGCCCAATGATTTCAATTACCTAATTAGATTTAGGAGGTAGTTCGACGAGTCGACGACTCTGAGTGCCTACCTGTGAACTAATTGGATGAACCGCTGCTATTTTCGCGCTCTTATGGTAATTCTATTGTCTTCAGTGAAAGGCGAGCGCCTAATGACTGCCGAACAGTTGGGATTAATTCGCTCTTTGTCTTTGTGCGGCGGCTAAATAGACATTTAACACTTCTGGTACCTTGTCTTCTTTGTGAAAATTGAATTCAATTTAAAAATTAAGAGCAGATTCGGTAGACTTAGTCAGCTGAACTAAGTACTGTATTGGGTTTCAGTTGTTAAATGATAAAGACACACGATACGGACGGTAACAACATGTTTAGTAAAACAACTTCCTCAAAAGATAAACAACAGTAAACACCAACAAAGGTCCATCGCGAACTTGATACGGTCCCGCGTACTAGGGAGGTACTTCACCTTTTTAACACAAAATAAAGATCAAAAGCGGGGTTTTGAGTACTTGTCGGCTCAAGTTGTGCTTGATATCGGATACTCGGCGTATTTTAGAGTCCCTCCCTGTAATCTGTTTACAGCTGAGCCGCATTAGCTACCGACTCGCGATATTGGATCCCGATGCATATGGGATCCGTCTAGAACGGGAGAATATTAAATTTTACCACAGACATAGCCCGATTATACATTTTTCACGTCTGCCGTTTTCAATATACACGTGGTTTATGAAATATTTTCTCTTCTCGTGTGAGTCGGTTAGGAGCCTGGTTTAATAGCTTATGGTACTAAAGTAAAAGAGAGTGCACAGTACATTAAGATTAAGAAATAAATGGTGCATTTTTTCCAATAATAATTCTTTAAAAATATCATTAATGTCTATTTAAAACGAAATAAAGGAAAGTACCAAAAAAATGTTCAGTAAGTTGACATAATTATTACATGTTACTATGGAATCCAAGACTTTATATGTAAAAAAACCTAAGGTAAGGGCTAATTGCTATGATAACCCAAGAACTGCTAAAAAGCTTTTATGAAAAGAAAATGGAAAAAATACCTAGAAAAATATTAAATTCGAGTGGTAGATTCTATGGAATTTTCGTATGAACTGACCGTAATCCTTTATTTTTTTTATGTTTTTAATAAAAAGTTTTTATGTGGAGAATTAAACGCAAATACTATTTCAGTTAAAAAATCTGTTCTATCTGCTAATGTATCGAGGAATATATTTTCTGCTACAATGTATCGAGGAATATATTTTCTGCTACAATGTTTGTGTTTTTTTTATGCAATGTTAAATAATCATCCTTATACCTAAAGGTAGATTTATGCTTTCAAATTGACCTCCTTTTTTAACATAGTTACACTTCACCTGTCAGCATTAAGGAAGCGATCCTTCAATTAGCATAGCTGAAGCCAAGGGCCCTGATTGATCGCACCTTATCTAAATGATAATAACGTTCTCGTAAGCCCATTGAACATAACACTGTCATTATGTAAATCATAATCTGCTGGGTCTTTCCTCAACTATGGCTGGTCGGCTTCCAGTCTAAGTTTATGCAGCTGAATATAGAGAGCTTTAGATATCTAACATGTCTTAATCTTTAAAAAATGTCTCAAGATTACACGATTATTACGGTCATGCGATTGCATAAAATTATGACGTCGATAGTTTCCTAGCATTTCCACTTAGTACTCAAAGTTTGGAGTTAGACATACAAGTCATACAAAGGCGTTTTAAAGAGCAGAACATCTTAGCTATCAGCTTTCTCCAAATTGAAGACCTAGTAATATCATCATCATTAACTCAACATCCTACCCAGTGGACATCATTGACAATTCATGAGTGCCTGCAAATGGACTATCAAATAAATGCTATGAATTTTCAACTTTTTTTGTCATGTCAGTCTTTCCATCCCTTTTTCCTTGATCGTCTCTCAAAGCTCTACGAAACTCCAAACAGTCAGGGGTAACGGTTAGGTCAACAACTTACACGTGTTCCAAAAAAAAAAAAATACAAAAACCTTTTTAATTTCCTGTTAAAATATTAATACAACTCTGATGCTCAAAGGGAATAAGCGCAACTCACTTTGAGAGATTCTGAATGACTCCTTCTGAATAATTATGTGATGAATAAGTGAGGTATTTTTTTATTTTTAACGTTTTATATGAGGTATTTGCACTGACCTCGTGTAGCTAGTCCCACCCGGGACTAATATTTAAGCTGGGGAGAGGGGTGATTGGTTGTTTTGTGTCTCGGTGTAATTCATTAAACCTTTCAACGACCAAGTGACAGCCGGCTGTCGGGCTGCTTCTTTCTATGTGTCTCGAGTCACGTGAGTCAATGTTTACAATATGTATATTGTCTGGTACCATCTTCAGCACAGACACTGCCTAATTTGAGATGAGAGAGAAATGGTGGTGCTCTTCTTCTTAATCGTGCACTCTTGACAGAGTGGTCGTGATCATGGAAAGTCCTTAGTAGCTGCCCTTGCGATTTCTTTCCACTTTTTTCTATTAGTGGCGTTCCTCGCGCACTCCACGATTGAGCTGGATGTCACTGTTTTAATAGCATCCGTCCATCTGGTTGGTAACCGACCACGAGGACGCTGCCCCTCAATTCGCCCTTGCACCACTAATCGCTCTATTGAGTCTACGTTGCGGATAATGTGGCCAAATATTGTGAGTGTTCTTATTTGCACAATCGAAGAAAGTCTTTGTTTGATACGAAACTCTTTGAAAATTTGAAATGGTGGTGCTAATGTGTTCCAAAAAAATTGTTTTATTTTTTACCTACAGTCAAATTACTATCAACCAATGATACTTAACTACAATAAGAAGTCTCATCAATCATGTTAACAATCTTGTTCTTGCGAATAATTGTGAATGAGATTTATAAACTCCTTAAATACTCGTGTGCTTTGTACACGTTTAATGTTAATTAGTGACGTGATTGGTAAATGCCTTCATTTTATGCTCATTTTGCCTGCTCCTTAGATGTGTCTTCTAATTTATATTATCTCGACTTCACCATCTATCCCTGATGTTTTTTTTTTTGGTGAGTGTGAAATCATCCAATGACTGCTCCCGTCCTGGGTGCGGCGGGACGGCGTGTCAGACTCTTACTCACTAAAACCCACTCATGTTCCTTCGATTGCCCTTTATGTTCCAGGGTCACGGTAACTATTATAAACATTCCGCAACCCCGTCCATCCTCCATCTCTTATGATAACTGCAATAGTTAGGTTGGTTTGTATAAAAATCATATCAAATGTTTAATGTTATTTGTGGATTCAGTGAATGATATTACACGCTTTAATACCAACACGCCTAAATGGCATTAAAATTGATTAAATCTGTGGTTGTAACGTTTATTCGACACTTATAAATTAATTTAGATTTTCTTTTTTAGTTCTGGAAATATTTGCATGTCTGGGAATAGATATAGTAAAAGTAATAAAGACCCAGTGATATATTTTACTAGCTTTTTCCCGCGGCTTCGCTCGAGTTAGAAAGAGACAAAAAGTAGCCTATGTCACTCCCTATCCCTTCACTTAAAAATCACGTCAATTCGTCGCTCCGTTTTCCCTTGAAAGAAGGACAAACAAACACATTCCCAGTTATAATATTAGTATAGAATAGAATCAGTTTAGCCTGTCTTCTTGCATTTCTATTTGAGTTCAAGGTTTAACAAAGTACTAAAGCAAATAAATAAGAAGAAAAAGCAATCTCTAGTTATCGGTGGTCCAAGATTAAGTGGACGTTATCATATCAGTTAATCAGTCGCATCTGTATGGTGACTCAATCTGATGCATCATCGTGTTAGGTATAACACGAATAGTTGTTTTTTTTGGATTTGAATCATTTGTCCTACACTGGTAATCGAAGAATTTTAGGTACCAAATTGAGTGCATTATAGAAGTACTCATAAATTAAATTTAAAAAAAAGTTTGTAACTGAGTGATATTCCTAATTGTAACCATTTTGTATACATTTATGAAGTACTAGCTTTTGCCCACGACTTCGTCCGCATTGAAAAATAGTTCCCGTTCCCGGGGGATTTCCGGGATAAAAACTATCCTATGTCCTTTTTTTGGTCCCAGACTATATCTGCCCCAAATTCTGGTTTAGGCGTGAAGTTGGTGTTAGAGACAGACAGGCAGATATACTTTCGCATTTATTATATTAGTATGGATGTTCTCGTATAAGTGAAGTGAGATAACATACTACATACATACTCTTTACAGTAATGATTTGTATAGGAAGGTTCATAATGATATATCAATTAAATCAAACAATTAGAATAACGACACATTTTAACTCAAAAGCACTGTAAAAGAGATTTTGACACCATAATATGAGTACTAGCAAGGTAATAAAAATCCATTGCTTTATTATTAGTTAAATGTTGCTACTGAATACAGCAAACCATCACCGACTTGATATTCTTGATAAACGATCACAAAAAGCGATCCAGCCTGTCCCTTTGCTGCCCTCCAACGACGCCCTAAGCCGAGGTCCGTACCTCACAGGGGGTGCCCTTAGCGCAGTCGTTGTAAAATAAGTTTTTGCCCTGGCTGGAGGCCTAGAGTCACTCTTGGCAGCCACAGGATTGTCCGGTTAAGCAGTAAACAGCCGTAGCGAGTTGAACTGCAAGATGCCTTAGTTAGAAAAAAAAACCATTGAAAGGGAGATAATTCCGATACTGAAATATTACCGCGATTCCCGGGCTAAAACCACCACATCCCGTTCCATAGTAGATAAAAATAAGGAATAAAGACAACATTCAGAAAGTTTAACACCATTCGAAACATTGCGTCCCCCGAGTTACTTGTTTGACAGTTTGTTTTAACTTAAAACCTTATAAATAGTGCCCCCGATGGAGGAAATTTTAGGATTCCATTATTTTTGCAGAGTTTTTCATGATTGTAAGCGGTCTCCGTGGGGCAATGCCGGACAGGTTGGAGCCGTGATTTGTTTAAGATCCTTTTAAGTACTTATTGCGTGAGAGACATGTGGGGAAAGTTGTTTAGAAGTAGGCTTTGTGACTGCTGTCTGGTAATATAACAGAAAACAGCTAACAACTATTAGGGAGACCTAATAAGTTTAAATAGGTAATGTTTTGTTTTAGTAAAAAAGCTTTTTAAAAAAAAAGATAACCGACTTCAAAAACTAAAAGCTCAAAAATAACTATTTCCGAAGTCGGTGGCAACACAAATCGACCGGCAGAAGAGAAGCCACCGACTTCGGAAATAGTTATTTTTGAGCTTTTAGTTTTTGAAGTCGGTTATCTTTTTTTTTTAAAAAGCTTTTTATTTTTTTTTACTTTTTAGTTAGAGTCCAACATACAATCGTCTTTAATTAAAAATCTACAACCCAAGAAAGCAAAACAGGATCTATGCAGGCAACGTCACGGGATACCCATTAGTGTTATATACTAAAACCTTCCCCAGAATGTAACGAACACTTTTCTGAAAACCGCATCAAAATCGGTTCAGCCAAACGCAAGATATTCGTGGACAAACATACATACATACATACATACAGGTCAAACAGAGAACCTACTTTTTTTTTGAAGTCGGTTAAAGATATTCCATAAGAACGTTTGGAATACAGTATACAATAATAAGTAATCATTGTAGGTACATACATTGAATGACATGCAAACATAACCTGTAAAAACGCAAGTCTTTTTACCGTAAAAAGTTGTCAGGTCCATCTTAACCAAGTCGGTTAATTGACTTGGAAATCGCACTAAACGTTCTAATAATATGTATTACTTGCGAGATACATACCTGAGTATATCCACAATTAAAACATCTTGTGTAACAGATTTTGCAACATTTTGCTTAACTTAACAGTTGTATAAGCTCGCACAAAAATCAATTATTAAAAAGTGTAACATGTCATTACAGGCAGTGTAACAACTTACTAATATGAAATCAGAGAGACGATTTTCTGTAGCATTTATAATGTAGCTTTTGCCCGCGACTTCGCTCGCGTTAAAAAGAGACAAAAAGTAGCCTATGTTACTCTCCATCCCTTCAACTATCTCCACATTAAAAATCACATCAATTCGTCGCTCCGTTTTGCCGTGAATGAAAGACAAACATATAGACAGACAGACAGACACACTTTCCCATTTATAATATTAGTATGGATGGTTTTAATATAGATTGATCGTCCGTAATAGTCTTGTACAGATTATCCTCTACGGCAGTGTGCAACTTAGCGTAAAATTATTATTTACGTAATCATGAATTTATGTAAATTACTAAGCAATATTAATAACTTAATCCTTCTCTTTTTTAAATAGGTCATTATAACAACTTTAACCTTCACACACGTGATTCGAGACACAATAGAAAGCAGCGCGACAGCCGGCTGTCGCTTGGACGTCGAAAGGCTAAATACATATTAAATAGGCTAGAGTAATACCTCCGCTTTTCACCACAAAATTAAAACCAGCATCATCTTTTTCTAATCAAAGCCAAGAAAACAGATTCTAATAAATACCTACGCATAAAATCGAAGTCATTATAGTTATGCAGGAACTTGGGAAGTCCATTACTGGCAGGCTGGCGGCTTCCCCGGGGAAATCTGAGGCGTCAGTAATTATATGTTTTATGTTTTTTCTACTGCATTTGTTGTCGCATCTGCACTTCTTGTTACGGCTTTGTGGACACCATGAGCGTCTATAAAGATGTTATGAATCGATTTATCACACTATTATTTCACTTGCTCATTGTACAACAATGGCTTGTACACTCATTTTGGTTTATGAATTGACCACTTAAACTTAAACCTTCGAATACACGATTCGAGACACAATAGAAATACAATAGCAGCGCGACAGCCGGCTGTCGCTTGGTCTTGGGTTGGAAAATGAAGAACAATGATTTTTGCATCAAATTCTATTAAAAAGATATCACAAATTAAGTCATATTCTACTAAAATTATACATGCATCACACTATGATCACTTTCGACGTTCAACATCTACATCATATTCAAAAATATCACGTAAACCGTTTAGTTATCGGAAACTGATTGGGTTTCATCGTCGATCTACGTTCAGGATCAAATTCCAAATCATTCCGTGAATCAGGAACTTTGCTACCTTGTTCAATTCTATCATTATATAGGAAACGAGGACCCCCCATCTCGTGGGAAGCTGACGAGATTATAGACGCCATAACGTATGACGGATGTGGCAGATCCGGGATTTGAAAATCGTAATAGTTTCGCTGCTTCTGTTGTTCATCTTCTTTCTTTTCAGTTATCGAAGTGTCACACAAGTTTGTTTCCATCGTGGCGAACGTTTCGTCAGTAGATGTATCTTCAGATTGGAAGGAGAAGTCGGAGAGTCCACCTTGGTATTGGTAGTATGATAGTCTCAGCTGGGAATAATCATCGATGTATCCAGATAGACTTGTGTTGCTTTGGTCAGGATCCAAAGACAACGCTTGAGAGCTTTCATTTTTCTTAGCACTCATTTTGTGATAAAGGAGAGAAGATTTACACACTTGGAATCTGGTGAAATGTTGATAGACTTGGAACAACACAGTCGGATAATTTACTAAGAATAACTTTTCTAATACGAACATAAGTATGCCTGAATACAGGATTAATGTAGGTAGACAAATAAATTAATATTTATTAGTGCACAAAATGACAGCAACCCACATTAATACATTATTAACGTTCATTCGTGACGTAATCCGATGCGAGTAGGAATGCGAAGTATCGGAGTAAACAGTTCTCTACAATTAAATTCTGAAATATTGATGGCATATACGAAATGGGTGAGCAGAGTATTTTCATGTCACTGCACTCGAGCGTGGGAGGCGAACGTATTAATATTCCGAAGATATTGAAACGGATTAATATTTACTTAATATGTCGGATAAAAAGTATTTATGAATTTTTAGATGTGTATTTTTAATGTACTTGCAGGCCTTGTAGATTACGGTGAGTATCTATTTTGTCCTAGAAGTATGACGGTTAAAATATTTTTTGTTTTTTTTTTTTTTTATAAATGAATGAAATGAGTATTTTTAATGTATTTGTGGTTGATTTGTGGATATTTTCCCTAGAAGTGATCTCATATCTTGTATGGGTTTGACGCATTCCTTATATTTTATTTAAACAAATTCTGTTACTTTTTGGAATATCAGCAGTGTCTTTTGAAACGGAGTAAAAGTGCTACAAAGGATTTTAATCTTAAAAGGAAAAAAATCTCTCCGATCCTCCGATCAAGCATTTTGTCATCAGGCTGGTCCGGACTTCACATCTTTGGGATTGCTAAGCCTGCACCTTGGTGAAATAGTAATTGTTATCCACATCGGGAGCATTGACTTAAAGTTTTTAACAACCTATAATTCATTGAGTTCATTTACATAAATGCACAACAAAATTTGTGTCTCATTGCAGTTAACTTTAAAACCCCCAAACGACAGCCGGCTGTCGGGCAGCTATTGTCTTTCTATTGTGTCTCAAATCACGTGTGTTCGAAGGATTAATAATTTACGTTGGTATTTTGTGCAGATCAAATGACAAAAATGTATTTCAAAAATCTGATAAATGCAGTATCTCTCACCTGTCAAAATAGAATAATTTATCTTATCAATTGACTATAATATCATATTTACTGCTATATAAAGCCTGGTCATCTCTCGGTCAGTACCACAGACTTTAGGAAACGAAACTAAAATGAAGCAAGCTTTAATTGTTCTCGCCCTGGTGGGGCTTGCCTTCTCAGCTCCTCAGCCCAGGAAGCTGTTCCACGAGCATATGGAGGATTTCCTGGACATCATCATGGAGGAATCTGGAGACGACATGGCGACTTTGGTAGAGCAGTACGTAGGATTCGAAGAGTTCTGGCAAGCTCTGGACTACATGAGGACCAATAATTTCAAGGACCTCATTTATGAAATGGAATCTTTGCCTGAATTTATTGCAGTGAGTACTAGTCTATTTTCTGATTTTATTTCTTAAGTTAAGAAAAACTTACAGGTAGGCTAGGATACAGATACTTGACAGAGGTAGAAGGCCAATTAAAAGTTTTCTCTGATAATTGGTATAGCATTAGAAACAGTCGACAGGTAAACGAAAGCAAGAATAAGTAAGCACTTTAGAAGAAAATTTTGTTTTAGTGGTCTTCATAGAAGTTTTTACACTATATTATATTTTTGTTTAAGGAAACTGGATAATAAGATTATACTTATTGCATTATCATTTCAAAAATTGTGAAAGGTTTACTAAAATTAGTTTGTAATGGCTAGTAAGTAAACGAAGTATGTCAAAGTTACACAATCTAAAGTGAAATAGGTTTTATTTATGACAAATTGTGTAATTGCACGAATGCATATGGTAATAGACGCATAGTTTGATTAGTGAAACTATTTTATTTAGTGATTCCAATATGTGTTAAAATGTATAACCAACCAACCAGGTGTTAACCAACTTTATATTGTTCACAGGTGGTCGAATTTTTGGAAAATGACAAAATTGACATCCACTATTTCATTGACTTGTTCAATGAGGCACTTGGTAAGTTCGCCAGTGTTATTACTCATATTATTTACTTCTACTTGCCTGATATAGACTTCGTACCTTTTATATATTCAGTGAATTCCCACAGCTCATTATGAAATAATGATTCTTTTGCTCTGAAACTAGATTTCTGCCAATTAATTTTCCTCTGCGAAAAGCGATACTTATGTTATATTTACAAATAATGTTTACAAAAATATTCGACAAGAAATATTTACCACTGTAACCTATTTCATTTGTAACAAATGTATAGTTTCATAAATTACTAAAAATCTGCATTTATTCTTTACAGATACCGTCGATAGGAAGCGAACCGCGCGTCAATCAGCTAGTGGCAAGGACCTCTCATCCTTCGTAAGGGACTGTATCGCCACCTTCCCCAAAGACAAACTCCAGGCTCTCTTCGACCAGAAAATGACAGAAGACGAGGAATTCAGAACAGCCATCGAGAATCTAGAAAGTGAGGAATGGGACGCCATCTTTGCTGCTCTTTGGAACAGCGAAGTTTTTAAATCCGAAGTACAGACTCTTGCAGAAAACGGCATTGATATCAGCGTATTTATGGAGCAAATTATTGCTATTTTTGGACAGAACTAACATCTTGAATAGTGAATCTGATTTGTAAACAAAATATTGTTATGAACTTTGGAGTATTATTAATTAAAAAAAAAAAACAAGATATTATAATTAATTTTTGACAGCCAACTAAGTTTTTTATTAATTTATCGGTGCAAGGTTCCTTCGATTAATAAATAAAGACAATTGGATTTGGACAATTTGGATTTGGTTATCCAAATCGATATTGTCTGTGAAGATATTTCTGGGAATTTACTAAAATAAAAAAGAATTAATACGATCAAATGAATTTCCAGTGAGACATCGATAATATTTGAAAGTTTGGCCTGTTTGTCCCAAGATTTATTTATCAACTATGCATTCAAACAGTCTGACCTGTTGGTCTAGTGGTCAGTGACCCTGACTGCCAAGCCAGAGGTTGTGGGTTCGATTCCTACTCAGGGCAAACTTTGTGTGATGAGCATGATTGTTTGTTCTGTGTCTGGGTGTTATTTATCTATAATATGTATGTATTTATAAATTATATAAGTATGAATATCAGTTATCTGGTTACCATAACACAGGCTCTGCTTAGCTTGGGATCAGATGGCCGTGTGTGAATTGTCCCAAGATATTTATTTTATTTATTTAGTCTCGTTACATATATTCCATTAATTTAGGCACAAACTGCGTTCGTGAATTCCCTCGTACTAACAATTCATCAAATCATCATCGTAACAGATAGACTCATTTCACTAGGGAAGATTTTATACTTTCAAATCCTATAAAAACTTCAAACAAACCTAACTCTTTTACTACTCGCCTTAAACAAACTCTCTCCCATTTGACAGAGGATGATTTTGAAAAGTACAATGAGATGCTTCTCCAGCCCTAAAAGTTAAAAAATAATATTATGTCATTTATTATTTACATACAAGAGAGAGCCTCTCATACAAGAGGTTGTGGGTTCAAATCCGGGCAAGTACCAATATGGCTTTTTCAATTTTCTCTTTTTCAAATCGGTGAAGGAAGACATTGTGAGGAAACTTGAAACCTAAAATCGCCAATCCGCCTTGAGTAAGCGTGGTGCTTGTGCCTTCTCTGTATGAGAAAAAGCCTTTGTCCTGCAGTGGGACAGTAATAGGCTGGTATTATTATTATTTGTTTATATATGTTACATATTTTAGGGCCCAGGGGTGCCGGACTTTTGGAAGGCGCACGAGGGGTCGAAGCCATCTCGCAGAGCCCCTTGAGCAAAAATTTATGTGAAGTGGGACACCAACCGACGATTATCCCTGTTTGCACTATGTAGGTGCACCAAAGGACATCCTCGGATAGTGCTGGACTCTTTCAGGACATGGCAAGTAACTAAAAATGTTGGACTATGGGTTTGATTTGTTTAGTGAATAAGATACCGGAGACTATGGAATGACTTTGGCCCCTGCTTTGCCTTTGCCTGAACAATAGTTGTATACATGGATAAAATGGCAGGGGGTGACTTGCACACTCACTCAAAGCGGTTGCTAGCACAAAGTGACATGGCGACAAGAGGGCAAAATAAATTGAGGTGCTTGAGGAGTAGAGAGGTATTCAACGGCTATCTTATCAGGACAATCCCGGAAGTGCGGTCATGATCCCAACCAGCATCTTATTGGAATAATTTCTTTCCCCGAGCGCGTTTGCTCTTGCGAACTCCCACTCGAACCAGCCAATTAAGGCAAGAGGGAGGTAGGATCCTTGTTCCTCGTCAGTGCTCACTCTAGCCGGCCAATGAAGGCAAGTCAGTGATGAAGAACAGAAGGTCTCCCAGGCGGTCAGATGGGATCGTTACTGCCTAACAGCTCGCCACAAGCTGCCCTGCGGGTTTAGTATTATTATTTATTATTAATGTTTCCAATTGCCAAAAAAATTTTTTTTGATAACATCTAAACCTCGTCGTGATGGCCTAGTGGTTAAGGCGCCCGCCTTTCATGCAAGAGGTTGTGGGTTCGAATCCTGGCAAGTACCAATGTGACTTTTCCAATCCATATGTTCTTTTTAAAAGATTATCTTAGACATCACAGACATCGGTGTAGGAAAACATCTTGAGGAAAACCTGGACTTATAGTGAATATAAGTCCGAAATCGCCAGTCCGCCTTGAGCAAGCGTGGTAATTAATGCTCGTACCTTTTCTATATGAGAAGAGGTCTTTGCCCTGCAGTGGGACAGTAACAGGCTGGTATTATTTTAACTAAACTTCCCACACAACACTTCCAAGGCATGAATTAAAAATCCTTTTGTAACTTTGCATCTCTTATTCACAAAAACAGATAGATTATGTAAATCTAGTTAACAGGCTGCTATCAGCTTTAACTCGGCAATGATCAGTCAGTCAGACTATACGTTAGTAGACCGTCTTACCGTTTTATAAGTTAGTAGATTGTCAATTTCTAGTCATAATATCTTTTTAGTCATCTCGCAAAATACTACCTAGTAATAGGAAAACACATCTCAAGTACTCCAGATAAACATTATCTCACATGACAACTTGAAGAATATCTGGGATATTTATCTTATCGATTACTATAAAACGTTTCTCCGCCTGCCGATCAGTACCACTGAATTCAGGAAACGATACCAAAATGAAGCAAGCATTAGTTGTTCTCGCCCTGGTGGGGCTAGCCTTCTCAGCTCCTCAGCCCAGGAAGCTGTTCCACGAACATGTTGAGGAGTTCCTGGACATCATCATGGAGGAAGCTGGTGACGAGATCCAGCACCTGATTGACCACTACGTGGAGTATGACGAGTTCTGGCAAGCTCTAGACTACATGAGGACCAACAACTTCAAGGACCTCGTTTATGAAATGGAATCGTTGCCTGAATTCAACGCTGTGAGTATCAATACATAGTTTTTATTTAACAAAGTCTCTCCCTGTTGTCTTCACCTATATGCTTAAATCTTTAAAACTACGTAACGGATTTTGATGCGGCTTTTTTTAATCGATATAGTGACTCAAGAGGGTGGCGTATATGTATAGTACATGCGTGTTATAATAGAGAGAAGGCGGGATTCTTAAAGATTTGTAACAACCGTAAGAAGCTGGGGCGGGTCGCTTACTTCATATATTTTAGAAGCATCGTATTTTTAAACTGAATGAACAACATTATTTAAAACGTTGCAGTCTTAAATATAACAGTGTTAGATGTATTTAAAGTCGTTAATTCGTTGACTTGATGTTTGAATCATTCTCATTAACTTATATTTTCTTTTTTGTTAACAGGTGGTCGAATTCTTAGAAAATGACAACATCGACATCCACTACTTCCTTGATCTGTTTAATGAAGCGATTGGTAAGTTATTAATTAATTTCTTTATGACAAGGTATTTTCTCAAATTAATTCTCAGAAATATAATTTATTCCCATCTGCCCCCTTTGAGCTTGCCACTGGGGTGCAGGTTGGCACCTATTTAGTTTCATCTGCCCCCTTCGTTGTTATAGTACAGGTTTTTTTTTCGCATTTCTTATTGGACATTATCATACACAGTGCAACACTTAACTTGCAGTATTTTGACTCTTATTAAACAATTGAAAATTGATATTCACAGGAGACGTCGGCAGGAACTTGGTCTCTCGTCACGAAACCAGCGGTAAGGACCTTGCTTCCTTCATCAGAGATTCCATCGACGTCTTCCCCAAGGACAAATTGAATGCCCTCTTCAACCAGAAGATGGCAGAAGATGAGGAATTCAGTACCGCCATCACAAACCTTCAAAGCGAAGCTTGGGACCAAGTGTTTAGTGCTCTCTGGGACAACGAGGTTTTCCAAGCCGAAGTTAAGACTCTTTCCGAAAATGGCATTGAAATCGGCGTATTCCTGGAAGAAATTGTAGCCATTTTTGGACAGAACTAAAAACATTGTGATTGAATTTGCTTTGTATTAAAGCACCGTAAATATACTATTTTTACGAGCTATAATTAAAATCATATTTTTATATGATTAAATAAGTTTCAACACAGACTTTTTCGTTTTAATTGCCAACAAACATAGGTAGTGGTTTTATTAATTGTTCCGCAGCGGAAATTGGATAAAGGTTTTTTGGTTGAAAGTACCCAGTTATTATTTATCAATGTAAGTAAGGTATAAGTAACAAATAGAATTTATTATTTACTACATAAATCTTTCAATACCTGTCAAGTTTCTACTCATTTTTAGTCATGGGTTTTAAGAGAAATTCAAAATTTTTTTCGTTTAAGAATAACATTTTTACCATCATTTTTTTATTTTAATTTTCTTTTCAGTAGTACACTATAGTTGTTTATGAAATAAAAGGTAATCCATACTAATATTATAAATGCGGAAGTAACTCTGTCTGTCTGTCTGTTACACTTTACCGCTTAAACTACTGAACCGATTTGAATGAAATTTGGTACAGATATAGCCTGCGACTCGAGAAAGGACATAGGATAGTGTTCATCCCGGAAATCCCGCGGAAACGGGAACTATTCCACGCGGACGTAGTCGCGGGCAGAAGCTAGTAATGAATATACAATATGTTTATAACTCCCCCCAATAGAATCTGGCTAGAAAAGTGGTCTTGTTTTATTTTGGTTTTAGCAGTTGGATCTTATGATTTGAACATATTGCGCCTACCCCAAGAGAAATGGAATAAGGGCAGAATGAAGAAGTAGGATTAAATGTTTTTTTTTTAAATTACCGACACTGTGTAGAACAAAGTTCAATCGCCGCCATCACGTTATAATATTACGACAGTCCCATAAGATCTTTAATGACATAGGTTATGCAATAAATCTGGGCATTAGTCGAGGTATGTATTAGATAATACATAGGTTATATTAGGTATTTACTAGATACTAATACTTATAGACTTTTAAGTTTTTTTTTTGTGTTATTTTTAGCATGTAACTGTTTATTGTCCTTAATAAATAAAAAAAAAAAAAATAGTCTATAGCGCTCTGTAAACCAAAGGATGTCTTTCGGAAGTGGCAGTTAGCTTCAACTTTCTAACTGGCCAAGTACTTGACAATTCAAAACGGCCTTTAAATGGTTTCATTAAAATAAAGTCTTTGTCTTCGATTCGAGTGAGACGCCAAAGGGTTTCAAAGGTCAACAATATTAACTTTTAAAGACCTCTGGCGAGTGGTCTCAGCGTACCACTTTTAATAATTGATTAATAGCAAGGTGGCGTTTGGGGCCACTGTCTGGTCCCGAAGGCACCATCAAAAATAAGAATTAAATTTAAGGTGGCATTCGGGACCGTGGTCACGGTTCCGTAAACCTCCCGACTCTTACTATAGTTCTAAGGTACAGGAAGTCATAATTGCCCTAAATATATAACTAAAGAAAATACGTAACTATTACGATTGGAAGAAGTCACAGTGATACTTGCCCGGTTTCTTCTATACTAATTCATAATCTCCATACACGTTAAGAAAACAAAATAAGAAATATCTATAGTATGAATAATTTGTAACACAATCACTTGTTTTAACATATATTGAACGGTGATTCTTTCTTGTTTGCAAATATTGACATAGCATTTGTCAACATATTGTTAGACCTACACACTTGATTGTCGCGAACGGTCGTAACTTTATTAATTAATAAAAAATAAATGTTTATTTTATGTAGTGAAGTCCGATAGCAGTAGAATCTTATTTTTAGTTTGTTGTATTACATCACGAGCGTGGAAAATGAGAAATGCATTTGTTGTTTTAGTTTTCTGTATTGGACTTGCTTCCGGATTTATTGTACCCTCGAGTGCTCCAGAGGTGAGTAATAAAACGGCAACCTAGTTATGTTCTAAAATATTGTTTAACACAAATAAATTGTATTTAGTTCATGTAGGTAAAGTTCAACTTGTTTTGTTAGCGTGTGTCTCATTAGAACGTTTAATTCTGCTATGTTAACTTTTGTTTCAAGTTATGTTTCCACTGATTTAAAATTATTTAGAATTTTGTACTTCATAAGTTATAAGTAATAAGTCCAAAAGCTTGCAAATTGAAAATAATTGATTTCTATTATTACAGCACGCAAGCAACAAATATAGCTCGAACATTGATACGATCATGAATACAAAATTATTCACGGAAAACGGAGTTCTACCTAAAAGTAGAAATAATATTGATGAAAAAGATTTATACGAGCATGCCACAGAAAAAAAGAATAACCAAAATGAAAGATCTTTTATATATATAAAACAGAAATATAGTAAGAATATTCGGAATAAGCTCATTAAGATGTCACCAATAGATATGACTGACTTTGTCTCCCCTGAGCCTTTAACTTTAAGTATTTTCAATGCTGGACCGAGTTTGAATACCCACTTCCAAAGATTTAACGTGGACGATAACAAGCTACATCAGGACATGTCTTCACCATATTTTGGAGCTCAAAATTCAATAGGATATAAAATTAATGATGAACATAAAAAAGTCGAGAAAATACACGGAAAGGTACTAGTGCCAGTTTCTAATAGAATAGACGTGCGCCGAGATTACTTTGAACTTTTAAAACCACCCATATTAAGACCAACTATGACACGACTAAGAACTAAAACCAAGCAAGAAAACATGCATGAAATAAAAATTCCTTTACTTTCGCCTTCTAGTATACCATTTAGGGATAATTATAAAAAGAAAATTAATTTTAAGAATCAGTACATATCTGCGCCAGCTTTACAACGAAGTGATGTAAGGAAAAAATACGGTTTCGACGTCTCCTTCGTCCGTCGTTCTTTTGGACCTAAAAAAACCGCAAATAAAGCTGAGGACGCTTCCATTGAAAAGGATTTTTTGAATGATTATGATCTTCGCAAAACTTGGGAAAACCATGAAGATGATAAATTATTAAACAAATACTTAAAAGACACGTTGGAAGAACGAGACAACCCGATGCAAGATCTTGATAAAGTGAGTCCAAATTCAATTGATTGTAATGAACAAGACTGTATTCTAGATGCTCGTAATAGAAATTATGTGAAAAACGGTATCCACATCAAACCTGATTGTTCTTGTAAAACACGAGATGTCCAAACCACCGCTGCTCCCTGACAGCAAGGGTCAACAGAAGGCATAAAAGTAGGTGTGCCTTCGTCTTTAAATCGTAGAGCTATTTTAAATATTATTATATTGTATGAAATCCATTACATTTGCTCAGTTTTATATGAAGATGCGGTAAAGGTACGATTCCACAATAAAATTTAACCGTTTTATTGACCTACAGACTCGTGACTTTAATGTTCATAGTTTTCGAAAATCTTTACAACGGCTGTTACGTCCACCATGAGCTCTATAGATTTTTTTGATGGGAAAATAATCATAGATGTCATACGGCTGGGAAGAGCGGAGGGTTATGTTGGACCTCAGATAACTGCGCTTGCAAAGTTGGGTGCACACTATGTAAGCGGGTAGCTAATGCTATGGTAGTCCAATGGCTACAAAAGTAGACGTCATGCTAAATAGTGTAAAATAAAGTGCTTAATCATATTCAATTGACAACTGTATTGCTTTAGGTTGGTAATCAAAATCCTAAATTAAATGTTATTGCATCAACATCGTAAGATATAACGATGCGATGTGTCAGTGGAGTAACTTCAACACCACCTTTCGGGATCCACAAAAGGCACCACAGTTGTACTCAAAGATTGCGGAAATACAGTAATTTTTTAAATGTTTTCTTGATTCACCTAAAGGAACATTTATGTCATGCACTGTGCTGTAAGAGCGACAAAGTTGAACACACCGGTGCCGGTGAAATTGTGCCTTTATTTTTGTATATATTTTTTATGTAAGGCGTAAGATAGTTATTTATATACTAGATACTATATGATATAAATATTATTATATTATGGGCGTAGAATGAACTAAATACCAAAGTATTTATGAATGGCGTTTTTTAAAAATCTTTAATCGTTTTCGATATCTATATCAATCTAGTACGTGCATTTACATTAGTTCACTCTAAATAATAGGTTAATGCATTTAAAAGGCAATATAATAGCAAATATAACAACAGAAATAGCAAATAGTAATAAGATAACAAAAATGGCCTGTCCTAATCTTGTAACTTTAACTGTCAATAAATAGATCCATTTATTTTAACAGTGATGATCATTAATGCCCGTTGTCTGAAACGAAAATCAATATAAAAAATTATTAAATTAACACGCCTAAGATACTGTACTTGAACATCAGCAACAAATTGGATCATTTGTTTATTTTTACACATCGTTAATTTACGTTTCAGAAACGGGCTGTTTGAGATGAAACAAATGACGAGTTCTGAAAAAATGTTACCAGAAGATGAGACAGAACATTGCATAGTTTGTATGTGTTTTTTATGTACGATTGTTTCTTGTAATACACAATGGTATTATAAGTAAAAAGGTTACCTAAACGAAGTTCTATCTTTAAAACGGCAAACTAACTCACAACATACATTACACGTCAAAGTAGGATGGCATGATTAAAGTAGTGCGAGTGAAAAAAAGATAAACGTCAAATGTCAACGCGATACTCAGTATCATGTTGCTCAAATAGCTACCTTTTTAAGTGCCAATTTTTGACTGCATGTTACCCATCTACACCTTTTTACTTATAATATCATTGGTAATATGGCAATTTTGGCACCGTGTTTAATAATATAAAATTCTAAAAGTACAGTCGAAGAATACGCAGGTCTCGGAGCAACTATTCGCGGAAAGTGTTCGCAGTGTGGATCACGATAAGGGTTGCTCAAAGCTATCGCGATTGCGATCTCTGCGCGCGCATCCCTCTTCTTACCGGCGTTTGTTGCTCCGAGAAATGAAATGTAAACACTGTAGAACGCCAGATGTCCAGATAGCCAATAGAGCCTTCAGAGAAATACAGACTAGCCAGAAGGGACGAAAGGCCCACTTGTCACATATTTTTACTGTTTTGTTTTTATTTTAAGTTTTTCATGTTATTATGTTTAATTTAAATTGTAAGTAGCGGTGATTGAGCTCTTATTAACACTGACTTTTAAAAGAAAGGAACCTTTTACATACTTTTATGGGGCTAATTCCCTTGTTCACAAACTTAACTAAATTTAAGTTCAGTGCATCTTTTTCTTTTCTTTCCTTAAGAAAAGGATAGTAGATAAAACATTTGTTTAGACTTGTCAAATTAAATTTAGTTAAGTTTGTGAAGAAGAGCATCAGCACCACGCATATTTACAAACGCATTAGACATATTGTAGTCATCTTTACCCTATGTTCAAATAAAATTGTTTCATAAATCTAAAACTGCCTTTTATTAACCTGTCCTGCGAATTTAATGTTCTATCCAGTTTCTCTATTTCTGTTTATTTCTTTTCACTATTTGTCCAGGGAGATGACTTTGCGCGGACCTTGGACATTGTTAGAAAATATTTGAGTCTTCGAATGGACGATTTGGCAAAACTTGAGATACTCGATGTTTATATTTGTCCTCGACCAATATGAGTGTTTAGAAAACAAGAGTGGGTATCACTTTTATAACGGTATGGCGCAGTTTAAGCCAACACTTTAGGGGGGTAACACAATCGTCGATCGAGGGTTACTAGACTTGAAATATAGGATTAAATCCGTTTTATTCTTATATGGCAACCGATTAATTTTTAAACTGTTATCCGTAGTTAGCAAGTCTTCAACAGGTTTCGAGTTTTCAAGTTTCTCGAAACTGGGAACGTCATCCACGATTCCTACACCTGCATAATTTATATTTTTGCTTCGCCTCGTTCCAACTCTACGGGGCAAATTTCCTTCTTGCGCCTGGATTCTATTTAATTATGTAGATGTGGATCATCGTTGCTATTTTCTTGTTTTATGAGGGTGGAAATGACCCTCCAGAGTTTGACAGTGTTATTAGATGTTTATTTATTTATTTTTGGTTTCTTTATGTCAGTTTTGTACTGGATATATTTTTTGGTTTTTATATTATGAGAAATGACTTCGTTGTTTTAGATGCTTGTCAATCTATGGAAAGTAAGATAAGGGAAATAAAAAATATTAAAAGAAAGATACGTTTGGCTATTTGAGGGTTTTCATGTTTTCTTTGTCGGTCCTACCTTGATTTAATGTTTTTGAACAAGTGGATCTTTTCGAAGAAAGTCCGATAAGAATGTTGAAACCAACTATTGTTGAAAATGACACAGTTTACGGAATTCCACTCGTAGAACTCCGCTATCAAATTGACTTAAGCTTATAAAGTACTTGAATCTCATCGTTAGGAAACTAGTTTAAATTTTTACTGGAAAAGCTCTGAATTTATAAACTCTTGAGAACATTTTGTTATTAGTAATAGACTATTTAAACATTCATGTACGTAGCTATCTACAATATAAAATAAAAGTAAAAAATGTATTCGACAAACTGTGAAAAAGGTTGAATTTATCAATAATAATTTTTTATAGGTATTTAGAAAAAATCAACGTCATACACGTTGAGTTTTACTATCTACGTGTGAGTAAAAGAAGAAAAGTACTTTCTTTGTTAGAGAATGGATGAATGTGTACAAATCCAGTTTTTGATGGAATTCTATATTAGTCGCTTTTAGTATTCTTTAGGTAGTTACAATCATCACACTGCCATGACTTTATATTATTATTATTCTTATAATTTTTATCTATTTTTTTTGTTATTTTTCTACATTGATTTCACGTATAGAAGCACCAAAAACACTGTAACCAAGATCTTGTAAACCATGATTATTTTAAAAAGTGTGTCCGTGGAGTTTCTTGCCTGTTCTTCTCCATAGAGATCTACGTTTTCTAACAGGCAATTAGCGTCACTTTTCTGACTAACCGACCGACTCTTTGACAATTCATAGGTCCTGACCTGTAAATGGTCTAAGTGAAATAAATACCTTGAATTTTGAACATGATTATGAAATGATTCAATTTGTGTCTTTGAAGTTGAACAATTATCCCAAAAATGCCGACAGTTTCAAAAGCATATTTTACATAATATATAACACTTACGTATTTGCAGACACGTTGAGTCTTTAATCTCTTCCTATTTTGTTTGTATCTATTGATTGTCATTTTTTTTTTCATGGAAATTTGCTGAATTCATGAATAAAATGAGTGATGCAGAGATAAAATATAGATGGTTTTATCTCAGCATTACCGGAAAATAGACTGGTAAAAACGCCTAAGGCAATAAGTCCGCCTTACATTTTTTTTTAATTTTGTGCATATAGTTTAATTAATAAATTCACCCATAAAACGTAGAACGTTTTAATATAGCCAAATACATAGTCACAGCTAGTATAACATACAGTTAAGACGGAACTCAGCGGCGTGTCCTATCTCCGTCACATTGGTTCTCATCTACTCAGCTCCCCCATTTTATGAGGGGTGACCGTGCTATTATTAAATTAGCTATCATGCCTCCTACTTAGATAGGTATGTATATTGTTTTTTGAATTGTGAACGTTTTACAATACGGGTTAAAACATCTTTGCCATAAAGCCGGATTTACATTACGAAACTAGTGGCTTGAAATTAGTTTTATGACACTAATTTGACGAGTAATTTCACGTGTAAATGTTCAATTTTACAATGCATGCCTTACAGTTTTAGGACCCAGTAATTTTATTACAAACTGTATTCCGTGGTGCTATTGGCCTAGTTCTGTTCTGTCTCCTGCTTGTTATGGAGGGAAGTGGAAATACCTATTTATTTTTCTTACTCCTCCGCAGTTCTTTCTCATTAATTTCATTGCGGGATCCAAGACAGTTGAATCGTTTCTCCGGGACTCGTCGAGCTTCATTGCTTCGGCGCTTTTCTGGCAGACTCCACTGTTGATTCTGGCTTCAGGAGTTGCAGTGGTTGGGAATAGTGTGGAGGGACTGTCCCATTAAAAAAAAAATGCATGTCTTGTAAAACTGAACATTTACACGTGAAATTATAGTGTTATAAAATTAAATTGAGTAATTTATAAGGGGTAGTAATAAAAGCTCCGACAAATAAAGAAGAATTGTACTTACTCAAAATATTAAAGGAGACAATTTTTTTTGGTCCCACTATTAAACGGTTACGTTTATTAATAATTTTACGCATGAAACAAGTCATCACCTTATTATAACTAACCCACTAAAAATTATATAGATATCTAACGGGAATAATGAAATAATAGTAAAAAACTATTACGGAAAAATGCATGTTGAGGAGCGTTTTTACATTTATTTCAACGTGAATTTAAATATATTATGTGAAACGAAACGTACCTAATTAACATTCCGTTGTAGATGCTCTGTGGTACAGTTTCAATCAGTTTGACACTGACAGACTACATTATTAAGCTAAGGCCCTGTCCAGGAAGGCGAATTCGCCGCGATTCGACTCGCGCGAATTCACTCGCGCGTTTGGCGAGATACTAGGCACCAATACATCGCGTCCACAAGCATCGCGCGAGTAATAAACTCGCGCGTAATACGCGTGCAATACGCCGAACTCTCGACTCGCGCGTGACTCGCGCGTAATGCGCGCGAGTCGAGATACTAGGGCCGCCTTGTTGCGTCCAGAGTTCGCGCGAATTTCAGAGCGAGTGCACGTATAAAAGAGAAAGAGAAGGAAATACAACTCGCGCGTAGGTACGCTCTATACGAGTTGGCTCTGGACGCAACACTCGCGCGTGATACGCGCGAGAGAATCGCGGCGAATTCGCCCTCCTGGACAGGGTCTAAGTTCATACGACCGCGCGAAACCGCTCTGTACCACTAACCGCGCGGTACAAGACCAAAGTAAGCAGCAATTATCGTAGACATTACCGCGCGTTCTACGTTCGTTGAAAAGCATTCTTGCATCCTATTTTAAGTGAAAGACTTTCATTTAAAATAGGATGCAAGAAAGCTTTTTTATTGTCTTTGTCATTTTCTGCGACGACTCAGCCTTCGGTATAAAATCCATAAACAAATTGCCCCCTCCTCAAGCAAAATTGACATCCGGACTGGTATGCACATCATCATGCGAACGCCTCAGACCCTGTCCAGGAGGGCAAATACGCCGCGATTCTCTCGCGCGTAACACGCGCGAGTGTTGCGTCCAGAGTCTACGCGTATAGAGCGTACGTACGCGCGAGTCGTATTTCCTTCTCTTTCTCTTTTATACGTGCACTCGCTCTGAAATTCGCGCGAAATCTGGACGCAACAAGGCGGCCCTAGTATCTCGACTCGCGCGCATTACGCGCGAGTCACGCGCGAGTTTATTAGTCGCGCGATGCTTGTGAACGCGATGTATTGGTGCCTAGTATCTTGCCTACCCGCGAGTGAATTCGCGCGAGTCGAATCGCGGCGAATTCGCCTTCCTGGACAGGGCCTTAACCACGCGGCGACGCGCGGCTTCTCGCGGTCATGTAAACTTAGCCTAATAGTTTCCAACAGTTTTCTAGATAGTCAGATAAGTGCTTCTTCTGTTCTTTTCGTATTTTTATTCAATAGATGTTAGAAAAATGGCTTCTGGAGATACAGTGCATAATATATAAAGCTGTTGTAACAATTGTACAGCTCGATTTCAACGAAATGTGCAACAACTTTACTTATAAAAGCATTGGCGTCCACAGTAAAAGAATAATCGAAAAAAAATCACACCAAAGCCAGGTTTTTATGTCATTTACACCTATATTATTATTGAAAGTGCACTATTCTAACATAAAATACCTAGGAAACCTATTCACTCATTAAATAATCGCTCTTGTGAGATTTTAGGTCATTATGAGAGTCATGTTTTGACTGTCGTATTTCCCAGTATTCCGGTTACTTAGAGTTTTGCTAATATTGCCACTGTAATCTAGAGATTATAAGGAATAAACTAACGTGCATTTCATTAATAAATGCCACCATTTGTGATGGGCCTAATCCCCGAACAAAAAAAATTGTCTCCTTTACTGCCTAAAATACTAACTTTCCGACTACTTTTTTCCGAATTAAAATGACGAAACGACCGAATGAGATACTTAAATCTCCGAAAAATAAACATGAACGTTTATTGCTATAATACTTTTCTACCAGCATTAATTACGTTCAACTAAAAACTCTATTAATTTACCAATTCTAATCTTACCAAACCTTAAAATACTCTATACATGATCGAGGGTGAGCTGGGTCGACGGAGCCCCGCGAAGCGGGGCTCCTACTTCTAGGTGGTTTATAAAAAAATAACCACGAAGGGGATGGCGGGGTCTATTCGCTCGCTTCGCTCGCTCACACGACCCCGCCATCCCCTTCTAACCCAATCTATCCGAGTCAAGGTGCCCTAAAGTCTAGATTGCAACCAGTTTTCATCATTATTGAGAGTTAAAAAATAAATTTTGGTAACCAACAATAGAATTAGGTTAAACAGAAATCAGCCTTAGCGAGTTGTCATAATAAAAAAAAACATTATTTTTATGATTTATGGTAATTCAACCCCTGGCTAAGTAAAATACGGCTAGTGGTAAGTGTCCCTGACTGCTAAGCTGGAGGTTGTGAGTTCGATTCCCACCCAAGACAAACTTTGTGTGATGAGCATGATTGGTTGTTCTGTGTTTGGGTAATTAGTTTAAGTATGTATGTTATATTAGTTGTCTGGCAAGTAACAAGCTAAGCTTAGTTTGGGATCGGTTGGCAGTGAATTAGTTGTCCTAAGCTATTTATTTATTTTATTTATTAAAAGATAAAAGCTTGTATAAAAAATGTCAAAGCCGCAGAAGACTGCTAGTAAAACATACAAAAAGAACCAAAAATATGTTTTTAGAGAAAATATGAGACAGGTTTTAAAGATACTTCAGCGATCAAATGCTCCACCATAATATAAAGCTCAGTTGGTCTAAAATAAACGGCAATAGCTCAGTGTTTCAATATACGGCCGTCATACGCGATTGATTGATGCGCCCCGCTCGGCAGTTGCTATTGAAATGAGCCGATAAGAAATTCAACACTAATTTACCTCTCTATTTACTCCAAATTTGCTTATAAATAGGATTTTTTACGCTAATGGTGGTTTTATTAAGATGTTCGGTATTGTGGAGGTTAGGTAAAGAGATGTTAAGATCGTTCTTTTGTTTAGAGATTTTGGTTAAGTATTCGTCGTGTTGGTCCAGAGGTTACGTTTGCGGGTTCAAATCAAAACCGGGCAAGTAAAAAATTTTCATGGTCGTTGAAAGGTAGCCGATTCTCCATGTAAACCCTCTGGATCCAGTTAAACTGCAAGCCGGCACTATAATTGGTAAAGTCTAAGATGATGAGATTTCATAAGGATATCGCAATCACCCTGTTTAAGGTCAAAGCTCATTAGAGCCACCCGGCAGCCACCCCGCACCGTCTCTACGCACGGCGTCAACTCGTTGTCGATGGGTGGTGGACCGCGGTCAACCAGTGGGCCACCCGCGGTCATCGAATGAACGCCGAGGCTTCAACGAGTTGACGCCGCTTGGTCCAAGAATTTTCGAGTAGTTTGTTAATAATCAATCGCGCGCTGCCCGCGTTGTCAACGCGTGGCAAGTGTTCGAGCAGCGAGTTGTCACGGAGTGGCCAACGAGTGGCTCTAATGAGCTATGACCTTTATGCTTCATTTTGCTTTATGGCTTTATAAACTAGAAATTAACAACATGCAATAAGAACAGATGAGTCCCATTTTTTTTATTTTCTATTTTATAAAACAGTATGATAAAAAGAAACTTATTTTTTTGGATTGCTTGTTAGAAAACATTAGACGCACAAGCCTTGACGCGTACAGGCGACGTATGGACGGTTTATTCACCCGTGGGTCACCTTAAGTACGCGAACTTTTGAAAAGCGACAAGTGGACGAAATCTTTGAATTTGAAGTACTTGCACTTGTTCGTAAGTATGTCTTATTATAAGTAGGAAGCCTAGTTATAATACTAGATACGAAACCCAAGTTTCGGAGAAATAAAAAAAAATGTTGTCATCGCCACCTACGTGAAAAGAGTGCACATATTAGATATTAAAATTGCTTTAGTCGTTTTCGAGTATATAATTGATAAATAAATAAATAAATATCTTGGGACAACTCACACACGGTCACCTGATCTCAAACTAAGCAGAGCTTGTGTTATGGTAACCAGACAACTGATAAACATACTTATATAATTTATAAATACATAATTATTATAGATAAATCACACCCAGACACAAAAGATGAAGTAATTATTAGAATAGTTGGCAGTTTTTACATACGAAACTTAGGAGACGTTAATTTTATTGTACGGATGAAATATTTATAGAGACTGGGTTACCAAACGCATTTTCAACCGAATGTTTAACTTTGAGCGTTTTTTTACAGCACTGAAATTGAACAAGCACCTATTCACATAGGAGTAACAGACAGCCCTCTATGCAGAGGATGCTTAGAGGCAGAAGAAACGCCACAACGCGTCCTCATGGAGTGTACCAATGTGGCCGAACAACGGGCAGAACTACTCCAACACCCCGGGTCACTTCCAGAAATCTTAAGCAGGCTGAAAAGTTTACTAAGATTCTGGGAAAGTGTGGGCTGGTTAGAATAGGCGACCAGTCAGTCACGCACAAAGGACCAATTATGAGGCTATGTGCGGACAAGCCCAGCTAAACTAAACTAAACAGCACTGAAATATTCTTTTTTTGTGATTTTTAGTTGACTTTTTGTTGTAGCAGAGTATTCGTTTTTTTTTTGAGTCTGAGACCAGACTCTCAACATTAATAATAAAAAGCAGTAGAAGAGTCTTGTTGTTCTTTCATAATATAAATAAAAAATCACTTAACATAAAAGAATGTCATAATAAATAAGCAACAAATCAGTTATTTGCAACTTAACCCATGCTGTAGCAGTAAAGTGAAGTCGACAAGTACTATCGAGCTCATAAATGTTATGTCGAGCAAATATTTATAACTTGTGATTTGTGCTTTATTATTTACTTTGAAAAATCCATGCAATTCATTTAAAAATTCATTCAAATCCTTGATTTACTTCGAGCATGTGACGTGTCCGAATAATGTGATAATGGGATTCATATTTTGTAAATTATTACTTTAACGACTTAATATAAATATACCCAATTTATACAAAAAAGGGAGAAGGTACCTCACAGGACATGAAAAAGCTCGTCCGCATCGCTGTCAACATACTCTAAGCTGTCAACAGAACAGGTGCACAAAAGGCTAGCAGCATTGCCACGTTGTATGGCAATGCTAATTCTTTGTCTTAAGAAATGGAATGCCCTCTGGTCACGTAAACTTGGCTTGGTGATATCCTGAAAAACGAGGTAAACACTAAGACTCCATTGCCCCAGTGTTTTAACCCCAAGCGGGTCAAATACTTATATAATTCCCAAAAAGGTTATTCATATTTACGCCGTTTGAGGTTTTCTGCACTTGCCGCAGCTGCCCCAGCACAACACTCAGACCTGGGAAGATGAGATGGCGTGAGGGTGTCACTGTCAACACATGTTGCATCCAACACCAAAGGCTTAAAAGCCTTGGTTTACCTTTGCATAAAAATGCTTTTTTAAATTTCTCTACCCATTACCTTAACTTACCTGCGTTTTTCATCTACATCTTCCAGAATATTCGTAACATATGCCTTTCACTCGCTACCTTCCTAGTACAATGCCCGAGCACAAAGCCTTGCATGCAAGCCGTAATACAAAGAAGAACAATTTTGACATGTTAACACTAGCTTGCAAAGTACTCATAACCCGAAAACTCGGAGCTGCATGCTAAAAGCATTTTATTTTAGTGCAACACATGTTCGTCGGGTCGTTACTAAAAGTTTCCAATGTGCAGCGAATCCGAGACGCTGAGGGAAGACGCGATCTCACAATTAAGCACTTGCGAGTTCGCAAGTACTCCTCTAAGACAACCGCCATTGTATAGCGATCGTACAATCGCACACAGCTGTCAGAATGTCTGACATGTACAGTTATACACACATCTGAAGGTACACTCGTATAGAAATTCCCTTTGTGCCACGGTAGGTAAGCGTTTTAGTGGCAAAGTATGAATGAATAGGGTCTGACAGGATGTTTAGTGTGCACTTCTGTAATTTAGGGCTTCTATGTCCGTAGTGACGGTCAGATTAAGTTTAACTTTGCTTTTGGACGCGTTCTCGGAAACGTTTGTAAGAGGAAATAAGTTTGGTGAGTGTGGAATTAATAATTTAACACGGATTACTTACGGCCACTTGCTCTTGGTGGCGCTTTGTGAATATTGAGCGTGATTTTCCGGCTTGACACATGACGGGCGACACAGGATTATACTTAATTTGGGAATATTCCTTTTACAATCTGTGTTCGAATCGAATGCAGGATTCAGTTACATGATTTATCAATAAATGTATTTCCAATAGTACAAGTATTTTGTCCGCAAGTCCATGTGAACATAGATTGTTGTCAATTATTACATTGCGATTGATGTGAATTGACAAGTGTATGGAATTTATTGAATTCTGTTTTGCTGTACTGACATTCTAGAATGTTACAAATTAGGGATTATTTTTCAATAATTAATCACGAAAACATTACAAAGAACACGGGGTCTTATTTCTGGTGATTTTGTGAAACTCCCAATCCGCTTGAATAAGCGTGCTGTTGACTTCTCGTCGTGCCTTTGATTTGCATCTAAAGAGCAATAGACCAGTACTTCTTATATATCTAACATTTGAAAGACGAATACAATTCCACTGCTTCCTACTTCAGAAGTTAAACTAGTGAAGTTTTTTATATTAATATCCAGCTCACATCGGAATGCAAGCGCGTTAAAAAAAGAACTTTAGCAGTTGCTAGTGCGGTAGGATGCGACGCGGCGCGGCGGGATGTTTCACACAGTAATGAAATATTTTATTGCACGGCGTAACAAAGGCTTCACGGAATTCCAACTGAGACCTTACACAACAATGTACTCAGATTTTTAGTAATTCGCAAGTGCAAACGGGCTTTATGTGTTTCTGTTTTAGTGACAGTGCATGTGTGTCATTTCAACCAGGAGATAACTTTGTATGCAGCGTAATGTCGTTTTATTTGACTCTTGGTTACAATTTATAAACACCTAAATAGCCACTTGGATGATTTAAACAGTGAAAAAGGCAAGCTATTTAAAGATTTTTTAAGGCATATGGCCGAATACTGAAACGTCACTTAACTTTTGGACATTTGTTAGATTTGATCCATAAGAAATATAGCAAAGTGCGCACTTTTGACAATATCAAAATCACGTTACCCACTTACCGGGTTGCATAGGTCTGATAGGCTGACGCTTTATGTAACACTAGCTTTTGCCCGCGACTTCGTCCGCGTGGAAATTTCCGGGATGGAAACTATCCTAAGTCCTTTCTCGGGTCCCAGACTATATCTGTACCAAATTTCATTCAAATCGGTTCAGTGGTTTAGGCGTGAAGAAGAGACAAACAGACAGACAGAGTTACATTCACATTTATAATATTAGTATGGATAGTATGGATGGATCTCTGGTGTTCATTCTTATCTGTTATACGATGTATACGGTTACTTGGGAACTTGACCTTGATTCCATTGGGATCTGGCTATGGAGATGTTTTTTTTTTGGGGAGTGGGATATTATCAAATTAATGACTTCTCCCATCCTGGGCGGGGCGGGAGGGCGTGACAGACTTTTACTGACAAAAACCCTTTTTTTTTTTTTTTTTTGGTGAGTGGGAAATCATCCAATGACTGCTCCCGTCCTGGGTGCGGCGGGAGGGCGTGTCAGACTCTTACTGACTAAAACCCACTCATGTTCCTTCGATTGCCCTTTATGTTCCAGGGTCACGGTGACTACTATTCACATTCCGCAACCCCGGCAGGCGTTGGCCCTGTTAGGCCCCTTCCTGTGCTGACTCCTTCTCTTTGAGGCGCGCGTGGAACACTAACGCGCCGTCGACGCGGTCCTGGTCCTAGCCGGGCGGCGAGCTACCCATCGCTCGCCATCCGCAGAACCGCGCCTACGGTGGCCGGTAGTCGTCTTGCGACTCTCGACGTCTTCGCCTGGGTCTTTGTCCGGGGCGAGAGGCTCGTCGTTGCCTCTCGCGCGCCGCCGCTTCCTTCACTAGCATAACTGCTTCGCAGAAGGAGGCGACGGCATCCCATTCCGTCTCGCCCCGCAGCATGGCCTGAACCAGCGCTGGGCGCGAGAGGTCACCGCCGCCGATCGCCTCTACGAGGACACGACTGACTAAAACCCTCTTATGTTCCTTCGGTTGCCCTTTACGTTCCGGGGTCGCGGTAACTATTATAAACATTCCGCGACCCCGGGGCTATGGAGATGATGAAAGTTCCCGTCTGATTTTTGGATAAAAACTATCCTATGTCCTTACTCAGGTTATGGTCTATCTCTGTGATAAATTTCATTTGATTTATTAGTTTTGGCGTGAAATTTTTAGTTATTAATATGAATCTAAATAAATATAACAGGCGTCTGGTTACCATAGCACAAGCTCCGCCTAGTAGCGGATCAAATAGTCATGTGTGATGTCGTAAGACTAAGACATACAAAAAACCTCATTTAAAGTTAATTAACCACCCAGCAGTGTTCTCTTTCACAGCTTTTTATACAAACATCCCGTTGTCACGGAAGCACACACAGCCTAATCAATGATGACGGGCACTCAATGATTTAATTCAAGTGTTTGACAGGATCCGAGAGCTATTTGCAAATGGGCTGTGGTTTGTGGTCTAGTGGACCACCCACATACGGGCTTGCCTAAATCGAAATAATCTAATTTGAATTGATTATTTTATACCGTTTCATCGTTTATGATTGACGGACCAAACCGTTATGTGGTGGGATTATAGCGAACTGTAAAGTGCTGAGCGGTTGAACTAGTATAGTGGTTATTCATTTGACAAACTATTTGGGTAGATTTAGATATTTATTTTGGTTTGGTTTGTTTTTATTTAGTGGTGTTTTTAATTTGTATTGCCATTCTGTTTAGTGGTTTTATTCAAGATGCATCGTGTTTACATCGTGTGACAAAATATTGTGAATTATTTATTTTAAGATTTCTTAAACTTATTCGTAATATGCATTTTTTTGCCTTTGCTTGCTAATTGTACTAAATGCTAAAGTACACTTTGAAAGAGGTAAATATATTATTATATAGGCCGTCTGGCAATTAGTGTACGATACTTAAACACGTGACTGTGCTCATGATAACAATCCATTTTTATTATTGGAGCAAAACCGAAATCGCGTAAAAAATACACTTCGGTAGAAATACTGTTCGGTATATTAGGCAAACATAAATGTACTAACTGCTGATTTTTTTTCGCGATTTTAGGTTTGTTCCCATAGTAAAAGTTGTTGGCTATCATGAGCACCATCACGTGTTTAAGTATCGTACACTAATTGCCAGTCGCCCTATATATTCTTTTAAAATGGTCCTCTTGCAATAAATTATTAGTTTAAATTTTATAAAACCGCATGCACTAAAATCTACACAGAAATACTACGTTATAATAATATAACTCACGTTATCACCACATCAAATTAATAACGAGTTGTGAGTGGATATTGAAACAGCGCAACGCTTAGAACCGACACAATGAACCAAGTACAACACACTGACTCCGGGAACTCTTGACGTTCATAGACAAAAGCGTATAGTTGACATCACGGCGTTATGAAGGCTGTGCTTTGCATTAAACAGTACTTTAATAAAATGTAAAAGGCATCGTCGCTCGGGAACGCGAAATTGAATATTTCGTTGGGTTCGTTTGCCAGCCCACAAACTAGATGGGCTCGCCTCATTGAGTCCGGACTCAATAACCGGCTACAATTGCGGGGACACTTGGGACCTGGACTTGTTTCTCGTTAAGCCGAATTCGGACGGAATTTTCTGTAGTATAAGCCACATAATAAGGTGTTTATTAATACCCAAACTCTGGCGATGGCCTAAATTGACAATCACTGTTTGCGAAGCGTTATTAAGTCAATAGAATTTTCGGACAAATGCAGTATTGATAAGCGGTTTCATATTGGTGACGTGTTTGTTTTGTGTTGAATTACTTATTAAATTATTCTGTTTTGAAAATAAAACAAATGATGCATTTACGCAGCTTCACTCGCGTCATTAGGTTTTTGGTTACTGCTCCGCTCATAGCGTGATATTATTTAGCTTATGTCTCATCTGATGTATGAGCTATATTACTGTAAAGTTTCATCAAAATACTTTCAGTACGTTTTTGCGTGAAAGAGTAACAAATATACACACGTACAAACTTTCACATTCATATTTATAGTAGAATACTTTGTAGTCTAATATATGTTTTGACTATGACTTTATGGTGGCATACCTCATACCTATAGCTTATTATAAACGAATGCAATGTGCTTGAGGCGATGTATATCAATCAGCATATGCACTGTTATGTACCCGGTTATCCTATTCTCGTGTAACGTGTTGTTGGAACTTTAACTGCAGTCTTATCTCCCAATTGAGTTACTTGCGTTATAGGAAAGAGTTTATGTCGATAGTTAGGTACACCTCTTTGCGTTGCATTTTATTTTGTTCCCAAGTTTCCTTGCTACTCTAACTAGTGAAACTCACAAGCGGGTTGAAATTGAGCACTGTTTGATTTCGGCACGTTCAATTCAAAATCTATTTTCATTTCCTGGCCTGAATCCATTTCCATTTTCATTTGGCTTCTGTCGCTCTTGATGTATTGATTACTCACTTTACATTTAGAAATTACCATATCGCCTCGTCGGTTTTGTTTGCAAATTGTATGAAAGATGCCAGTTTATTTATATCACAAATTGGAAAATTTAATGACCAATTAATGGACAATGGTTTGCTAGAAATAACGTTCATTAGTTTACGTATATTACAGGATGTGACCAAAGCTCTACAACGACAACCAACACTGTTTCTAAAAGAAAACAGCACAAAATGAACCAGCTAATCCCGCCATTTCATTAAAGTGTACACAAAAGCTGCAGGTTGCAGCAAACTAAGAGATCTGTAAGTAAATAGAGGCGCAATGAATCACGGTAACCTTTTTCCGATAAGGAGTGGGCTCTCTCGGCCCGATAGTTGGCGAGCCCTGTTTTATTGTGCCACTATTTTCACTCTATCGCCAGTGAACGCAACTCTGGCGGAAACTGAGATAAAGTCGCGACCTCACTGTAATATACAACCGCCTGTGTGTAGAAGCCGTGTAACGCTACACAAGTCCAGCCCCGCTTGGAATCGGTGTTCGGCTGAGTTTCGACTTGATATTTTCTTAACAATTTACGTGTCGATTGTGTTGTGAATAGGTCGGACCTTGGGAGATTTAGAGTTATGGTATTCTCGCTTTATGTATATACATTGTATTTAAACATATTTTACTGATAGTGTTAGGTTTATAGCTGCCATACATAGTCGGTGTCGTGCTTTCTTATTTCCGCGCATACCGGCTGCAGCGTTCGGCGTTTCAATTGCATGACAATGTGGTGCAAGAATATTTAAATACAGAATGGAACGTATGAGCAGCACTGAATATTAACAGAAATACATAACCAATTCCTCATAAATTCATTTTTAACGTTTTGTCGTAGTTAGCTGTTGAGCTTAATTTCGCAAAAACGACCCTCTTAATCTCCCAATTAGAATTTTGGTCTCTGAAATCCGGGGTTTTCACGAGTTTTGTCCTGGTTGCCAAATTTAAGATATGACAACTATGTCACAGTAACTCCATTAGTACCGTGCGATTCTCTGCTATGACCTCAACGTCACAAATACAATATTTATAGAATAAACATTAATCAGTTTGAAATATGTAAAATCAGTTCTTACAATTTTTATATGCAATTTTTATTAGCACGTATTTGGTTATCACCTTGTGCCAATTAATGACATCCATACTTCCATACTAATATTATAAATGGGAAAGTGTGTCTGTCTGTCTGTCTGTCTTTCTGTCTGTCTGTCTGTCTGTCTGTCTGTCTGTCTGTTTGTCTTTCTTTCACGGCAAAACGGAGCCACGGATTGACGTGATTTTTTAAATGGAGATAGTTGAAGGGATGGAGAGTAACATAGGCTACTTTTTGTCTCTAAAATTGCGAGAAAGATAGAGTAAAACAACAATTCCATTTTCCCATATAAAAGTTGTCCATGTTTTGTTGGATGTCGTTGTCATAGTAACCGGCAAATCAAGCACAGAGAATATAATCACTACGTTATAAATCAAGTGTCAAAACAGTTACAACCATAGAGGTTACAACCCGTCAAACCTGACACAAATAAGTAATGTTTAATTGTTTTCAAAATACGAATGGAATCATTTTCATAAATCCAAATCATGCAAATAAAAGCCATTTAATACGGTTTGAAATAACAAAAAGGCGTGTAATATGCTGTAAAAAATAATACTGTAACAGCTTTTGTTATTTCCAACGTACAAAAATAATATTAAGATAAAAAAAATATCTAGATTTAAAATATTTACTAGCCTTCGCCCGCGGCTTCGCCCGCGTGGATGTCGAACTTCTACCTACTATTTTAACCCTTTAGGGCTATTTTTTATATTCTTCACAAAGAATAAACCCTCCAAGTTTAATGTATTTAGTTAGTTATTGTTATATATTAACAAACACGTTGATATCAGGCAGTGAGTTTACTATTATATACATACTAGATGACCCGGTGAACTTCGTATCACTTACCTATTAATGTAAACAAAATTTATTTAAACCATATCTTCATTCATAAAAGATTTGTATCGATTTCCCCCCCCCCCCCCATTATCACAATCTAGATTCACGTGTATATGAGTGGCCTAATAGTTGTTTAGTAATCTGGCAATACTGTCATGGTCGCTGTCACCTAACTTTTGAAGAAATGATCGTTGAAAGGAAATGTTATGAAATGGGCTTTTAGTTTTAAAAAAAAGTCCAGGATGGCCATACAAAAACAAAAAAAATATTAAAAGCACCATTATTTAATCAATACATCAATACATATAATAAAATCATTATATAATAAAATCAATCCATACTAATATTATAAAAGGGAAAGTGTGTCTGTCTGTCTGTCTGTCTGTATGTTTGTCTTTCTTTCACGGCAAAACGGAGCGACGAATTGACGTGATTTTTTAAGTGGAGATAGTTGAAGGGATGGAGAGTAACATAGGCTACTTTTTGTCTCTTTCTAACGCGAGCGAAGCCGCGGGCAAAAGCTAGTAATATTATAAATGGGAAAGTGTGTCTGTCTGTATGTTTGTCTTTCTTTCACGGCAAAACGGAGCGACGAATTGACGTGATTTTTGAAGTGGAGATAGTTGAAGGGATGGAGAGTAACATAGGCTACTTTTTGTCTCTTTTTAGAAGCAAAAGCTAGTAAAGAAATAAGTTGGCTACACATTATTTTGTTATAGAAATGGGCCCATTGCCGGGCAAATGCCTCTTCTTATACTGAGAAGGGAAATATTTTCTTCACGATGTTGTCGATCGATGACTAAGATAAACTTCGAAATTATGAAAGTAGCGGAGTCTTCTATTTTATATTATGTCACATTGTTCATAATAATAGTCCAATCAGTGAATCTGAGATAGACAGTGAAGTTGTAACAGTACGAAAATACCGCCAATACGATGCAATGCAGAGCAGGATCGCTTGAATACGAACAAAATTGTACATTTCACACCACCTGGACATTGTTGACCCCTTGCCTCAATTTACTTCAACTTTGATTCACAAAAGTAGGTCGAGTTGGATCTTTCTTGAGTCACGTAAAAAAAAAATGAAGGCCAACTGATGGACTATAAACTTCTTTTTAACGACTACACTACACTTTTTTAATACTGTCATCATCATCACTTTCAAGTTTCAAGGAAGGGGAGGGGAGGGAGGAGGGACAACGGGAATAAAGCTAAATTAAAAAAAAAAATGCTCACCACCGAAGTTATAAAGATCGAGGGGTCCAGCTAACGTAAGAGTTGATAACATAAAAACGGCTTAACCGATTTTGATCCATAGCCAGATAACTTTTCCTCCAAATCAGATCACCCGTTTATGAGCTACGGTGCCACAAACAAACTTATAACACCCCTAATTTTTCGGGGGTTAAAAAAAAACTTAAAATGAAAATACGTACCGATCTTATTCGTACATCATTTTTATATATCCTTTGTGGATAAACAATATCGCTTAACATGTGAACTACAAATATTATCCGACATCGCACAATCACGTTTGACGCGAAATTACTAAGTATACAAAATTCCGACATCAACCATTGGTCACTGCCCACCAAACATAAAGCTCGTCTTGTCTAAGGATCTTCCCATCGGATGAAGAAGTTTCAACTCTGTTTCTCATTTCAAACCTTTTTTTATTTACCAGAAACCGAGTGGTTATGTATTTTAACAAATCTGGTATAGCGAAAAGATTACCTAATTCCTCTTTACATTTATGTTCGCTTAATCAGTCAAGCCAAGCATTGTCGGGGGCGAAACCAATACATTTTTAATTACACTTATTATACGGTAACAGACACGACAAAATATATGAAGAAGCTGATTCCGATCTGATTAAAAAAATACAGGTAATAAATAATATTTTCATTTTATATAGCTCACTCGTATTGCAGCTATAGAACTTATCACACTTACTTCACTCCGTAAAATGTATTAGAAAACATATCAACATTAAAAGAACCAACTCAGATTGGACAGACCGAATGGTACTAGAAAACTATTCAAATAAAATACTAAACGATATTCAGTAAATAAACGAGGAAGAAAATTCTCTCTATCCGGAAGAATTCTCTATAACCTTCGAAAAGTATAAGGCGAACACAATGGTATATTTGCATGGCGGCTGTAAGATCATGCCATTCGGAAACTGAGAAGGGTCTATGTTTAACAAGGGTTAATGTTCGGTAGATACCGCAAGTATTTCCAATACACTGGATCACTATAAAAGAACACTGAACAAAAATATATGGGTCCACTTGCGAATGTAGCTTTTTCAAAAATGGATCAGCGCCTTTCAATCTTTTCTTGGCTTAGGATCTTACACATTATATTGACATGTGAGTATTTGTTAAAACAGAATTAGATGACTTTAATTTTTTTTCTTTAATACTAATATTATAATTAGACGTAGAAGTTCACTTCTTAGAGCGATTATGGGGTGCGAACTCAAAGAAAATGTACCAGATTTTAAATAATATTAAAAGCGTATGCTTAAATGGAAGTGCGTATCTCGACGCTCATTTTTCTATGCACTGATGGATTTTCATTTCATTTTATTTTAATAATAAATACCAATGTCTGTTCATTTTGTTTTCACGTCAAAACAGCTCAGCCGATTTTGTTGAATTTTGGGGTTGAGATAGATTTTTCGATATATGTAGAGAATGTATGCCTGCTACAACACTCTTGAAATATTCACGTAGACGAAGTTGCATCGAAGAGCATCTAATAAAAAAGTTTGAAAGCCTCTTCAAGTATACGCCACACAAAACGTAACAACAAACGACAAAATTAGAAGGCCACAGTGTTATGAGGAGTTTCATTGTGCATGCCAGCCAGTGTATTTGTGCCTCCACGTGAGACAATAAAGTGCATCCCACACGCGAGCACTCTTTTATTATAAAGTTTTCTAATAAAACTGCCGATGAACACGAATTGGCTGGTTGATGAAAATCGCTCGATATATCTCGTTGAAAACATATTTTTATACCTCTGAAGGTGCAGTTTAACGGAGGTTGTTTTTGAGTAGAGCGTTTCTTGGGTCCTGCTTGACAATGAAGTTAAAGAATGGCCTGTTGGCCTAGTGGTTAGTGACTCTGACTGCTTAGCTGGACAAATGTTTGTGTAATGAGCATGTTTGTTTGTTCTGTGTCTGGTTGTAATCTATATAAAATGATGAACTGACAAACTGATTGATTGACCGTTGGTTGGACCTAGAACAGTTGCAGGGTATGGTCTATGTAAATAGTAAGGATAGGTAAGAATTTTTGGAAATTCAATAGATAAAAGTGTAAGACAGGGGATGGAAGTGAAGAGTATCGATATTCACTCGGGCAAAGCCGCATTTATTTATTAATTTATTTATAGTAATTTAATGCCAGGATTATGGCCCTATTACATTGATCGGTATAGAGCAATTTTGTAAACACTAACATTGGTTGCCGGCAATAATTGGCGTGAAATTGCCTATTTATATTCATAAGTTAACTGGGTATAATAGTAACTATTTAGTAATCTGTGGTAGAATCTCGAGCCCGTATGCAAGTCATACGGGCTTGAGATGCGGGCAAGAATTTGACTTGTACTGAAAAATAGTACGTATGTATTTTTGTCGAAGGTTAATAAATGTAGGCATTATTGCTTTCATTGGCAAGGTTATAAATGAAATATGCCGAAAATTAAAAATTCATCAAATCATCATTATTCATGATTCAAATTAATATCACTGGCTGTAAAGCATACTGCCCAAGGCAGCTAATAAACATATTATGTGAGAAGTATACAACTCGAATTCACCTAACGTACAATTTAAATAAAACTGAAATTAAAATACCAAAGGTTAAAGTTTAACGACAATAACTCAAAAACTTTTAAGTAAATAATCTGAAAAAAAAATCATTCTGCTATTGTGATAGCAGAATGAATTTTTTTTTAAGTTTCAATTCGGTTTGTTTTAATTGGGTGTGTGTGCTAGGCGAATATTCACTAAACATTCACAACCTCTGTCATTCTCCAAAGCCAACATCCAATTAAAACTAAATCTCCAATACATTCCTTTATGATTTCCCTTCGACCGTTAACATGCGACTAAATTGAACAGAATGCGGTTAGTCCCGTCACAGAACAAGCGAACGACGGATGTGCAGGAAGCACTTGCATTTTATTTTACGGCAATTTATTTCGCTTCGAGCGTGTATCGCTCAGTAAGATTGCATTAGACAAATACAGCACACGACCTAATTCGGTGAGTGTAAAGTCACTGTTGAATTCAGATTTTATGTCAGAAATTGTGCTGAGTAGCGGTTGTGTTAACACGTTTTCTGAGTTTGCACGTTTTTTATAGTAAGATTTTACTGTTTGGGGAAATAGACGTAAGCTAATGGAAATAATCGATGTGTCATCCATTGTAAAAGACGCCCGGGCAAGTATTAAGGTCATTTGTTTAATTCGCATGTTAATTCTAAGGTGATTAAAAATGATAAAGGACAATAATTATGAAAAGGCGAAAATCGACAAACCACCTTGAGATATTGTGGTGATCAATGAAAAAGAGGGCACGGTCTCTCTGCCTGAGACGATTTTCCTAAAATTGAGAAAATTGGGTCGCTATAATTAATTGATAAACTGAAGATAAACTAACTTTATTAAAATTAACTTAATCCCATTTAGCAAATGTTAGAAAATGGAAAATAAGAAGTTGATAATTGTTTTCCAAAACGTATATGATTGTTTTTTAAAACGTAAATATGTATTGACTGTTAAACCAACAAACTATAAGACACGATGTAGCTGAAGAAATACATTGTATAATAATTCAGTTATTTGCATTTTGCATAGACAGTGCACATGAGCACATTGCATAGCTAAGTATAAACGGATTTACATTTTAATGTCTTTGCAGGAACAATTTGTATTGCAGACACCTGAAACGTTTTGAATATAGACTGGGACGGTTTTCTACATAATTTATTGTATAGTGAATTGTTTTAAATTGAAACGGAATATGTTAAATTCTCGCGATGTTTTAGGAAATGCTGTTTTCGGTTCCGTTTTGCACATGCAAGAGTTCAACAACTTGTAGCGATGAAATATGTGGGACTTGGAATGAAGAAGAGGAAACTTTATACTTGATTCTTTTGGTTAGCTTTTGAGGCAAGACTTTCCTGGAGTTACACGAATTTCAGCAATAGCCAAGACCTGATTATTAAACAAACTCTCATTTAAACAAACTCTATTCAAACTAAAAATAAAGCACTTCAATCCAACGACCCACAAACCTATATTCATAAGTTTAAAGGGAGCGAAGTCGCATGATTTTATCCCTAAGTAAACATCCATTCAATTTACATATCGTACCTGAAAAAATCCATTACCGCGGCATTCGGTGCAAGCAAATGGATACACAAACATGCATGTCGGAGCGCGGATCTTCAGCAGGAAGATTTCTTGGCGCATTCAGAGACGGCGAAACGGTACGCCGGGTAAGTGGCTGCTTTGTCGCGTGGGTACCAGTCGGGAGATCCCTCGCACGGCGGTGTCGCATTACCTACAAGCGGGATGGCCCCATTGTATGCTACACCGCACAACTTTGACTTCGAGCTGCAAGAAAATTGGGGCGCACGCTTTGTTGAATTATCTAGACAGTCGTAAGCAGATGTGCCGTGAATGGGCCGCGGCGTGAGGGATGGCGTGCGGCGTGCACGTGGCAGGAAATCGTTACTTTTGTGGTAACTTGCAATATGCAGTAAGATTTATAGCTCGCGTAGTATTTGCTCAAAATTCGGCAATGTAAACTACCACTCAAGTTCTTATTATTACACGTTGAAAACCAAGGGGAAAGGCGAAGCCATTTTATAAAAATAAAATCGAAAACCTTTTTCTCTAAACCACTTACTTACCTTAATAATATCCTCTCCGTCTATGTAAATGGGATAATGATTGATAACAAATTTCGTTAGCCGCAATCCAAAAGTCTATTATAAATTGAAAGCAGGAGAGCCGCGAGGGCGACCTGATTTTTTATTCCAACATTTTTCATATCGAGTGACTTCGTTTATCCGAGCGGGTGGACTAAATTGGATGATAATCTGGTAAAGTGAGCCGCGATCTGGGCTAGAGGGATGCGAATTAAATGGTAACGAGCGGTGACCAACAAATTAACCGAAGCTGGGGGACGCGACGCTTAATGCAATTGCGAGCAGCAACTGCGGTGCACCCCTAGCGCAACTCGGCACTCGCAACTCCGCGCTCTTCACCGGCACTTTTTAGTCGAGATGAATATTAATAGGTCAGCAAATTTTATAATTCAGAAACCGGGTTTAGACGGTTTTAAATTTGAGACTGAGATATTAAGCAGAATTTAAGTTCTCAGCGATTTGTTTCTACCTAACCAGTTATTGATTGCTGTGAAAATCAGATCAGTGTAGGTAATTGAAAATAGAGATTTCGGTCAACTTACTTATTTGATTCTGAAAAAAAAAAACAAAATAATCTTAAATACTAAGAAAAAAAAACACACCAAAATCTCAATTTCCGTAAGATGTGTTTTTTATTTTCACCTTTGTATTAAAACGTGGCCTTGGCGCCTCCATTTTGCCATCTGGATTATGTCGTCTAATTATCGCGCGAAGCTCTACCAAGCTAATCAGGTATAAGTATTATACGAGCCGTTCCAATTATGACGTCATTCGCGGCTTGATGATATCCAAGTCTGGGAGGTGAAATCACACTTCATGTTAACTGGATTACATGATCAGTGTTAATAATATTCACACTTAGGTTCAAGGACTCTTTTCTTTAATATGTAGTAGGGGATAATCCACAAGGCGATCCACGTGCATATGGGTGGGTTGGTCAAACTGGTTGCTTATATTTTTATCGACACTAATATTAAGAAGAGGGAACGTTTGCTTCTCTGTTAAAGTTTAACTACTACCCGGGACTTCGTTAGTGAGTTATCATTTTCTCTTTATCACACAGGAATAAACTCAACTCAACTCACTCAAAGTCTTTATTGCATTCATGTGTACATTAGTTGTTACAATTATATGTAAGTTTCAACATGAAGCCCATCTATATGAAGTATTCTGGAATTGTTTTTTTTTGTATCGATTAATGCGTGCTGGTGATTAAACCTAGTGTAAATCTCTGAAAGAGCCGATCCAATTATTATTAAATATTTAAACAATCATTAATATAAAGTAGCACTTCTGCCAAGTGTCTTAGCATACTTTGTATAGTATTGTTTTCTAACTTCAGCGAGGAAAGCTAGAGAAGCATATTATAAAGCATATTTGATATTTTCGAGAAAATCGGCTTACTGAAAGGATTCGTGTAAACAAGTGGAGCTAGGAAAAGAATTTAAAAAGCCGCACAACGACACTTTAATTCTTAAACAGTTTTGCGACGTAGCATGGACTCCTAAGCACCTATATTAAAGGCGAGATAAGTAATTGTTACCTATTCACCGCGTACTTTAGCTTAGCTGTGTTCTGTCTCTCTTGCTGTCAAAGAGATAGAAGAGAAGAGAACGAGAAAATCAAGTTATATATTTCCAAAAAAAAGAGTGATAGCGGTACTCTAATTTCACGGTTTTTAAGATCGCGAACTTTCTCGGCTCGATATCAGTGACACACGTGAAGCTTGCTCGCACATTGCGACGTAGTAAACAGAAGACGCTTAGAATTATATAGTGGTGGTCACCCACAATATTTCAAACTGGTTGGATCGCTGTCGAACTTGCGCGCGTTAGGGTGACACACCAGCAAGTAAAGCCGTCGAGCCACGACATTGCGTGCTTGCTCGTCAGTCTAAGGCCCTGCGCAGACGGCACACTTTTTGTGCGATCGAGTCTGCGGCGCACAAAAAGTTTGAACTAAGAGAGCTAAGACTTTTTGCGCGTCGTGTGCGTTACTGCATATAATTGCATAGGTTCTATTTTCACAGACTAAAAAGTGCGTCACGGATAGTCTGTCGTCTGCGCAGGGCCTAATACATTTTTTTAGACTATTAAAAAGGCACTTTGAAATGTCATTAACATAACTTGTAAAAGCCGTTCCAAAGTGCGATTTTAAAATTAACCTGGAACAAAAATCTAGTTGTTTATTCTTTTGTTTAATCGGTTCTGAAGAAATACTAACGATAAAAAACAAACAAATAGTGTGTGAGCCAGCGCAATTTATGAATAAAATATATATTATGTATTATATTTTCATAACCATTAAACAATTTGTTTTGTAAAATAAAGTGCATTATTTGAATAAATAAGGACCCATTATGTCTGTCAAACTTGGAGTGCAAGATGGAAAGGTACAATACAGTCAAGGGTAATAAACGTTTGTTATGCCGATTACACACGAGGGCAAAACAGTGGGCAGTACAGTACTGCCACCGTTTGAACGCACAGGACAGTACTGTTCTGTACGTTCAAACAGTGGCAGTACTGTACTGCCCACTGTTTTGCCCTCGTGTGAATTTGGCATTAACTCACATGTTAAGCTTATACCTGTCACTGTCGCACAGAAATTAAATCAAGAGAAAAATAAAGCTAAGTTTTTGTTAAGTAATAAATACTTATCTCGGGTCAAGTAACTCTTATTTCTGTCTTGGTGTGAAGTCACCTTTTTGTTTAATACTTGATTGTGAAATAACTCAATCTTTTTACAGATAAATTGAATTGAAGGGATAAAATGTGGCTTTAGGCAATTTTCGGTAAACTCAAAATAAATTAATTTTTTCTAATAGATTTGCTGAAAAGAATCCAAAAGGCACTTTAAAATTTATTTTCTCAACTATTTTACGATCGGCTTGGTCTAACTATTGCAACCCTATGAAGAAGAAGAGTGAATGTAATTATGGATATTTGTTATTCTTTCATGAAGAAACTGCTAGACGCGTTTTAGTGTAAGATCCATAGAAACTGAGAAATAACCTAAAACCTTAAAAGTGTAGGAAAAAAAATAGGGACAGCTAGTAATAAAATTGAGAGTCAATTAAGTTTGAATGCCTACTAGAACTCCACAACCCTGTTGCTGGGTAACATAAGGCTCTTAGAAAAATAAAGACAAACAAAGACAAACTTTAATTTTTTATGCGTTAATGCTTGCCCGTAACGATTTTACGAACGACAACCAGAACTTGGGGCTTTTCACAGCCTAACTGGGATGCTACTGAAAAATTCCCAATAAAAACCCCAATAATGTTTTGCTTTCCTTTTTTTTTGGTGAGTGAAATCATCCAATGACTGCTCCCGTCCTGGGTGCGGCGGGAGGGCGTGTCAGACTCTTACTGACTAAAACCCACTCATGTTCCTGCGATTGCCCTTTATGTTCCAGGGTCACGGTAACTATTAATATTCCGCAACCCCGGCAGGCGTTGGCCCTGTTGGGCCCCTTCCTGTGCTGACTCCTTCTCTTTGAGGCGCGCGTGGAACACTCGAAGAATCGAAATGAACCACGCTTAGCAACCGGCTTGCTTGTATCCAGACGGTCAATGGGAAGTCCAAAAAGTATTTCAGTGTTTTTCGAAATACTTCACAAAATTCAGGGTTCTGTAGTTCTGACGAGATGACTCATAGCTAAGAAATAACATGACATATTCAGTTCCTCGTTTGATGTATATTCCTTTGTATTGAATTAGTTATTTATGTCCGTCGTAACAAACATAACCCAAAGCCTAGGAATAACAACCAACTTTAGGATATCTCTCAGTAATTGGATGGTCGAGGTCACCTGTCAGATTCAGGCGTATTTGGATAGATTTGAAGCTGAATCCAAAATAGTTGGTCAAAAGAGGAATTTTGTTGGTATACTTATTGTGTTACTTTATATCGATTACAAATGCGAAAGTTTCTGAAAATGTGTGTATATGTATTTATTTATGGATGTTTGTTATTTTTTCATGAAGAAACTGCTAGACGCGTTTTGCTGTAACTTTGCAGAAAAAAGGTTTATTTCCGATTAACACCTATGCTACATAACAGCACGCTATGATCCATAGAAGCTGAGGAATAACCGAAAACCTAAAAAGCGTTGGCAAAATAGGGGCTCCTAGTAATAAAATTCAGACTCATATAAGTTTAATACGATTTAAAAATGACTTAGTTAAAGTTGAACTGTTTAGTTATTATTAGAGTAACAGTGTGTTAGAAGTATGAAGTACGTATTTATTTAAAATTGATTATAATTAAGTTCACTAAACTACCGCATTGGGAAACTGTAATGGTAGCTTAAGTTTCTAAATAAATAAAAAGTATAATTCGTTAAAAGACTTGTTGAGTAAAAATCCGCACGATTGTTAAATTATTTTGTTCTCCGTTTCTTAGAAAGTCTCAAAACTTTTCCACTATCAGACAGCTCAAGAAATATCAATAATATCTACGTTAACATTACTGTGTATGGACTTAGAGCATCGTAGACTCAGCCAGTAAGCTTTTCAAATTCGTCGGCCGGCTAAGTACCTAGCCACCAACATAAGACTCTTAGCCCGGGCTTTGACCACCTACCCAACTTTAAATTTCAATTCTGTGCACAGAGGTGACTCAGATTTACTTAGACTATTTTTCAAGTTGAGAATTTGAATCTAGTGCTAGGATTCTAGCCAATTAAGTGAGATGGTTTTGTTTCTAGTTTCACACTAAGTTTAGTTAGTAGCACTGGACTTGCGGGGGAGTGTAATTGAGGGTTTATTTTTTAGCCTTCTTGGTGCTAAGGAGGGGTCGAAGAATATACTTTATGATCGCGAGACGTCAAAATTAGGGCAAGTTTTAACATGTTCTTAAAAAATAAAAAAAAACCAGCTATTTGTACTGATGTCACCTAGACATATTATTTAGACCTACAGACATATTACTCCAAAAGTTTTTGACGTTTTCTAAATGTATTTTTCTTATTTATTGACAAATTAATAGATCATAGCTCTCAAAAGTGCAAGCCGGAATTTTGGGCTTGAATGAAATGGACGTCACTACAAGAGATAGAAAATAGGCCTCTAATTTAAAATGGCTTGCCAAAGAGTGAAAAAAAAAATACTGTGTAGGGTAAATTTTAAGGATATTGAGCTCTTTATCGTAAAGTGCCATGCTTAATTCCGACAACGTCCTGCAAAATGTCAACTACCGACTTAAACTTTCAAAGACCATTCAACTAACCAGGTCACCGCCATTAGATCCACATATCGCTTTAACGCCGCCATTACACTAGCTTGCCATCAAACGTAGACAGTCGTTCAGTCCTTAGCAGAACATAAGGGTAATCGTGACTGGACTGCACAAATGTAAACGCGACGATATTCATATTTCAGCCCGTATCGGCGAGATCCTACGCCAATGCAAACCCTACACGAAGATAGCGCGCCCACGATAACTTTGAAACCTTTTCCCCTGAAAAATAAACTCTAAATCTTGATGTTACAGTTGAAAGTTCAGTGGTTCTGGTTGTCGTTGAAAGGTAGTTGGTCCCATAGTAGAAGTATGCAGTAAAGACGTCAATCCATAACGAGGGATGCAGCTATTATACAGTGACGCTGTGAGTGCTTTACGGTGTACACCCCGTCGGAATAAAGATGAGTGTAAACATGTACTGATGTTTCTAGAATTGGTTATGATGGGTTTTATAGGGTGACAAAAGGTTTACTTTGTAGTTTATTGTCGAGACAATGGAAGGCAGCTTTTTGATTATTTTTCTCGTTTACTTTGTCAGGCACTTGAGTGGGGTTTTCAATGTAGGTTTAGTTGTGTAACGTACGTATTGAGGACGTGCACACTTATCTTTTTAAAAGGAGCTTCTAAAAAGAAGGAGGTTCTATGATCGACTGTACTTTTTTTTACTTATTCGATATTTCCGTCAGTTGTAAACCGATTTAAAAAAATATTAAAAGTGAGAGTCCTTTAATTTTTTTTTTATTAGTTAGTTTATTAGTTGGTCCTATTTTTATTGTGTAGAGATCTGACGCAGACGCAAACGCGCAGTAAATGAAGATATAAAGTAGTGAGTAAGTAATTTAATGTAAAATGTTTCATAATTTTTTTTATTACCAATTCTATAATATATCTCAATTATAAATAATAAATAATAAGTACTGCACACAATATCCCTATTCATAATCCTACAAAAAATTCAAACACGCCCTCTAATTCAACCAGATTTAATATAACAAACGTAACCACGTTTCCTAGGATGTAATTTGTTAGTTCCACAGAACAAATAGCGGCGTTGACTTTAGCTACGGCAGCCATTTGCGGATCTGCTTCCATCCTGTTTGTAAACCTACTTACTTACATTCCTCGCTCGTGTGAATCCATACAACAGTGAGCGTCATGCGGCTGCAATACAAAATATGCAATAGTTGCGGTGCGAAGATGTAAGGTGGCTGGATGTTCCGTGATGCGAACTTAAAATTTAAATCGTTTATTTGTGTTTGAGTATTAGAAAGGCATTTTGTTTAGTTTATAAAGAAACGAATGGTTCGATTCTCACCTAAGATATTTTTTTTGAGAAAATCGCGCCACACTATTCCTAACCACTGGAACTCCTGAAAGCCAGAATCAACAGTGGAGTCCAGCGGATGTGGTGGAGGACATCGAGTTCATCGACATGCAGTTCGACGAATCCTGGAGAAACGATTTAACTGTCTTGGATCCCGCAACGAAATTATTCAGAAAGAACAAGCTTAAGAAAAATTTTTTTTAGAATGCTTGTTTGTTTTGTTTTTGGGCGTATTTTATTTAGAATAATTATATAAATGAAATGGGCCGTCAGTTAGTATACTAACTGACTGGCTGGGCGATATATCAACGCACGGCCCAAACCTCCTAGAGAAAAGTCCTCCAAGTCCTAGAGGCATGACTTGGAGGGTGTGTTCTTTGAGGGCGAAGCCACGGGTGAAGGCTAGTTTTTATATAAAACACTGGCAAGACAACACAGACTCTCACTGACAAAAGTCAGCCTTAAATATAAGTTTGGAATAGCCAATTCGCCTTGAGTAAGCACCACACTTGTTTGCAGTGCTCATCTATCCTGCCTCAGAGTTCCTGTTATCCTAATAGCGATACTGGCGCAATAAGCAGTCTCTATAGTTTCTCTTTGACGGCCAGCAAGGCATCGGTTATAACTTTGTCTTGCAAGACGTGTATTTAGGAGGCAGTAACCATTTTCTATAAAATTACCATTTAATTGAAAAGTGGATTGTAATTGACCAATTGTAAAATAAATGCTTGACAAATGCAGTGGTTAAGCATTTGGTTACTAAGATGCGTGTCGCAGTTTTCATTCCTGCACGGGACAAACATTTGTATGACCTATAGGCACTTGTTCTCAGTCAGGTTGTTTTTGTATGAGTTGGTAAATGCAGGTATGTATTATTATACATTACCTGTATTTATAAACTCACATAATGATATAACGCAAATCCGTACTATCAATGTGAAAGTAACTTTGTCTGTCTGTCTCGCTTTTGCTCCAAAATTACTGAAACGATTTCATTTTAATCAGTTCCGTAGTTTATTGGTACAGAAATAGTCCATAGCCTGAGAAATCCAGGAGAACAGCAACTATGCGGGTAAAACCGCGAGGTACAGCTAGTATTATACTAGGTGTATTTTTGGTCCTGCACAACCCGCTAGGAGATGATTCTACCCATGAAAACAAACAACTTTAATTATAGAAGCAACTCCGAAATCTCGAAAAAAATATCAGCTGTTTCATACATTATGTTCGGGAGGGCATTGAACTTTTGTTAGAACAGCTGATATTTTTTTCGTGATTTCAGAGTTGGTTCCATAATAAAAGTTGTTTGTTTTCATGGGTAGAATCATCTCCTAGCGGGTTGAGCAAGACTAAAAATACATGTACACCTAGTATAATCGTTCTTTTGTTACAGCACGAATTCTTACTGCGGTGTGGGCCGCGACTACTTTAAAAAGAAGATGACCTGAAAGGATCGATTCAATTCAATTTTGCTTATCTTTGATTTTGAAGCGAACAAATTTCGGTTCAAAATCAATCAAGAATGAAGATAAAGCTGAGTGCAATACACGAGCTTATCTAAGGCTATAAACACACCGGCGACAGATCGCGACGGAGCACGGGACGAGAGATAACGGGCGAAAAATATGCTTCACAACGCAAAATTGACTAACGATAGTTTTTTTTTTTTTTTTTTTTTGGTGAGTGGGAAATCATCCCATGACTGCTCCCGTCCTGGGTGCGGCGGGAGGGTGTGTCAGACTCTTACTGACTAAAACCCACTCATGTTCCTTCGATTGCCTTTTATGTTCCAGGGTCACGGTAACAGTTATAAACATAACATTCCGCAACCCCGGCAGGCGTTGGCCCTGTTGGGCCCCTTCCTGTGCTGACTCCTTCTCTTTGAGGCGCGCGTGGAACAAAACGCGCCGTCTACGCGGTCCTGGTCCTAGCCGGGCGGCGAGCTACCCATCGCTCGCCATCCGCAGAACCGCGCCTACGGTGGCCGGTAGTCGTCTTGCGACTCTCGACGTCTTCGCCTGGGTCTTTGTCCGGGGCGAGAGGCTCGTCGTTGCCTCTCGCGCGCCGCCGCTTCCTTCACTAGCATAACTGCTTCGCAGAAGGAGGCGACGGCATCCCATTCCGTCTCGCCCCGCAGCATGGCCTGAACCAGCGCTGGGCGCGAGAGGTCACCGCCGCCGATCGCCTCTACGAGGACACGTCTATGGTCCGCCCATGCGCGGCACACCTCCACCGTGTGCTCGACCGTGTCCTCCAGGCGACCGTTGCTGCAGTGGTGACACCCAGGCGTCGCTTCCGCCTGAATCCGACACAGGAACCTCCCGAACTGACCATGTCCGGTGAGGACCTGTGTCAGGCGAAACGTGAGAGCGCCGTGGCGCCTCTCCAGCCACTCCTCAAAGAGGGGTCTTACCGCCGCTATCACGGCGTGCCCAGCACTAGGTTGCGACAGTCGCTGTCTCCACTCCGCCCTGAGATCTCGCCGGAGCTCCGTGAGCCGTGCCGCGATAACCCGCGGCAGCAGGACTTCGCCCCGGCGTTGCACTTCCACGCGCCACTCGTACGTGTGTGCAAGGACTGTTGCCTCCAGATCCCACGGCGGAGTGCCGGCAAGGAGGCATGCCGCCTCGCAGGAGATCGTGCGGTATTCCCGCACCATGCGAATCGCCATGACCCTCTGGGACGCCCTCAGAAGCCGGGCCGGAGCCTTGGCTAGGTTGGGCGCCCACACCGGAGCCCCGTAGAGGGCCATGGACCGCACGATCCCCGCGTAGAGCCTCCGGCAGGAGGCGTTTGGGCCACCGAGATTGGGCAGGAGCCGTTTGAGGGCAGCTCCAGCCCTCGCCAGTTTGGGGCCCAAACGTCGGAAATGCTCCGTGAAGTTCCATCGGTTGTCGAGGACAAGTCCCAGGTACTTTATCGTCGACTCGACACCGATGTGAACCCCTCCTACCGTTATCTGAGACCCCGGAGGTGGCCGGTGCCGAGGGCCATGAAAACACATGGCCTCGGACTTGTGCAGGGCCACCTCAAGTCCCAGTTGCCGGATCCTGTCCACGACTGTCGCAACACCACTCGACATTAAGTCGGCCGCCGCCTGGAACGACCTTCCCTGCGCTAGGACTAGCGTGTCGTCAGCGTAGCACACTACGCTGACGCCTTCGGGAAGGTCGGCGCGCAGCACCCAGTCGTACCCGATGTCCCACAGGAGCGGCCCCAAGACCGATCCCTGCGGAACACCGCACGACATCCCTCGTCGACTCCACACTCCCTCGTGACCGGGGTAGATGATGGCTCTGTCCGTCAGGTAGGCCTCGACCACACGACAGAGGTAGGCCGGCATTCGGTGATACCGTAATGCGGCCGCTATGCACCCCCAAGGCAGGGTATTGAAGGCGTTGGCGATGTCAAGAGACACCGCCAAGACGACCCTGCCCCGTGCCACCGCATCCCCTGTCGTGAGGGCCCGCACGCGCATGATGGCGTCCACCGTGGAGCGTCCTCTGCGAAAGCCGAACTGGCCGTCCGCTAGATCCGGCCCCACCCGCATCAGCCGCTCGACGAGACGGCTCGCAATTACTCTCTCCAAGAGCTTGCCCGCCTCGTCGAGCAAAACGATGGGCCGGTACGCGGACGGAGAGTCCGCAGGACGCCCCGGCTTCGGAATAAGGACCAGCTTCCCGGTCTTCCAACGAAGTGGGAACTGGCCCTCCTCCATGCATGCGCTAAAGAGCCCCCTTAGTCGAGGCCCGAGAGCCCCTAAGGCCAAGACCCAGGCCTTTCCTGGTAGGCCGTCGGGTCCTGGGGCGGTGTTCTTGGCCCTAAGCCTTAGCACCGCCGCTCCCAGCTCTACCTCGGTCACTTCTGGAACGTCGTCGTCGTCGCCGTCGCGGTCCGCATCGGACACCGCCGGTGGCGGAGCCATGAGCGGGGGAGTGAACTCCCCCCGCGAAGGGAACAGAGCGCTCACCACGCCCTCCACGATCTGAGGCCGGAGACTCTGCGTCAGGGGGGGGCCCGCGGTGCGGAGCTTGCCCCGCACCGCCAAGTAGGGGCGCCCCCACGGATCTCTGTCCAGAGTCCCCAGCATCTCCTGGCGGGCCGAAGATTTGGCCCGCACTACCTCCAGTCGGAGGGCTTTCTTCGCAGCTCTGTACCCCTCATATAGCTCCGCCTCGATGGCATCCGCATCCACAGGGCGGATACGGAGCCTGCGGTGTCTGGTGTACCGGCGTCGCGCAGCCACGCACGCCTCGCGTAGGGACGCGATTTGCGGCGACCACCAGTACACCTGGCGCTGACCCCTTCCAGGCTGAACCCGGGGCATTGCCATGTCGCAGATCTCGGACATGGCCTCCTGGAACCACCCAGCCTCGGCGTTGATGTCGGCAGGCCTGTCCGGTGATGACACCCAGGCCTGCACTATCGAGGCTTCCAGGAGAAGCTCCCGGTCCAGCTGCTTCAGCGCCCAACGCGGACCGCTTGGGGTCCGTCGGACCGGCGCAGCGGAGGTCTGGGCGGAGACGTCAAACCGGATGTACCGGTGGTCGGAGAACGTCTCCACCTCCTCCATTACGCGCCAGTCAACGACACGCGGTGACAGAGCGGGGCTGGCGAACGAGATGTCCACCACCGACTCACCCCGCATCCGCACACACGTGGGGACGGTACCCTGGTTCAACACGACTAGGCCTACCTCTAGGGCCCAGTCTTCCACCATTCTGCCCCGTGCGTCAGTGTATCGGGAGCCCCAAGCCAAGTTTTTGGCATTGAAGTCCCCGAGAACGAGCACGGGGAGGGTTCGGAACCCGGCGACGACGACGCTCAGCTCCATAAGGGAGTTGTGGAGTTCGACGAGGGATCGGTTCGGGGAGAGATAGACGCCTACCACGGCGATCTCCCCGAACCGTGCCGCAACGCACCCCTGTGCCCTCTTGACACCCTCGAGGGTCGGGGTACCGGCGGCGGCCGACGAAATGATGGTCACCGAGCCGCTCAGGTCCTCCACCCAAGAATCCCTGGGCGGGACAAAGTACGGCTCGGAGACCATGGCGATGTTGATCGACCACTGCGCCATGCTCTGGAGCAACAGATCCTGAGCGGTGGCGCAGTGGTTGATATTCGCCTGTAAGAGGCGCAATGGGGCCATTATTGGCACTCCATTGCGGCCTCAGTGGTCGCGGCTGCAGCAACAGACGCGGCAGCGGCGGGGACGGCGGGAGCAGCGGCGGCCGTGGGAGCGGCGGCAGCAGCGGGGGCAGCAGCGGGAGCGGCGGCAGAGGGCTTCCTGCCCTTGCCCCTGGTCCTGGCGGGTGGGGCGCAAGCCTTGCCCCCAGCCCGGTGATCGGCCGGCTTGCCAGCCGCCGCACATATGGAACAGTGCGGCGCGGCGGTACACGAGCCGGCCTTGTGACCGGGCTGACCGCAGCGGAAGCAGTCGGCGCTGCGGTCCACCTCCCGAGGTGCATCGGACACCGACATGGTGCCCCACCTGGCACCTGTAGCACCTCAGAGGCCTGGGCTCCAACAGCTTGACCTGCGCCGAAACCCAGCCCACCAGTAACCTGCGGCCCTCCTCCGCAATGGCTTTTGCCGCCGGTGCGGGGCAACTCACGGTGCCCGCTACTCACCCTGAGAGGTCATGGCGAATGGTGCCTACCCTTACCTCTTCAGTAGGGCACCCCCCCGCCTTGGCGACGGCGGCTGCCACCTCCTCCGCCTTGGTGGAGTCGTCCAGGCCCGAGATGCGCACATCTATGCGCATGGTGGGCCTGGACACTCGAACCTCCTCCGCCGGCAGAGACGCCCGGAGCTTCTCGGCCAGGACGTCGGCGATGGGGCCGCTGGTGGCTCCCGGGACCTCCAGCATGCGGGCTCCGGTCGCCGTGACCCGGAGCCGCAGGCCTTCGGTGACGCCGATCTCGGCCAAGTCCACCGCTGCCTTTGCCTTCGTTAGGACGGACCCGTAGGTCACGCCATTCTTCTCCGCCTCCGGCTGCAGGGTGATTACCACCGCTGCAGTCTTTGGAGTGCGGAGCCTGGCCGCAAGGCTCCTGGCCTTGCGACGCTCCCGTTGCCGCTGCCGCTTTTTGGCGGCTCTGGCCGCCTTGGCCGCCTTCTGCTTCTCTCCGGCCACTTGCCAGCGGCCGGCGTCGGCCGGAGGTTCGGCAGCCGACGGGGGAGGGGGCGGCGGCGGGGCACGCTGTGCAGCCGCACGCGCTGCGGGTGCCCCCACCGCTTTGGGTTTCGCCGCCTTGCCCTTGTTGGGCGGTGTGGCCTTCCCCTTCTCTGGTGCGGCGGCACGCCTTGACGTGCCCGCCGCAGGAGTCGCGGCCACAGCGGCAAATGATGCCGCCGCCGGCCCTGCCGTCGACGCCACCGGGACCGCTCGATCGGCCGCGAGCGGGGGCCGGAGCGTCCTTCCTTCCAGCACCGAAAATCGGCGCTGGAGGTCCGCCATGCCCTGCAGCAGGGCCTGGAGCGCGGAGTCCCGCTCCTTAGGCTCCTCCCCTCGGGGCGCGTCCCCCCGAGCCTGGCCAGATCCGCCCGCAGCTCCGCATTTTCCTTTTGGAGGGCCTCCATGGCCGCAGTTAGGCGTTCAACGTTCGCCCGCATTGCGGCCATATCGGCCTCCTCCGCCGCCGCCAATATCGAGGCGGTGGCCTCCGCAATGGCCGTGTCTTTCGACCCCTTTTTCCTCTTCAGGGCCACCATTGCCAACGCCTCCCCCACCACCTTTGCCAGCCCGGCCGCTCGCTCCTCCTTGGAGCTCTTCGCGGTGGCTGGTTCATCCCTCGGAGCCTGCACTGCAGCCGCTCCGGGGTGACGCCCCTCCAAGGCGAGCCTTTCTGCTCGCCGCGCAGCTTCCTGCGCAGGGAGCTTGCGCCCCCCTCCTCCTGCTCGGCCCGCACCCCGCCTGCTGGTCGGGATTTTGGGGGCCGGAGCCGTAACCTCGCTGTCGGAGGACGACGAGGCGCCCTCCGACATCGTCCGCTTGCGGTTGCGGCTCTCCCTTCCACGCTTCTGGCTCCTTGAGCCCGAGCCCTCCAAGCTCGAGCTCCCCGAGCTCGAGACCGTGCCGGCGTCGGTTTCCGACCGCGCCTCATCCTCCTTCCCATCGGTGTTAATTTTTTTAAATGTTTTGCTCATAATAGATCCACGAGTGTGGGGGATTTAAAAGGTACACCCAGGGTAACCCCCTGTCCCTGGGCAAGTGTACATTTGTAACCCAACCAGAGGGTCCACCGGTTCCCTGGCTGGGGGTGCGCTAGAGACTGATGCGCCGTCCGCAAATAGACGACACTACTCCTCAGCCATTCGTACCTTCGCCACGCACCAGAACTTGGTATTAGAGGTAATTTTTTATAGAGGTTGTCTTCCTCGCGGCCCGGGCGGTTAAGCCAAGGCCCTCGACCCCCGTCGAAAGTCAGAGACATGACCGTAACAGACTACGGGGCTACGAGATCAACGGGGGCAGCTAGGGATGACGACCCCCAGCTGCCTGCTCTGCGGCAGGGTGAGTGCACGCAGAGCCCGTTCCCCGACTCCAACACACGCTGCCCTCTGCTACTCAGAGGGACAGGTGGTGGAGTCCTCCGCGACAGAATATTGGCAAGTGGGCAACGAGACCCCACAGGCACAACGTACCCAATGACGAGTCGTTGCCCACCTCCCAGGGTGCACCGTCCCTCGGACTGGTCTTCGCCCCGGAAGAATCCATAAGCGAACTCCAGCCCTCGGGCACACGTGGAGGTTTTCTGTCCAAGCACCCCTGACTAACGATAGTGACTTTAAAAAAAAACGCTCTCCGACGCGTAAAATTATGTAAATAAATCTAACGATAAATATTATTAACTTGTTACGTAATATTTTAGTTCCATATAATTAAGCACCCATTAATATTTAATGTTTTAAAGAGAGTTCAGTAAATTGAAAATTTATTCATTTTAAATTGAAAGCACTTCTGGCACAGGTTTATGTAATTTTAAATATCTTTGGCGTTACTTTTAATCTTGACTAGTTAAAAAAAAATCCGTTTCAATTTCAACTTTATGTGGACTCAATAAAGTTGAAGTTCGATTGTGTTAGCGGTAACACATATGATGTTATTATAGAAATAGGGTAAAACGGGATTGTTTTTAGTATCGTGTCGCGTGTTAAACAGATTCAAGTATTCGACTTGGTGTAATCCGGGAACATTTATGACAATTTATTTGGGTTTCAAAGTTGACTGCATAGTTTGTATGGAGCGAATATTCAAGAATTATGATATTTCGATGTTTAATAAGTTGTCTTGACTGATCCACGTCTAAGTCACTGAAACTAAACACACACATTCACGGTTAATTGTCTTGCTATGAAGAAGATGGTAAGTTGTGATGGAGAACAGATTAAACAAAAATCTGCTTCTTTAAACTGTATTAAAAATACGGAACCGAATGTGCCGATTCGCTTACATGTGTACCACCCTTAGACCCTGCGCAAACGAAAACCAACAACAAAATGCTCTGAAAGACAAAAGCGCGCGTCGATGGCGCATTTAAAAAACGCGGTCTGCACAGGCCCATAAAGTTGATAGCCCACAGATTGGCTAACTTATGGTAGTCACAGACGTAGCGATTAATTGCCTAAACCTAGACTTGTTCAAGTATTATTATAGTAATGTCTGTTTAAAGATACTTGCGCTCATTTCTTTCTTCCCGGCTTGTGCAAGCCTAGGGAGGGTTTTTGCGTATGAAAAATCCGCTAGATGGCAATACGTAGGCGTGAGGTCCAACTGCAGCATGATTGGTGAATTTTGACATATTTTTTTTTGGGGGAGTGGGAAATCGTCAAATGACTTCTCTTTGCCAGACTTTTACTGACTAAAACCCACTCATGTTCCTTCAGTTGCCCTTTATGTTCCGGGGTCACGGTAACTATTATAAACATTCCGCAACCCCGGCAGGCGTTGGCCCTCTTGGGCCTCCTTCCGTGCTGACTCCTCGTTGAGGTGCGCGTGGAACACTAACGCGCCGTCACCAGTGGGGCCATCATTGGCACTCCATTGCCTCGGTGGTATTTTGACATATCTGACAATGTCATGTCGATACGCAAATACCCAACGCTACATCTGTGTCTCCCATTACTTCAATATCGTGGGGGTTAGCCTGATGGGTTCGATATTGTAATAATAAACTACCTACAGCTACGGCGACGTTCAAACAGTTCTTTGAAATTAATCTAAAGACGTGATTTAATTTCCGGAGCTCCACAATTATGTTAAAACAATAAATGTTCAATATGTAATTATTCTGTTCTCGTATACTTTGGCTCCGTATATTGATTAACCTCAGTATTAATATCAGAACTATTTTCATGAATATGGCTTGAAACTTGCGGACTGCTTCTGGGATATTATCGTTTGGGAAATGTTCATGCTTTCAAAATAAATGAAAACCGAATTGATATATTTGTATATATTGGTACAAAATTTTAGCTTTCTAGTGCTAACGATCACAGAGATTCAGCGAGGACGGACAGACGGACAGACAGACATGGCGAAACTATAAGGGTTCCTAGTTGACTATGGAACCCTAAAAAGAACAATATAATAATTCAAAGTGACCTACCAAGCAGTGCGGTCTCAAGATAGCGCCAAATGGGTGTCCAGCTCAGTATGTGTCAAGTATACACGTATTGCAAGAAATCTTATTACTCTGTTAAGGATCACCTAGAGGATTCAAATGCTTGGGATTGAGCTGCATCAATTATATACACAGGTCAATATTAGTTTACTTTTACTCTTTTATATTTTGACATGGTAATTATTGTACTTTTGACATTGATGTGTACTTTTTAAAGTATATTTATCTTTTCTATATTTTTGTGTATAAATTTCATATTTATTTATTGACATGATTATTTTGTAGTATTGACATTGATTTGTACTTCTTTAAGTATGTTATTATTTTTATATGCATTATACTTTTTTTTGTGAGTGTGAGGATTATGTGGGTCATTCATTATCCTAAGAATACACATGTACTAATATATTTTCTTTGACTGACAGTTTGAGTAGTTATGCGGCCTACCCAAATGTCCTTACTTTGGTATTGTTCGTCAAAACGTTGGGCTCCTTACGTCTTAAGTTGAGCTAAACGATTGCTGACAAATGCTTGCACTGTCTGGACAGGTCCACTCAAATCTGTGTGCTTTTCTCATCAAGAAAGCACATCAGTCATTAACCTTCATGATCCTCGCATAATTTGACCAATACAATTGTATGGACTTTAAAAGAGACTTTGACCTCTGAGTTTGTTTCGGATGTTTCTTCTCAGAGTAGTCAGTTACGAAACACCGGCTCCATCGTTCGATTAAAATATAAAAAACAAAACATTGACGTGTAAAAGTGTTATGATATAACCTATTTACAAAATAAAGATCATTTTAATCATTTTTTTAATCATTTTATAGACTCAGCATATACCTGACGCTGGTGGGGTGACTCTGGGACGTCGAGAAAACGATAGTAAAAAGAAAAAATAAAATTATAAAAAATAAGTAAATCGTGTGCGGGTAACAGGTCTTTTTTATATAAATAATTAATTGTGAGGGTGGAATTATTAGGTAGTGTGTGTTGCTTACAAAGTGATGTTATTAAGTGTATAATTATGTGTGTTAACAACTCGCAAGTAAATGTCCACGTAAGTAAAATAAATCTATTGTCATACCTAAATTCAACAAACTAGAACAAGAAAGAGAAAGAAAATAATAAAAATAAATATCCTGGGAAAATAGACCTGTTTTGTAGCTGTCAACTATATAATAGAGGTATTTGCGGCAATCATATCGAGATCCCTTTGTGAATCTGAAAGAAATCTATGCAGTCTTCTTTTAATTTGTCATACAATAATAGATCCGACCTGTAGCGTTTTAGCAATAATGTATCTTGAAGAAGTTAATCCTGGCTGGCGCAATTTGGCCTTTTAATAATCCCAAGCAGAATTAAAGTTTTAAAATCGAACGTTCCATTAAAAAATTTGAATGTAGAATGTATTCTTTATATAAAATCCTCCATTTTGTTATAAATAAATTGTCGCGAAATTCGATTGTGAGATTCAAACGAGGACACTGTGTCGAGAGAAAAATTCACATCAAAATATTTTACAAAGATGTACCTACTTAAAAGTCAATTTTATTCTTATTATTATAACACCGTCATTTTAATCTCTGTGGAAACGTCACTTGTGCCTTTTACACTTTTTACTATAAGTACTTTACACATGTAAGCTAAGTGGGGACACATTTGCCCGCGTGTAAACCATGAGAAAGGTGTAAAGGGGCTCCATTATCCCCTGGCAAGGTTGTAAACGGCTGAAACAACCGTTGTCGCTGCCGTAGCTTGTTTTAGGAGCCTTTATCTTGGTTTTAAGAAGTTTTTAGAGCTTCCTACGTGAAAGCGGGGCTTTTGCTTGATAGCTGCCGTTTCTTCATACCCTGTTAAGTTAAGAACCTTAGACGTTGGTGTCATTAGTACTGTACGTGGTTGTCTTTCATTTTATTGGGTTTATAGAGAGCCGAGTGAAGGTATTAACCCTTTCGCGTTATTAGAATCGAAAGCTCGGCTTATTACATGTACTCGTAGATATCGAATGTTACGTGAAAATTAATACCGATAAATATGTGATGAAATCATCGGTCAACGAATGGGTATCGATTGTAACATTCACATTTGAACTCGGTAATAATAAATGCGACAGGAATCGCTCGGAAATTGATCGGACGAACTAAATTAGAGTTCTATTTCTTGTTAAGATCCAGACGTTTATACTTTGATACTTATTAGTGACGTGGAAAGTGTTATGTTAAGTTGGTATGTAGACGTACAGTTGACGAAATAGTTTTGCTTTTCTATACTAATCCTACTTACTATTTTACTCAAGAAGTACTAAACAGATTTTAATGAAACTTTAGAAAAATATAATGTAGGTACAGTCAGCAAAGTATATAAGTATAAGTTTTTTCAAAAACCCACGGATATTTTCTAATAAAAATTTAAACTACAGTAGAAAATTACTAGTTCTTCAATTAGGTTAAATTTCATTTGAATACATTCGTTGGTTTTCAAGAAAACCTCAATTGTAGATGACGGCCCTGTTTACTTATATACTTTGCTGACTGTACATCAAAATAATAACATATTGGCTACATAACATTACCTTTAATGAGCAATAACTAAAGACATGCACATAAAATTAATCATACTTAAAACTCCCCTTTTTTCGCGTCGTGAAAAGTTTTGTTTTTAATCCTTTGAACACAAGTGATTTGAGACACACTAGAAAAACAATAGCAGCAAATGGTTTGACGACTCAAAAGGTTAAGAGGTAATATTCAGAATCCATCGTCAACATACGGATGTAATAACGTTCCTGTTAGCAATCAGAGTACAAGCCCCGTTTGCCGACTGTACTCGCACTCATAGAGGATATATCAGGTCTCTCGGATGGCTGGATGCTGTGTTTATCTCAAACGGAGCTAAATTCCGCGATATCTTGGTGGCGACGCGGTTCCTTGCTACCCGTGAGTTATGAGTTCATCTGTCTGCTTGAATAAGGGCTTCAAACTGTTATGGTGGGTACAAACTGGTGTTTGTATATGGCAATAGATTTGTGATGCCATGATATTGGTTACTGACAGATGTTTTGTCGTCGGATACATTTTTGGGCACGTGCGTGGTTGAAAATTCAACTCTTAACGGGGTGAATAGGATTTAAGTTTGTATAAAAAGGGACGTGTGAAAGGCTCAGGAAACAGCGAGTCCATAAATTTTATAATCCAACTAGCTTTTGCCCGCGGCTTCGCTCGCGTTAGAAAGAGACAAAAAGAAGCCTATGTTACTCTCCATCCCTTCAACTATCTCCACTCAAAAAATCACGTCAATTCATCGCTCCGTTTTGCCGTGAAAGAAAGACAAACAGACAGACAGACAGACAGACACACCTTCCTATTTATAATATTAGTATGGATTTCTGACTAGATAAATTTCGATCACACATATCACTGTTATTCACTAACAACGCCTCATTGCAATGTGCATGAGACGCAGGGTAAAGCTGTCCAACAAAAAAGTTTTTGAATTCGAACCAGTACTTTCTAAGATTATCTCTTTACGAAATAACTACAAATGTATGGTTTTCAGAGTTTTTCCTTTACTTGTGCTACTTGACATTGCTTCTTGCCAAACATCATTCTAGGTCAATAGGGTTTTGATTCCCTTGCAAATGTCTAAATTTGCAATATAACAACCGTATCTTTTCATTGCATTGATTTAGAAATTTGATTTTTTTCACTGCTTTGAGAGATAGCAGACCTCAGTATGTGATATTAATTACAGTCTTGACAGACGGACGGACGCGGACGGACGGACGGACAACAAAGTGATCCTATAAGGGTTCTGTTTTTACCTTTCGAGGTACAGAACCCTAAAAATATAATAGATTTACAAATTCTACATCATTTATTTTCAAAACAATTTTTAATCTTTTACCAAACACCTACCAGCGTGATGACAATCGCCTAAGGCATCGCTGCTTCATTTTTTTTGTTGAGCGCACAAACCGACTGTATAACAAACATGAGTAAAACTCATCTCTAAAATGAAAACCCTTTCAAGAAAGGTTTCGTAACTGATAGTTTTACCGTATTAAAACCTCTCACATTTTCCAAGATTACGGGTACCTTCCCTAGAATTACGGTAATGTATTACTTATAATATTAGAGGTCGGTACTTACAGGCTGGAGTAAGACGGCCGTCTGGCTATCAAAAGTAGGTACCTCCTATTTCGATTAAAAATGGAACTGCTTAGGCTGAAATTAATAAAATTGGGGTATTGTACATATAAAATTAAATCATTTAGCTCGTGCTTTGACTGAGCATTATTTCTGTCATTGCATAGGGCTGCAGGTACGAAACTGAACCAATTTTGTTTGGGACAATCCCGCCATACTATATTACCAACCACTGCAACACCAATCAACCAGAATCAATATGGAGTCCACAAGAAAAGTGCCGAGCAATTAAGCTCGCCGAGTCCTGGAGAAACGATTCAACTGTCTTGGATCCCGCAACGAAATTAATCAGAAAATAACAGCAGAGAAGTAAGAAAATGTTTTCTACTTCCCTCTATAACAAGCAGGAGATGGAATAAAACTGGGACAATAGGCACAAAGAAGTTAAATTGCTGGGTCCTAAAAGTGTAAGCTGTTGTGATTGATTTGAATGATAAAAGCGATTCAACGCACGGAAATTGGTTCTAGTTTCCACAAGGTTTGCGTAATAAACAACTCCAGATGTAACCTGTCCACTATTTAAGATAATATTGTGTTCATCCAGCTACAGAATACTCTCTCATAAGATGTGATGTGCGGATCGAACAAGGATCAATGTGATTTTTTCCATTCATACGCACTTTAGTTATGTATTACAGCACTGACATCTCATGCCTCGGAAAGCACGTAAAACCGTCAATCCCGGTCATCATTCGTATGTGTTTGACAGTCAGTCCGGGTATAGTGAGAAAATCAGCCAGCTTATTCGTTGTTACAACGCGTACAACTAATCTTTGCACCTTGTTGGAATGTAACTCTTCTCCCGTTTAACCACGCTGTGCTTCGTTTTCGCCTCCTTCGTTCAGTAGTGATAGCATTCTGTCAGGGTTAGGTCACAACGCAAGATGCACAATGGTACGGGTACGCAGTAACTAGGTGGTGAATGGCTGATGGGTCTTACAGGGTTTCTATTCTATTTTTTTTCAAAACGATGTCTTCCTAACGCAACTTCTGAAGCTTCTGAAAGCTAGAATTTTACGGACACAGTTAGATGTTATGGTGTCGCCTAAGAATAGATTTTTTACTTCCAGCCACTATTATAGGTCCAGGCCATGTCGCCTCATTTTCCATCGCCACCATTAACCTCGCCATCTTTGAATTCTATAAACAGCAAACACAAAATGAAAATAAAAAAAAACCGAAGTCGTTTAGCAAAATACAAGTATATTCTTAAGATGCTAATAGTGTATCAAGTTGTAGTTGCTTGTTGCGGTAGCTGTTGCAGCTACGCGTTACGTCCATAATTCATGTTGTTCGCTCATCGTTTTCTACTTTCGTGGCGTGTACGGAAATTTTATACTCTGTGGTTTTTACCTGTGGATAAAATTGTAATCTTGTATGATTAGAATTTTCTTGCTGAGGGTAAAATTAAACATGTCTTTATCCGCCTTAGACACGGAAAAGATAGCATGATTACATTTTTACGGGTTTTAGATTTAATATCTTAACTTTGTTTTTTTTATTTTCTTTTTGTGTTGATTTTTTTACGACAATATTATCAAGGAGTATTTTTTACCTAGTAACTGAGTTTTAGAGGTCAGATCCCCAGTCATTTCAAGTGATGAAACATGGGATATTTTCTTTGGTAATAAAATAGATTTGAGCAGATTAACGCTTAAAAATCTATGGCTCTGAAGTTTCGGAAGCGACGACTACGAAGAAAATTTTTAATTATATCCAAATATATTTGAAAATTCCTTCGCGATCGTTGGTGCTCACTATAAAACCGAGTTCATCATCTCCCTAGCCTTTTCCCAACTACATTGGGGTCGCTTTCCAGTCTAACCGGATTCAGCTGGATATCATGGAGCGACAAGCCTATCAGAACTTCATAGCCCAGATCTAGATAACACGATACCTCTTGATTAGACTGGTCAGACTTTCTGGTTTCTGTAGTCAGAAGCCAGAAAGCCCGTTACGACTGTCATAGTTCTAAGAATGACAACCGGGATCAACTACTTCACGTGCTGTTCGAGGCACAGGAATTCAGAGATGTCCAAGTTAAATGAAATAAGATAGAAATACATGTGGATTGAAAAAGTTTAATTGGTTTAGATTTGAACCTTTGAGAGGTCTTAACCAATAGTCCAACAGTCGTGAAACTAGGTTCCTAATAAATAAATATAAAGTAGTAACCTAATGAAAACCGAACACTTGAAAGAAACCGTTGAAAAATCTCTCCTTACACATTTTATACAAGTTAACGTACTTCTCAATTAGGTCAGAGTTCCGTCAAGTACTTCTCTAGACTATTTGAACCCTTATTCAATGGTTAGTTCAAGTATAAGTGACGGTGAGTAAGTTGGGTACTTAGGTACGCACAAGGCTGCCCGACCACGAGAGTTTGTCGGGCAAACAGTTTTTGACTGATTGGTAGCTTTCATCTACTGTTTGTGAAATACTTGCCTCGATAGAAAGGCATTAATTGAAATTTTGCTCACTAACGACCAACTAAGTGATCGATAAAAATGAGAACGTGTTTGGGAACCGTAATAATTTTGTTGCCTTCGATTCGAGGATTTATGGGTTTATTTTGTTAATATTTTTGCGTCTACATCACGGGTCTACATGATGTTGATGTCCAGAATGTTCTGACACAAGTTGACTTTTTGACAAAATTGGTAAGACTTGGTGAAAGTTGACTAACAGAGAATACCAGTAGCTTATGAATGTCAACTTGTGTAATTATAAGTAACTATAGCGACCCGCCCCAGCATCGCACGGGCTTTTCTTTACTATACTAAGCACGTATATGTAATTGGGTATTGGTATCTAATCATTCTTTTGAATCATACTGCTTATTAAATAAACTTGTTTTTAGATCTAACCATAGGTATATGGGGACGGACAGACCGCGAAACCGACTCTATTTTATACTGTGGACTGATGTGTATTCATGAATTATAACGTGTCAGCGTTTGACTCACCGCACGTCTTTTGTTTCGCATTAATATCTCCATATTTTAAAGTCATTGCGTTCCTTGTATCAAGCTGTTGCCGTGTTCCCTGTCGAGTTAATATCCAGCTTTTAGGGATCTAACCGTCAACAAGTTATTATTAATAAGACGCCAGTTCATTACAGCGGCGTGCTTCTGAGTCCTGGTGCCTCCGCCCACTATGATTTATGAAGCATTTAACTTTTATGGTAGCGCTAAGTGGCCGGCTGACTTTCATAAGAGAACCGGGGAAACTCATCTTGGCTAATGTAAGCTGAAAAGTTAAACAAATTGTCCTTCTCGCCTGTGACCTTATAACGTGTTTCGGTGGGAGAACCGAATTTTTAAGAGAAATTACTTTGCGAGTACCGACGAAAGTCGATTTTTATGCGAGTTAGCGAGGTACTGTCACTACTTCTCATAAATATTTACTTAGCTCGTTGAGATAAAAAAGTTGAAATGGCGGCGTAAAGTGAGATATCCCGTTTGTTTGAGGAATAAAAACAAAGCTATCGTAGCAAAAACTGCAGTAATGAGCAAACGCGTTGTTCGTCGAGTTTATATATTAATTTGATCAACACTAGAGTTCTGTTGCAGCGCTATCCTTGTAAGTCATAGTGCACAAAAGTTGGACCGTGAAGTCTAAAATATCATAAGCAAACGGAACCCCTTAGCGAATCACAAAGCTTTGAGCTTCGGCTTTGAGCACACCAAGAGCTTGCTAAAGCCCGTTATGGTGCTTAGCATACTGGCCGGTATTCCGTACAAGCTGTTTGTCCTATTAGCTGGCCACTTATGTGTGCCTAGTATGTAAACAATACATGTTTAGTTTGGTTTTCTTTGTAAATATACTAATCTAGTTAAAAACAACTTTTGTGTTTAAGAATGTTAGATATTCGATTTTCCACGTGGACGTTGTTAAAAATTTATCAAAGTCAAATCATTTATTTATAATAGGCCATTAAAAAGGCACTTTAGAATGTCATCACCAAAACAAAAGAGAAATGAATCTAGTTGCCAAAAGTTGTTTCGTTTGGAGAAAAATGGGCAAGAAACTCCATACTGACTCTTCTAAAATACTGTTGTTACAATATTATTTGTACATGGTTAAGTGTGAAGAGTAGAATGAATACAATGTTGAAACCATTTCCGTAAAAAAAAAACTAATGTCAGATCTGCCTACTTAAAGATAGAATTTTGACACATTATGGATGGAGCTTATGTCAAATACATATCTTTAGTTACCTAATTCACAGATAGAGACGCTATTGTCTTTAGTCAGAAGATAATTTAGTCTCTCAATCTGTAACAAAAAACAAAACATGGCAAGTTAAAGCTACTCGATAATTCAGAACAGAAGTTTACTCAAACTGTTATCCTTCGTAACAATCACAAATTCACAATGAGTGTATAATATTCATGTCTGAATATATTTCGGTGGGCACAATTCTACCAAGGTTACACAACCATACGCATTTCCCGAGCCTCGTAAAATTTTATTTTACTTTTCATTAAAAATATCACTTTCACGAATAAAGCCGTTGTAATTAAATTAGATCAAAATCTCCGATTTTAATGAAGGTTGACCATTGATTCCGACCGGAACGTTCGGTAAATCGAACCAAAGCCGTTTTTTTAACGTAATAACGTTCAAATTACAGTAAATTAATGAGACTGTATAATATTATTAAACCCTTTAAAATGTTATTTTTTCCTTGAAGAGGCTTTGAGATGTTTTGAATACGACAGCGGTCAGAAAGAGAAATTAATTATAAAATTAAGCAAAGCGTAACCTTGGGCTGTTTAAATATTTATAAGTCTCTTTAAAAGGGATAATTTAACATTAATGTTGTATAACTTTTCTACGGGAAAAGATAAATGAATACAAACAATTGCTTAGTTTTGTGTGGGCTTACGTAACGAGAGGTTCTACATGTTATGGTAGTAAAATTTTAAACAAAAAAGTACTTAAGCTCAAACCGCTGGTTTTTGAGACATCGAACTTGGCGTGGTCTTTGTGAAGAGTAGGTAGTTATTAAGAAAAGATTTTTGGAAACTTTACCTCAAAACGGGCAAAATAACGGATAGCAGAACGACGTCAACGCGGGCAAAAGCTAGTACTTATAAAACCTTTACATTTACGCTGTAACAATAAATTTAACTCAATTTTTAAATGATAAATTACATTCAAAACTAGCTATTGCCCGCGACTTTGTCCGCGTGGAATAATAGTTCCTGTTCCCGGGGGATTTTCGGGATGAAAATTATCCTATGTCCTTTTTCGGGTCCCAGACTAAATCTGCACCAAATTTCATTCAAATCGGTTCAGTGGTTTAGGCGCGATGAAAAGACAGACAGACAGACAGAAAGACAGACAAACAGAGTTACTTTCGCAATTATAATATTAGTACGGATCTAGTAGATTAATTTTAATTAATTACAAAACCTGTTTACTACGCCCAACCAACCCACTGAAACTTGCCTCTAAATTCACTCACGCGAAAGGTTCCTACGCTTCTAACATTTCAAAAGTCAACACGTCTCTTTGAAGTGAAGCTTTTGACGAAAGGAGCATTTGCTTGCAAAGCGCAAGGTGTTATCTTAATCAGAGTGCCAAGTCAAGCCAGGCTGCCAAGCTGCCAAGTCACTCGAATGCGTGACCATTGTGTAAGCTCTTCCACTTGGCTACGTGGAGGACAGACAGAAGGTAATATTTCTGTCGCTTTCATTAAAATCAGTCTGTGTATCACGTTCTAACGTTTATTGTGATATCGTTGGGCTGTTCTTAATTAGTGTTCTTTTTGCAATAGAAATAAAATTTGAATGATTGAATTTTGGCGTTAGAAACGTAATTATAAGTACGCTTTTTTATTTTAGTTTTTGGAGTCGATATTATTTGTTAGTTATTTTGTTTGCTTTGTACATAACGCCATTGTAGCAAATGATAATGGTGTGTACTATTCAAATTAAAGAAAATGAAAATAATTAGAAAAAAATTTAGAAGAACTATATTCATTTAACTGTTAGCTTTGGTAATATATTCTGAAATATCTTCCGATCCTTTGAAAAGAAAATTATACACTATGATATTTTAATTGTTTTTAAAAATGTAATAAACAGCTTCAACAGAATACTCAGATGACAATGCGAAACAAACCACGGAACAATGCAGATGCTTGTGACAATTCAAACACTCTGATAGACGCGAAATATCCGCGCGAAACAATCCGCAGAGGTGCGAGTGGACAATGCATCCATGTTGAAAACACAGAGTAGAGTAGAACATGGAGTAATAACGGAATCACGGCAATTAGCAAATGAAAGTGGTTCGGCAGTTGCTTTTTTGAAGCTACTTCGTCCTCTTGAGGAAATTGAAGTACCTACAAAAAATACTTATTAACCAATTTTAATTTGCTTTTTGATTGTAGTCCTCTTTACCATTCCATTACCCTTGCCTCTTTTTCAAATATAGTTACACTCCAGTCCAGTTCGGATTCAACTGAATACGAATGTTTTACGTGGACCGACTGCCTATCAGATCTTCACAATCTAGTCACTAGGTTATATACTACTGCTTGATTAGACTGATTCTAAAACTTTTACACTTCTGACTAGCCCGTAATGACTGTCAAAGATCGATTGACAATTGAGACTAAAGTTTATATATACTTTCCGAGGCTCGAAATGACTTAGATGTATTTTGATTAGAAAGTATACTAAAACTCCGAATATTCTTAAACGCTAATCAAGTAACAATCCAAGGAATAATTACAATTACAAATAGAAAACTGTGTATTTAATTTATCAATGAACATGAGCACTCTGTGCTTAAATACTCTATGTCAGCAACGAATACCGTGTCACTTCCGCCCCACTGTGTAGCCTAGCACCTAGTTCACATGGCGACAAAAAGCCCTGAATACACGTCATTAATTTGTCCAGCAGTCTAATTAGTGCCATGCAAGCTCATTGTGAAGTAACCACAGGAAGGGACTCAAATATAAATATATTTGTGTAGGTAGTTTCGCCTTAAAAGAGTGAAGACCGACCTAATTCTAAAATACTCCTTGATGAGCGCCGACGATGACGAAGCTTGTTGAATTTGTAAGCGAAAACGGGCCTAATCTTGTGGGTATTTTGTAGACCGTAAAAGGTATTTTAATATTTGTTTCGTATTAAAATGTTTGATGATTATATTTTTGGCAGCTTTGTTTAGAAATGATTCAGCAACTTGATTGCCATGTACAAAAAATTGCTAAACGAACCCTTTTGACTAATAAGGCTGATTAAATTGCCTTAGCTTTATTTTATATCTGATTAATATGCTCCTTTCAAATTCTCCAAATCACTGTATGTTACCTTCGCATTTAACCTCCTCAGATATTTGGGTACAAATGCGTGCTTATAAATACGCCTTGCAGCCTTTTAACTTTAGCCAGCAGTTTTGTCACCATCTATTACTATAAGTTAGCTAATGCCCGCAACTTCATTCATGCTTTATTTGGTAGCCTATATGCCAATCATAATGTACCATTCTATAAGTGTTTTTTTTAATTATCCCTTAACCTTTCAACGACTAAGCGACAACCGGCTGTCGCGCTGCTATTTTCTTTCTAGTGTGTTCGAAGGTTTAATTCCGGACATTATTCCTACAAAATGTAAGAAGTAATAACGATTAATCCCTGAACCGATTTTGTAATCAGTACTAAATAACCCCAAAAAAGGACCCACCTTACTTTTCTAGTCAGTAACTGCGACGGTTTCTGCTATAACCAGCCTTCACGCGTGAAAAAAGCGGGCAAAAGCAAGTTCCTATACAAAATCAAAAGCTTTGCCGCGTTCAGTATGAACCCTACCTAAACACCCTCGCACCGAAATTAAAAGTGAACTTTAGTGCCAACAAGAGACTAGGTATGACTTAAAACAATGTCCCGCGCTCAGCACATCGCATTTCATTTACCTTGCAACGTGCGCTAGACTGTATGCTCACGTCATACGGTTTGTTTTCATTCCAGCTTTAGTTCTGAATAAATATTTGAGATGCAATGCTGATTGTCACGACAACACTTCGGACAAGTTTGTAATTAAAGTAGTGATATAATGAACTGGATCCTATCTTGTTGTGTTGCTGGCTCATCGTGGTATTGTTGCTAAGCGATGCTTGTTGGTAAACTTGTGGTGGCTTGTCTTAGGTTTTTGTTTGGGGTTAGTGATTCAAACGCTGTATTGGACGTACCCAGGAGTTACCATGGAGGTCATGCAGCCCTGGCTAGAGTCTAAGTTGATTATTGTTATTTTTTTTAAATTAATTGTGGACTATGTTGTGTGATAATGTTTGGTTAATGATAGGATCCACCCAAGATATGTATAAAATATTTTTTGTTTATTTTTTGCTAGCTTTTGCCGGCTTCGGCGCCCGTCAGGAAGTCAGTCATATCACAAAGCATAAGTTAGTAAAACATTTTATAGTAAAGCTTTCTAACAATGAAATATTTTTTACATCGAACTCTTATATTTCTGCAGATAATCATTTGCAAATAATCAAGCAATTTTAGTTTTTCATAAGATTAGTCATCATTTTAGCTTGTCATAATATTTAGTCGTAATTAGTCTCCTGCTAATTAGTGCTCCTTTATTAAATAGTACAGTGTGAGCATTTCCTGTAAAGTTATGTTCCTAACTAACTATTTTAAAAACCTTCCAACCAAAGAATGGACGCTCCAAGACCCCCATAAAGTATAGAAATTCAGATTAAGTCACTGTAAATTAAAAATTGATACTTCAACTAAACTTTTGACGTAGAAACGAATCTAAAAAGAAGAAATATTTACCGATAAGAAGTTTCCCCGATACAAAAGTTTCTCGTCTCCTAGCCTAACGAAGCATAAGCAAGCACCTGGTTAAAGAGTATTTATTTAAAATCTTTATCACCGACGCCAGCCGAGATTACAAAGCGTTTTAATTTGTCCAAGTAATTTCTTTTCGTGTCATAAAATTTTGCAGTGAAGCCGAGACACCAACAAAAGAATGAATAATGAGTTTATGAAACAAAGTTGAAAATTTTCGGGAAACTTCCGTGCCACTACAAGCGGCACTGTTATCTTGTGATTTGTGTTTTTGCTTTCCGTTCCCTTATTGCTGGTTACTTGGGAGTGGATAATTAGAGTTATTTTATTAGGTGGGTAGGTATAATCCGCGGGTTTGCATGTGTGAGTGACACAAAGGGGACGGTGACAACCGCCGCCGCCCTAATCCTATTGGTGGAAATTTTATAAAACAGCACGACATTAGGATTGTACCAAAGAAACAGTATGTTCCTACTGTACCAGTATTCACTATTATTGTGTAAAGACAGCTTTTTGAAAAGGGTAACCTCGAACCTTTGAATGATTGGATGTATACTCGGAGATTCGAGACGTGGAATTTTATGAGATACAGAGTATTCTCTCACCGTGTTTGTCTTAATTCAGACAGTATCGTGAGTGAGTCAATAAGACCTAGGTCGTAGAAATATTTGCAGCGCAGTAGTCAATCTCTTAGTCTTTGCTGAAGACCTAAAAGGACTATAAAAACCCAATGTTGGTTATGACAAACGATTTTCCCAATCGTTGCTCCAACAGGAATTAGAAGGTATTACGACTAAATCGACTAATATTTCCTAGACACGATTTGGCTTAACAAGGGCCAATTAAAGTTATATATAGGCGCCTATAGATATGGTTGTTGGTCTTGAGCAACAAAGCCGTGACTAATGAAGGTAGATTAATAAGAAGGGACACTCCAAAAGCCTTATTATACTTTTAGAAGACTCCAAACAAAGGAAGTTTAAGTGGACACTTAATTTATCAAATCTTATGCGTGGTTTTGTTAAGAGAACTTTTTCTTTAGACTTTGGTGTATAGAAATTAGCTGTGTCTTACTTATTGTTTTAACTTTCTATATAACTATACACCTATGTATCATATTAATATTATAAATGCGAAAGTTTGTGAGGATGGATGTATGTGTGTGTGTATGTATGTATGTATGTTTGTTACTCTTTCACGAAAAAACTACTGGACCGATTTGGATGAAACTTTACAGTAATTTAGGTTATTTATCAGAGTAACACATAGGCTACAATTTATAATGATTTTATGTAATTTTGATCATAATTAAACGATAAGTTTCAATGGAGTCGGAAAAAAATCTTCCATCTGAGAGCTATCTTGGCGTGCGCTGCCTAAACCAATGGAGTTACATAAAGATAATGTACCACAGAATTGTTCGTCTTAAATAGATCTAAATAAAAGTCCGCGATAGCATATATCTACCTCTTATGTGCAAGCCAGTACGACCAAAATTGTGAACCATAAATTTAATTAAATTTGATACTATTTTACAATGCACATATTAGTATATAATTATCAAACTCTTATCAAAATAAATACATTTCTCGCATTAAGTATATAATGAAGATAAAATTTGTCTTTCACACTAAGTAATTTGGCAGAATAGTTTAAAAGTTATCACGATATGATTGACTTGAACGGAGCGCTTAATGGCAAGCAACAGAACATCCACGATGAAAGTTGGCTATGTGAAAGAATTATACTAGCACCAAGAAATGAAAAAGTTGCGAAAATCAATAAAATTATCTTGGGCCAAGTACCTAACCAGCGATGCAACAACCCAACTGCATCTATCGACACAGTCATGTCATCTGAAGACTGTACGAGCTACCCGGGGAGTTTCTTAACTCTTTGGAGCTCCGGGGTGCCATCACATAAGCTCAAATTGACCGAGAGCCGGCTGTCGGGCTGCAATTGTCTTTCTATTGTGTCTCAAATCACGTGGTGTTCGAAGGATTAAAAGTCGGTATACCCGTTTTGTTAATGCGCAACTTGGACGCCCCGAGACTATGTAATGGCACTAGAATTGCGAGTCATTGAACTAGGCACCAATTGTAACTGGAGAAGCTAAGGCTCTTATTCCACGCATTCCAATAATACCCAATAACTTACCCTTTAATTTCAAATGTTTACAGTTCCCACTTAAAGTTTCATTTTCTATAACTATTAATAAATCGCAAAGGCAAACTTTGAAGATAGCGGGGATACATTTAGGCACGCCCTGTTTTTCCCATGCTCACATGTATCTAAATCCCAAAATCTACATATTTACGCTGAATAAAAAAAACAAATAACATAATATACGGGAGTATATTGCAGTAAAAACACAGATAATTTTAATTTAACACAGATGTTCACCTATTCCGATTACATACATATTAATTCTTTACTTATTACAAAATCTATTAACAAAACCGCATCAAAATCCCTTACGTAGTTTTAAAAATTTAAGCTTACATAGGGACAAAGAAAGCTACTTTGTATTTATTATACTATGTAGTGATTAAATGCAAGTAACATTGGTCCCACCTGTTTATTAGTCAGTGTTTAGTAATCCGTTTTTGCTCGATAGGATAATCTCAAGCCCGAGGAAGGACATAGGGCTACTTTTTATGAACACACCATACATGTAAAGATTGATGAAGAAACCACTGGTCTTAGCATTTTGAAATTTGCAGAGTTCTATTATAGCTTAAAATAAAAAGGAATTCAGATAATTCCACCCTCAAGAGATTCCCACTAAATATTAGGTATAGGATTTCAAAGATTGTCATCATCATCTCCCTAGCCTTTTCCCAACTGTGTTTGGGGTCGGCTACCAGCCTAACCGGATTCAGCTGGATACCGGTGTTTTACGTGAAGCGACTGCCTATCTGACCTCCACAACCCAGTAACGGGGCGATACGATACCTCTTGGTTAGACTGGTCAGAGTTTCTGGCTAACCTGTAACGACTGTCAAAGTTCTACGCATGACAACCGAGACTAATGGCTTTACGTGGTTTCCGAGGCACGGGATGTCAGTGATGTCCAAGATAAACTTTAGAAAATACATATGAGTTGAAAAAGTCACATTCATACTTGCCCGGATTCGAACCCACAACCTCTTACACGAGAGGCGGGCGCCTTATCCACTGTGCCATCACGATTTTCAAACGGATTTAAAAGATTGTATGGAAACTAATTTTGAAGTTAGAAATTTGGGACGTACGATGTGAAGTTACATAAAATACAAGTATTTAAAAAAATATCACGCAACTTAATGTGGCAGACCAAATTCTACGCGAGCGAAGCCGCGGGCAAAAGCTAGTATTATATAATGGTAAACTGACTTGCCATATCAACACAGCGCAGTCTAAACCGCTAGTCCTGAAAACATTAAAGATAGAGGGTGTGTTCTTTGTAAAGAAATAGGTAGCAATAAAGAAAAGATTTTTGAAAATATTCGTTCCCTAAAGGGCTAAAATGTTGGATGGAGGTTAGACATCAACGCCGGCGAAGCCCCGGAAAAAAAGTTAGTAATGTGTTTACGTGTCTAAGAATGTGTTTTTGCTATTAGACTTATTTAATATACTTCTTGAATTAATTAGTAATCACCTTGGATGTAGAAGTTTACTCTTGTTTATAATCAAAGCTTTTTTGTTTGTTTTTAGGCGTGGGGAAATCTCAATGGTTCTCAATCTTTCATGGATCCGTCTAAACGAAGTAGGACTGCACCTGCAAGAGACAGAAAACTCAAACTCAAACTCAAAACTATTTATTCAAATAAACCAATTACAGGTACTTTTGAATCCTCAAGGTGTCAGTCTGTCAAAAAAATGAAGCTAGTTGCTCGTTCCAAAAAGTAGGTCCCATGGAGAAGAGCGAGCAAGAAACTCCATGGACACTCTTTTAAAATCAATATATTACAAAAATTTGGTTACATCATTCATTGTTGTATCTAAGGTACTATATGAGAACAACGTAACAAGTCGGACATGTTAGAAATATTAAAATAAACAAAACAAATTTTAAAATAGCTGTGGCAGCTAAGAGATGACCAGTCTCAGCAGACAGCGCCCGTTCACGGACATGACGTATGGATCGGCACCAAATAGCTCAACCATTTTGAAGGGAACCAAATGATCCAACACACACGCCACCGTCAGTGAGACATTTGAGTGTGCATGACAAACTCCCAGCTGCCAGAGTACATTCAGTCAATGATAGACAGAAGAAATGTAAAGAACATAGTGCTCACATTGTATGCTATGTGAATTTATATAAAACAAACACTTTGACTCGATACAATACTATTAGTTTTGTAGTTTTACAATCAAATATCGTCGAATACTAATCAATTATACGGTTGTGGAGCTAGACCAGCATCCAGCCAAGCATTTTTGTCAGCGATATAATCGCTCAATTTATAATATGCCTGGCTGCATAGTGTGCGTTTTATTTTACTTTTAAATTTAGTTTCATTCAGTGATAGAATGTGAGGAGGTATTTTATTATAGCACTTTAAACAGAACCCCATGAAAGATGAGTCAACTTTAGCTAGCTTAAAGCCTGGCTGAACCAATTCGTCCCTATTTCTTGTATTATAATTATGTCTTTGCCCTCTTTTACCAAAAAGATTCAGATTTTTTCTTGCATACATGATGTTCTCATAGATAAATTGACAGGGTACCATCATGATGTTGATTTGCTTAAACAGTTCCCTTAGTGAATCGCGCATACGCAGATTGTATATGGATCTGATGGCTCTTTTTTGCAGAATAAAAATAGACTCAACGTCAGCAGCTCGTCCCCACAATAAGATACCATATGACATAATGCTATGAAAATAGTTGAAATAGACCAGCCTTGCGGTATCTACATCAGTAAATTGCCTAATTTTTCTAACAGCAAATGCTGCTGAGCTTAACCGACCTGCAAGGGATGTTAAACGAGGACCCCATTGTAGTTTTGAGTCGAGCGTGATTCCTAGGAAAACAGTTTTGTCTACAAATTCTAATTTCTCTTTATTAAGAACTATATCACAATCGCTACTTGTGACATTTGGTAAAGAAAATCTAATGCACTTAGTTTTATTACCGTTTAATACTAAATTATTTGCCGTAATCCAATTTTGAACCTGAGTGAGAGCGTTATTTACGCAGTCAAGATTTCTGGCCCGTCTATTAATCTTAAAGATCAAAGAAGTGTCGTCGACAAATAACACCATATGAGGTTGGTGTTTAAATAAATGGGACAGGTCATTCATATACACTAAAAAGAGGAAGGGACCCAATATCGAGCCCTGTGGAACCCCCATTTCTACTTTCAAGCCACTAGAATTAACTCCATTTATCTGCACTTGCTGTTGTCTGTAATTTAAATAAGACTTCATTAAATTAATCGCAAGTTTACCCAGTCCATAATGCTCAAGTTTCAGCAGTAACGTGTCATGATTTACGCAATCAAATGCCTTGGAAAGGTCACAAAAGATTCCTATAGCATCCTGCGCCTCTTTCCAAGCTGTAAATATATGTTTTAATAAAGCCACACCAGCGTCGGTCGTGCAACGTCCTTTGGTAAAGCCATACTGTTGCTCGTGTAAGATTTTATTGGAGTTAAGTGAATAAGCATTTGATTAAGCATTACCTTTTCTAACACCTTGCTAAAAGCCGGCAAAATGGACTCGGGTCTATAATTATTAGTATCTTTACTGTCCCCAGATTTCAGAGAAAGAGAGAGAAAGATATGGTACTGTTTTAGGCGGTGCAATCATTTGGAAAATTAATTAAAATGCAGCTACAGGTACACTTGAAAACAAACTCCCTAAACTTCGTTTTGGTTTTTATTGCACAAGATTATAACACTGGTTAATTTATTCTCAAAATTTGTCTCATCGTGAAAAATTTGCCGTCACAATCGCTAACAAAAGAATGAATAATGGCTTTTTAAAACAAAGTTACACTGAACGTTGAGAAACTTTAAAAGCTTTCAAGGGTGTGAATTATTATCTTAGAATTTTCTTTTTGTGATTAGCTGAGTTAGAACATTTTGTTTCACTTGCTTCTGTACTGCACAGGAGTATTTAAAATTTATAAGAAGTTCTTCTCAAATTCATTATTCAAACCTATTATTATCTAAACAGTTTCACTAAGTAAACTGTTTTCGCTCTCAAGTTATAAACATTAACCGGATATTATTAATGTAACAAATTCTCGGCTCAAGACCGGTAAACAAGTAAAAAATTACTATCTAAATTACGGACCGGATAATTCCACGAAAATTTAGATATCAAAGCTTTCACCTTGCGCGTGGGTCTCATCATTTCCTGTACGTAAGTGAAAGTAGCTCGTTGCTACAGCAAAATTTGTTTACCAATATATTTTGTGTAAAAATCGTAAACATTGCTAGTGAAAATAGCGAATCACTATTTACAGAAATGTGAACAAATTGTGGCTCTAAGTTTGGGGATAAGCTTGTGTCAATTACGTATTGAGAAGGGTCTCTCTTGGCTGCGACAAATTGAATGGCCGAAGACGCACTGGCGGCTCTTCTGACTGGCATTTTTTACCACTAAGGGCCCGGATTATCTGCTTCTATGATAGTATATTTTCTAATATGCGAGACCTACCAGACTTATTTTCTATTAAGCTTTATTGATACCTATAGCAATCTCGAAGGTTCGTAATCACGATTGGCAAGTATTACAAAATTTAATCAAACTAAAAGTATTTCGAGAAATCCGATTACTTGTAAGATAATGTAGATATTAGCCATAAAATTATATAAATTATGAGGTGGCTGTTAGATGACTCTTAACGACCGATGAAGTAAAAAGATAAGTTGTTAAATTCTAGATAAAGTAATGAAAGAGCAAGATTAAATGTAATTATGTTGTGGTGAGGCTTCGTATAAATTTGGGGTGGGTTGGATTAAACAGGTGCGCACATAAGGTACCGCTAAGTGAATATTTAGGATTGTTGATAAATTATTTATGTAGAACAGGTACCTACTATGTGTGCTCGTATATGCGGATGGTGAAGTGGTTTAAGCGAAACAATCCAGTTAAAAGTAGGCTAACTTTGTGAGCAACGAAATTTAAATAAGGTTTTGTTTAAGTAAACAAACTGGAGGTATTTTTATTTTGGTTTGGGAAAATCAACAATTTTCTACAAAAGAAAAAAATCGCTACTCACAGTCCTCTTTAGCAGAACGAAAATAACAAAAAAAACGGTTTAACTGAAATCCGACGCAAAACCTCACCTACCTGTTTATCTTAGTGCGACGAAACTTTCTGCCACGCAAGAAAAAAGATTTCTAACAAATTCAAGAAAAGACAGCGGCGGGCATTTCCAAGTTGCAAACATCTTTTTGCAGGAAAACGCCTCCGAAGTGAACACAGCCGGCTTAATAACGACATTTCCAGTCTTGAATGACTTTTTTTTGTTCTCACCAACATTGGTTTTATTGTAAATACTACAATTCTTTGGTTGTGGCGTAATTTTACGTTGGTTATTGAGCAAAAAGGCATCTGAAGGTTCACTTTCGGACTTATTAAGCACAGATTGACCAGGCTTTGAATAAAAAAGGTTTTGTTAAAAAGAAACAATAAAACATTAAGATTGGAAGTTTTGTGAAATCGAGTTTCAAGATGGTTATAATAAGAAAGATTTTGAGAAAAATAAGTTTAAATTACTTTACTTTTTAATAAATAATTATTACGTAACTATCTTAAAAATGTTTATTGATTACTAGCTGTCCTTGCGTTATGTTAAGTCTTTGGGTACTGCTTCGCTCCTGAGGACCATAGCGTGATGTTATGTTGCATATGCATATGTGTTTTTTTTTTGCTATTTTTGAGACAGAAAAAATCCGTCCAGTAGCTTTTACGAAAAAGAGAAACAAACATCGTCTGTCCATCCTAACAAGAATAAACTTACGTCACATACTCTGCAAAATAGGGAAGTATTTTTATGTATTTATAAATTATATAAGAATGTATATCAGTTGTCTGGCCAGCATAACCTGTGCTGTGCTAAACACCCCTGCACCCTAAACTGTGCTGCGGCGCCGCATCGCATCGCTGATGTTTCGAACGCTTGGGAGCGCCAACACCGTTCTAAACGTGCTCAGCCACAAGCTGGACAGCCCCTTTGTGCGGCACTGGGTTCAAGCACAAGTGCGCGTGTCTGGTGCCCCAGAGGGAGGCAAATATCTTAATTAACTCTTTATTTTTATTTAATACTAACATCGTTTTTAAGTTGTACACTAACAATATATGGGCATGTTGCCTGAAATCAATAGATTTTATTTTATTTTATTATAACACAGGCTCTGCCTAGTTTGTGGGTCATCCCAAGATATTAATTAGTTTATTATCTAAAAGATTTTAAGCCAATATAAACCAACCAACCACATAAAGCCTTACAAGTAACGCACAAAAAAATAAAAGTTCCAACAGTCCAGTCGTAAAAGCCAACTTGAAGAAGTTAGTTTTAAAATCGCACAATGTGTTTAAAATCGCATTGCGGCCATGTTGGATGTTCGTCGTAAATTAACCCGCAAACGCCGGCTGAAAGTTTATCTCGTTTCCAAGCGAGTTGTCCGCGACCTGCGGATAGCTTCGATTAGCTAGTGAACACTCACATACCACGAGGGGTGTTAAATACTCATAACTTTTTAAAGCGGCGAAAACTGGGAATTTACTTTTGAAAGTGTTTATTATGGAACTGTATTATTATTATTTTTTAGTAAGTTATAGAGTTAAACTTTGTTCTATGCAGGAATATATGACAATAATGATGTTAAGCAAATATAATTATATAAATTTTATTCTTGATGATTTTGAATTTTAATGTTGTTTTGGCCTAGTGGTTAAGGCGCCCCCTCTCATACAAGAGGTTGCGGGTTCAAATCCGGGCAAGTACCAATGTGAATTTTTCAATTCATATGTACTTTCTAAAGTTTATTTTGAACAACACAGACATCGGTGAACATCGTGAGGAAACCTGGACTCGTAGTTAATATGAGTCCGAAATCGCCAATCCGCCTTGAGCAAGCGTGGTGATCAAGGCTCGTGCCTTCTCTCTACGAGAAGAGGCCTTTGCCCTGCAGTGGGACAGTAATAGGATGGAATTATTATTATTAAACTAGATGACCCGGTGAACTTCGTATCACTTACCTATCAATGTAAACTTTATTTATACTATATCACCTTTATTCATAAAAGAATATTGTATCGATTTCGCCACATTATCACAATCTGGATTGACATGTTTATAGGGGCGGCCTAATAGTTGTTTAGTAATCTGGCAATACTGTCATTGTCACTGTCCCCTAACTTTTGACGAAAAGATTGTTGAAAGGACATGTTATGAAATGGGCTTATAATAATTTTGTTTTTGAACAACTATCATGTGCGGTTTTTCTGGTATGGAAAATTGTCCAGGATGGCCATACTTACAGAAACAAAAAAAAATTAAAAGCACCATTATATAAATATTAGATAAATTAAAGTAAATAAATATTTTAAATATAGATATTTTTAAGTGTACCAGTAACTAATGACAAAAATGGTAAATAAAATATGATGACAGCAACACTGGGGAAAAAGGATTAAAATGTTTTGATACTTTTTTTTTTTTTTTTTTGGTGAGTGGGAAATCATCCAATGACTGCTCCCGGCCTGGGTGCGGCGGGAGGGCGTGTCACTCTTACTGACTAAAACCCACTCATGTTCCTTCGATTGCCCTTTACGTTCCAGGGTCACGGTGACTACTATACACATTCCGCAACCCATTTTCGCCAAACATATTACACTTATTGCTTTATAGCAATACTAATATTATAAAGAGGATTGTTTTTTTGTATTTTTGTTTGTTACTCTTTCACGCAAAAACGACTGAACAGATTTTGATAAAACTTTACAGAAATATAGGTTATAAAATATATCAGAATAAGACACAGGCGATAATTTGTGCAGTTTATTTAACAGTGATGTTAAATTAGTTGTATTTTTCTATTAGCTGATGAGACGATTGGGACCTACTTGCGGCCGGCCTACTCTGGGTAAAGCTAAAAAGGCTTTAGGCACTAATTTTAGCCTGTAACCATGAGTGACCAAATAAAGATATTTTTAAAAGAGAGTGACATGTATCGAGATATATACCTGGTTAGTCCATTCTAAAATTATAAATGCGATAATAACTCTGCCTGTCTGTCTCTTCTTCACGCCTAAGCCACTGAACCGATTTGAATAAAATTTGGTACAAATATACCTAGTCTGGGACCCGAGAAAGAACATAGGGTAGTGTTCATCCCGGAAATCCCCCGGGAATGGGAACAAAGTCGGGGGCAAAAGCTAGTATAAAATAAATTAAGATAAACCCAATCATTATAATATAAGTACTTTATTTACACAACAAAGATGAAAGAAATGGTATTTCGCTTTGTGATTAGTATCCCAGTTTGGTTGGGGCATTGCAAGTTTGATTCAACCTTATTGCCCGTTAAGAAAAAATGATTCTGTACTTTGTCAAGATTATGGCTATGGTAGTGATCGTCACATAAGGCAAGTCAAACGTCTTTAGGCGGCTCATGCGAATCTGACGGGTTCCCTACTTGAAATCGAATGACGTGAGATCGAATAACACATGCTCGAAAACGTTTGCTCGATAGTTCTTGAAATCGATAAATCATGAGCTCGAAAGTTCACTTCCTCGATGCATCAAAATCTCGAATGACGGCAGCGCGAAGGCTCATTGTTTGATGTATCAAAATCTCGAAACGTCACTTCATGTTCTTGTCATGTTTTATAAATCGATTAGAGAGTCAATCGAGAAATGAGAAATGACGTTTCGAGATTTTGATACATCAAACAATGAGCCTTCGCGCTGCCGTCATTCGAGATTTTGATGCATCGAGGAAGTGAACTTTCGAGCTCATGATTTATCGATTTCAAGAACTATCGAGCAAACGTTTTCGAGCATGTGTTATTCGATCTCACGTCATTCGATTTCAAGTAGGGAACCCGAATCTGACACCAACTTCATCTGCCTTCTGCAATAATTCGTCGTGTAGCACTATTACACACCCCTTTAATAAGCCAAAGTTGTATGTTACGTACCTAATTTATATACAAATGTTAAACTCATATGGATATGAAAAAAAGTAGGTATCAACCTTGGCGAGGCACACGGTCTAAAATCGAAATTGCGTGTAAGCTACACCTTCTTCTTTAACAGATTTATCGGTAGACGTTATAAACAGTGCTTTTGGATTGTGACCGCGGTGATTTCGTAGTCATTCTTTCACTTTTTACTTAAAAATTCTTGAAAATAACAAATGTAAACAAACAAACGTAATGTCACTTGACAGATGACATGACCATTGCCATATAAAAATCATTATTTGTTTTACTTTTTTTTTGTTATAAGTTACTGGTACACCTATAATTATCTGCATGATTTGAATTTATGAAAATTATTCCTTTGCGTCTTTTGAAAACAAACATTACTTGTGTCAGGTTGACGGGTTGTAACCTCTATGGTTGTAATTGTAACACTTGAATTTGACACTTGATTTTCAACAACAACGACATCCAACAGAACATGTACAACTTTTATATTGGAAAATGAAATTGTTTTTTTACTCTATTTTTCTCGCAATTTTTCCTTATTTTCTCACCGTTTAGACCTACCCTGGACTACGACAAACATTTTAAACCCAAAATCAGCTCAATCGGCCCAGCCGTTCTCGAGTTTTAATCAGACTAACGAACATCAATTCATTTTTATTTATATAGATTTTATTCCGCCAGAAATAAAAAAAAAACACGAAGTACAAAATTTTTGGCGGAATATGCAATTATTGTAATGCATAATATATGTGTGTCATTTTACGCACTTAACCCTTTTCATTCTCCGATGAGGAAATCCATTGGCTATCTTTGAAGTCCGTCCTCAGTTGACCACCAGAAGGCTAACCGACAATCATCGTTGATTGGCGGTATGTTAGCTAAATCAAAATCAGTAGGTTGTTTTGTTTCTTATTGAGAAGTTCGATTGGGTATCTCTGAAACTTCTTTACTTTGACATAGGATCAATTCTTTCAAGAGCCTTTGAGATAAAAAATAACTATTTTAAATCAATACAAAGGTGACAGAAAAATCGGCAAATATAAAAAGAAACAAAGAACCCCCCTCCTCGTCGCTAAAAAAGGGATCGAGCTGCAATTGAGCATGCTCATTTATAAAATAAAACAATAAACAAACAACAAACAAACGTGTCCTTTTCACAATAAATTAGCTGCGGCTACAATATTTATTCAAATTGTAACCAATATTTAAATTTGTCTCCTGACGCTAAAACCCGCTAACCCTTAGTTGGAAAACAATGTGGCGAGGCCGGGGTAAAGCCGCCAGCGAAATCACCTTGCTAAACAACGGAATGACTAATAACTGGATTAAATATCTTAAAACCTTTTTACTTAGTTTAATTCGGACTTTTTGAAGATTAACCTTATTATGTCAGCTTGTTTGGCGGTGCAAGTGGAGAAATATAATCTAATATTTCAGGGTTTAGGAGTTTATTTTCATTATGTTGTTACGGTTATTAAAACCTTGGGATAAAATTGGACTTTTGTTTTATTTTGAGTGAGGGTTTTTGAGGAGCTCGTCTGGGGTAGTACTGCTCACTACTATACTTATTTTAACTGCAAAGCGTTGCTGTTATTTTATGTTCTGGTTTGAATGGGCACTGGGGTAATTGGTAGTACAACCACAGATTAATAAATAGTTACTACGTAACAGATACTTCACTCCAATACAAAAACTAAAATACCTACGCTATAATAGCCTACAAAATCATAATAATAATACCAGCTGTTTGCAGCGAGGAGAAATGTACCATAAGTACGCACAAAGAAAGTTGAGAAACTTTTGGCCGCCGCGCGACTAACGTGTGTGCGTGCCATCCAGTAAATGTGCTAGGGTTATACGTATGATGATAATGGCAATAAAACGAATGTTTTAGAAAAACAATTTTTTTTAATTAGTTGATCAAATATATTTTAGTTTAATAAAATGACTGATGCATATTTTTCGTTCCTTGAATTCCCGATTATTATATTTTAGTGTCGAAAATATCCAAAACCGCGTGAATAATTTTAATAAATAATCAAAAGGGAAACAGGAGAATTGGGAAACAGGGGAATTGCACAATAATCACACAATAATTACGTGGTTTCGACATTTTGATAGTCAGCGCTGTACCCGTGACGCGCGAGCACTCAGCCGGGCGCGCGACAGCCCGGTGTTCGTTGTACCGTCGACGATACGCGAAGCGGTAGGCATAAAACGCGTGGCCTTGAGAGAGTGACGGACGCCTGGTACAACCCTTACGATTTATTTGTGCACCTCGCTGGCATATTACATTCTACCGTTTCTTCTTTCTTCTTCCGTCTTAGACCTGTTCGTTTATTAGTAGTAGTATTCCGTCAGCGTTACGTCACAATGCGAAGTGCACAGCTACGTACGTTTAGTAAGTTAAGTAGCACTCGTCTTTCTCCTAGAGGTGGCACCGCATCTGCAAGATCTGTGGTATTGTAGACGGTTTTAGTCAGCGATGCCATCAGGAGGTCCAACATCTTTCATATAATGAAATAAATAAACCAGCTAAGCTTCAGAGGCAACCGCACATGCAGGGTGCCAGTCTTGCAGGTTTTCCTGTAATTTGTAAGTAAAAAAGTATTCATGTTTTTTTAACAAATATAATCATTAGCTTCAAGAATTAGGAAGGAGGGAGGAGGGAGGAGAGGAACTTTGGGGAGACAGATACCACAGTGATTTAAACGCGGTAATCTTGGAACTACCAGTTGGCTTGATTTTTTTTGTTCTACTAAACCTGCGGAAGCAAAACAAAATTAAAGTCATAAGTAAATTGCGAGAGAACATTTTAGTCATTTGCAAGATTATAATTAACAGTAAGTTAAACCTAAAATATAAAATATAATAAAAAGTCTATAAGAATTAAATTTAAATAAACAGGAAGAAAATAAGATAACAATATCGTTAATTTAAATCGTACTGAGTTCCGAAAAAAAATCATAAAGAGGAAAAGCAAATAAGATTTAAAAGCAATTTGAAAGTTATACTATCGGAGTGATCAAATAATTCAATTATTATGAGGTATGAAACAATATTGTCGGGGTTTAATATCATAAGCCCATTATTTTCTAAAATGAGATTCAACCACTGTTTCGAGACGACTCAACGAGGGAGAATAAGACCGAATTATGTAAAGGTGCGTTTATATAAAAGGAATCTACATTATAAACATTCTATTTTGTCCGTCTGTCTGTAGGCTGCAACCGCCAGTGATTGGTAATTATTTCTATTGCCAAATCTTTACTAATATTATAAAGAGGAAAACTTTGTATGTTTGTTTGTTTGATTGTAATAAATAGGCTCAAAGACTACCGGACCGATTTTAAAAATTCTTTCACCATTCGAAAGCTACATTGTCAACGAGTAACATAGGCTATATAATATCACGCTATGATGTACTGCTTCAGCAGTAATCAAAAACCTAATGTAACGTGGGTGAAACCGCGGGGAACAGCTATTACACATAAAGGAATTAGAATAATATCACCAAACGGGAGATCAACGCAGTTCAGAGCGAATCTATTGTTCGGAGAGAATATGACAACAACATACAACCAATATCAATGTTGCGATATGGTGCGACTTCACTTTGCGTATAATTATGGAAAAATATTTGCGTTACTTGCGCTATGTAAACTATACTCTAGACTTTAGAACTACTAGACTCTAGAATAATTTGCACCATTAAGTGTTTGCTTAAGAAACTAAAAATGGCAACCGTTTGGAGCAACCATGTCAATTGGGTATTGTACCTTCTTTTGTATACACCGTTATTAAATTACATTTTTAGTGTTAAATATTTAGTGCTATAAAGCGGTGTAAATTATCGAATAAATTGTTATTATGAAAAAATACATGAATATATCCTATTTTATAAAACAGGCCAACTAAGCCGTAAGCCAAAAATTCACTTGGATAAAAAAAAAACACGATTGTGCTACACGTACACGTTTCGTTACTAGGAAGTAGGTTCATATTACTTACGTATCCATTCTTCTACAGCTTTACTTTTATCGGCATTCGTTTGAAAGCACTTGTAGTGTCGCTTGCTTTCCTCTTTGTTATTGCTTCGATAAAATATTCATCAAGGAAACAAAGAGAGCATTCGCACTACCGATGCCTTTCCGGTTCCGATGCGATTCATATTTATTTCTGACGCTTCGTGGAATTGAGAGCTCTGTGATAGCCAGCCGAAAGGTGGACGAATGGCCAGAACATTTTCGAAGAAAAGGATAGTACTTAAGTGTAGTTAAAAATGTGAATTCGAACGTTTCCGATAAAATTTATTCATATTTGTTGCAGTATCGTCCTTTTTAAGCCTTTGTTACAAATATAGTATGTGAAATCATAGTCTGGATTTAGTTTTAATTGTTAAGTTTTAGGTATATTTGAATTTAGGGCAGGAGAAACCAACGCTAGATGGTAATGATAGCACACTGACTTTATTTGACAATTACATGAATCAAGTGACATTGACATAATTTACATGAAATTATTTTATTTCTGTAGTTGATTAAGTGGACAGTAAAAATAGTAGTTTTACAGTTTTCTGAGGTCTCCAAATTATTATTAAGCATAATTAAAAGAAAGTATTTTATTTAATAAAGCTATATCACGCTATGCCTCTCAAGAGTAGAGCAGTGTCCAATTTCACAGGTAAAACCTTAAAATATTATAAAGAAGTAAAATTGTTTGTTGGAGGAAAACTGATTCGATTACACAAAAACTTTCAATGAGTGTGTACAAATGGTATATGATAATGTTTCATTTTAAAGACTATGTTTGGGTCGGCTTATAGTCCAGCTATTGCGTTTGTCACCCAGGAATTGTTTTCTGCAGGTGAGTTACCTGCAGAATTCAATTCCTTGGTGACATGATACCCTCTGGGGTAAAAGGTCCCCCTAAATCTGACCAGTCTAACCATCAGATTTTCTGTCCTCTGACTGCCCTAGACTGGCAATTCACGTACTTTCTTTCCGAGTCACGGGATGCTAGTGATGTCAAAGATCAAAATACAAAGTAGATATGAATTGTAACTTGCACTGATTTACATATTTATTTATTGACACTCCAACGACAAATTCACTAATTCATTACATCAAACAAGATGATTAATAAAAAATACAAATATCTTTTTTAATTATCTTCTGTCGACTATCACGACGTTTTCGCCATATATTTGTATACAGAAGATAATTTTTATATTACACAGCCAATAACTATAATAGAGAAATGCCCCAGTATCAGTAATAATCCGATAAACAAGTCGGAAAGTTCATTATGTAAGTGAAATGACCATTTTTCCGCGTAGCTGATACCGAGCATATTGTTGTATTACATATCGTATATTATCATTTTGGATGGAGAGTATGTTGCATTGAACTTATGGTAGGGTCAGGTTGGAAAAAAGAAGTAGTTTTGTTCATTTAATGCTACTTTAGAAAAACAGTTTATTCGCGCATAGTGAAACTAAAAATACCTATTAAAAAGTGGCTGTGATATACCGGACCGGAGGGTTCCGTTTTTTGCCATTTGGCTATGGAACCTTAAAAATGGTAATCTGACTGATTGTTTATAAGGCAACGTTAAGTTCGGTTTTTAGTTACTGCTTCGTTTCAATGAGTTGTAGAGTTATGTGAGTTATACTGATGTATGTGCTACATATATTATAAATAATAAATAAATAACCTTTATTCACATAAAAAACTGTAAATTTTTAGGAGTTCCCTGATTTCTGCACTAGGTTCAAAGACCTGTATTACAGAACCCAGTGACCTCTCTCATACATAAGTGATATTTTCTATGTAAATAAATGCGACAATAATAATAGGAGTTTCATTCATACTACTAATGCATAAAGTAGTGAGTAGTAGTATGAATGAAAAGGGGAGTGTAACATGGTGTCAAGGCGGAAGTGTGCGTGAGTGGGTGTATGTGGGTGTGTGTGAGTGTATGTGTGAGGGGGTATGTGTGAGTGTATGTGTGAGGGGGTGTGTGTGGGAGTGTTTGTGTGCGAGTGAATTGTGTGTGTTTATATTATATGTGTTTCACAAGATTTTACACTAATAACAATTCAGTTTGTTCATAATCTAGTCCTAACAACCAATTCTTAATAACAGATTTAGCTTCGCGATTCGTTAAAGAGTGAATATTTTTTAATTTATTTATTTTGTTATACAAGAAAACTGCTTTATAACCATATTACTTTAAAGATTTATCAAAATCCGTTCTGTCGTTTTTGCGAGAAAGAGCCTTTATTATACATACATCCCGGGGTTGCGGAATGTTTATAATAGTTACCGTGACAGGAAGGAACATGAGAGGGTTTTAGTCAGTAAAAGACTGACACGCCCTCCCGCCGCACCCAGGACGGGAGCAGTCATTTGACGATTTCCCATCACCCAAAAAAAAAATACATAGATCTATCCGTCGTCCCAAACTTTTACATGTATGGATAATAGTAGGATTTAGAAACTAGGAAATCTGAGAAATCTAGGATATCGCATAGTCGAGTACCTATTATTTTACGGGAACCTAAGTGTAATACTGTTGCATTGGCTGCGAATTATTCTGTGGAGAGTTAGACATCTTTCTTTTCTTTGTATCCTTAATATAACCGTTTTCCTTAACAATTAGTTGATCATATTTTATGTAGGCATAATTTCCCTTTTTCCTCTCTTCCATGAGCTGGGGTTGTAAGGCCTTCCTCTTAGCTAAAGTTTCCTTTGAGTAGTCTTCGGTTATATTCACCTCCTTTAATTTCTTTTTATTCTTCATGATTTCGTTCTTTTTCCAACCGCCAACTAAAGAAAGGAGTGTAGGCCTTGATTTCCCATTTTGGTTTGTGTTTCCAATACGGTATATTTTATTTACTTCCCAGTCATCTAATTTTATCTGTAATTCTTCCAAAAAGCATTTCTTCACATTTTTAAGTAAATCTGATGTAGATTTTTCCTCCTCCTTCAACCCATGTATTATTATATTGTTATTCTTTTTATCCCTTTCCAGGTACTCCACCTTTTTTTCCAATTTTTCTACTTTAATTTGCAACTTTTTATTTTCTTCTAGAACAGGTTTTAATTTTTCATCAATTTTTTCCATAATCTTATTACTTAATTCTACTGTTTGCTTTTGCATTTCGATTTTCATTTTATCGAACAGAATTTGAAATTGCTCTTCCATATTTTGCATATATCGGAACGCAAACGATAAATGGGGTATTTCTTCAACTTCAACTTCAACTTTTATAATAAATGGCAATCCACCGAATTTTCGGTGATTTCTGCCAGTGTCCAGTTTGAAAATAATATTTTATAATTATAGTGACAATTGTACGGTTATTAAATTATAGTGTGGAGATCATACACGTGTTCTTATAACCAAGAACACGAGATGACTCCGGGTATTTCTTGTTGACAACACTTAGATGACGTTGACAGTTTATTTGACGTTTACGTATTGACAGTCTTGTAAGATATAAACGTTTGACGTTTGTCTTTAAATCGATGCAATGCAATTTCTAACCTCAATTTTAACAGTTTACATCATATACGCCAACAAATAAAAGAATGAACGCATTTGATATGATGAGAGGCCGATCTCTATCTTACTCTGGAAACCCAAATACAAAAGAACAATAGCAATTAGATACCGGCGATCGGAAACAACAACTAAGAAACAAGCAAAATAATAACATAAAAGAAATAAAATATCCTCCCCCAAGCCGACTGGTCCTCGTGGGGGAAAATGACCACCACCCTCCAAAGATAGCAAAACACACCTCGGACATATATATAGCTACTTTTAACACAAGATCCTTACGAACTACTGAAAAACAGTTTGAACTCGAATTAGCCATTGCAGAAATCAAATGGGACATAATTGGAATTAGCGAAATGAGAAGGTATGGTGAAGGGATAGAAGACTATGGGGACTATATTCTACATTACAAAGGAGAGACCCCAGGATTATATGGTGTGGGATTCCTAATTAAAAAGCAACTTGCACACAGAATCGAAGAAATCAAAGGGATCTCTGAAAGAATAACAGTGTTGAATATAATGTTACCCTTAGACAAAAGTGAGAAATGGTCCATAATTCAAGCATATTCACCAACTGAATCAGATAAGAAAGAGGACATAGTAAAACTTGAAAAATTCTATGAAGATTTACAAACAACTATTATGAATTCCCACAAAAACATTATTCTAATGGGTGATTTTAATGGGCAAATAGGAACATGTAATAATCGTGGAGAAGAATATATACCATAGGTAAACACGGACACGGTAAAAGAAGCAAAAATGGAGAAAGAGTAGTCACCTTGGCTTTAGAAAACAAACTCAAGATCCTCAACAGTTTCTATAAGAAAAAGAAGTCAAAGCAGTGGACGTGGATTGCCCCGAACGGACTACATAAAAATGAAATCGATTTAATTATGACTAACAATGCCAAATTCATACAAGATGTGTCAATCCTACATAATTTAAATTTTTATTCGGACCATAAAATGGTTCGTGCTAGACTAACAAGCTCTCCAAAAAAGAGGAAAAGGATGTTTCATAATGAAAGTTATACCCGTATAGACCCCAATGATGGTGAAGAACTCACGAATAATTTAAAAAACTCGATAGGAAAAGATATACCAACTCAGGGCAAGTATGAAACATTTGTAAACATCCTACAAATTGCTACCAAGAAAACTAACTCAAAAAGCAACAAGGTCTGCTCAGATGAGACACAAAAACTACTACAGGAGAGAAAAAGACTAATACAAATGAATGAAAACCAAGTCAACCGTTGTAAAATAACAGAAATCAGTAAAAATAAACGAAAGTATACGAAAAGATAAGAAACAAAGAAGGCAACACACATTAAATAGACATATTCAGAAAACAGGGGGCATAAAAAAGGCTATTAAAGAATTGAATCCTAAAAAAGATTGGTTGTTGAAAATCAAAACTATAGACGGAAGCTGCACAAACAAAAGAGCAGAAATACTTAAAACAGCTACAGAATACTACCGAAACTTGTACCAAAGCAAGAACCTAAAAAAAGAAACATTTAAAAGAAAAATAACAGACCTTGAACCAATACCAAAAATAATGAAGGAAGAAATAATTATAGCAATTAATACACAAAAAAGAGACAAAACTCCTGGATCTGATCAAATAACGAACGAACTACTACAAGCTACCCTACCTACCATTGCCCCTACATTAACAGATTTATTTAATGAAATTATAGAAACGGAAAATATTCCTACAGATTGGACAAAATCAACTATAATATTACTACACAAAAAAGGTGATAAAGGTGATATAGGGAACTATCGCCCAATCAGCTTGATGTCGAATATCTATAAAGTCTTCTCCAAAATAATCCTACACAGAATCACATCTACACTTGACGAAAATCAACCAAAAGAGCAAGCGGGATTCCGTAGCAAATACTCAACTGTAGATCACATACATGTTCTGAGACAAGTTTTACAGAAATATAAAGAATACAATAAAACCTACTATTTAGCCTATGTAGATTATAACAAGGCCTTTGATTCTTTAGAACATGAATTCATTTGGGAAGCATTGCAATACCAAGGGATACAAGAAAAGTACATTCGAATACTTAAAAACATATACTCAAAAAGTACAGCCCAAATCAGGCTAGAAGCAACGGGAGAAGAATTTCCTATAGAACGAGGCGTCCGGCAAGGAGACCCAATCTCACCTAAGTTATTCTCGGCGGCCCTTGAAATGGTATTCAAAAACCTTAACTGGGAAGAAAACGGACTCAACATAAACGGTGAAAACCTAAACCACCTGCGTTTCGCGGATGATCTAATTCTATTTTCAGAATGTCCAAAGATACTAGAGCAAATGCTACAGGAGTTAGCAGATCAAAGTATAAAAGCAGGACTTACAATGAACACCACAAAAACTAAAATCATGACTAATTCTTCACAATCATATAACGTCATTGTAAACATGGAGAAAATAGAATATGTGGACGAGTACGTATACCTTGGACAACTAATAGCCACAAATGATACCATGCATAAAGAAGTCGACAGAAGAATTGCTAACACGTGGAAACGATATTGGTCTTTAAGCGAAGTTATGAAAAACATAGATATGCCAATTAAATACAAAAGAAAAGTTTATAACATGTGCATCTTGCCATGTTTAACATATGGCTGTCAAACATGGGCATTGACTGAGAAACTATATAACAAAATAAGTATATGCCAAAATGGAATAGAGAGAAGTGTACTTGGAATAAGAAGAAAAGATAAAATAAGACTAAGTAAAATAAAAAATGAAACCAAATTTAAAGATGTAACAAAATTATGTAAGGCACTGAAATGGAAGTGGACAGGACATATGCTGAGAGAGAAAAATGAAAAATGGACTAAAAAAAAAAAAAAAAATAGTTTCAGAGTGGTACCCCAGAGATGGAAAAAGAAATAAAGGTCGACAAATAAAACGTTGGGAAGATGACATCAAGAAAGTGGCCGGCCCAGAATGGATCAGAATTGCAAGAGATAGAGATAGGTGGAAATCTTTGGAGGAGGCCTTTGTCGAAGGACAAGCTGTTTCTGAAAAACCGATCGTTAGTAACAAATAAATAAATAAAAAAAAAAAAAAAAAAAAAAAAAAAAAAAATGTAAAAAACGGATTACAGTAATAAAGGCTTATATTATTATATTATATTATAAGTGTAATAAGTATTGACAGCACCTTTAGTAAAAAGCCAAAGTCTTTAGTAGAAAGCTGACTAGAAAAGAATCACGAAGATTTTCAAAGATTTTTAACATGCAAAGCAGGGGTTAGTCGCTATTCTGTATATATAAAACGCTTCCGTTACTGACTGACTGACAGACAACGCACAGCCAAAACTACTGGTCGTAGAGAGCTGAAATTTAGCATGTGTGTTTGTTGGGGGATGTAGGCGCGTACTAAGAGAGGATTTTTGGAAATTCCACGCCATGGGGGAGAAAAGGGGGGTAGATTGAATTTTTTTATTTCTTTTTGGATTCATTTAAAACTTTGTATGTAGGTTCCACCAGTGATGCAACTGAGCACTGAGATAGGATTTTTGGAAACTCCCCTCCCATAGGGGAGAAAAGGGGGGTAAATTGTTTCTTTTTATTTCCTTATGGATTCACTTAAAACTTTGTATGTAGGTTCCTCCAGTGATGCAACTAAGCACTGAGCGAAAATTTTTGGAAATTCTTTTGGGGGAGAAAAGGAGATAAATTGTTGTTTTTTACTTTTTTATGGATTCACTTAAAACTTTGTATCTAGGTTCCACCAGTGATGCAACTGAGCACTCAGAGAAGATTTTTCAAAATTCCCCCCATGGGGGAGAAAAGGGGGTAAATTAAATGTTTTTATTTCTTTACTAGCTTTTGCCCGCGGCTCCGCTCGCGTTAGAAAGAGACAAAATGTAGCCTATGTTACTCTCCATCCCTTCAACTATCTCCACTTAAAAAAGCACGTTAATTCGTCGCTCCGTTTTGCCGTGAAAGAAAGACAAACATACAGACAGACAGACAGACACACTTTCCCATTTATAATATTAGTATGGATGGATTAACTTAAAACTTTTTAGATTTTTGTTTTCTGTCACCAGGCTGTATCTCATGCAACATGATAGTCGGATAGTTATCTGTTGCCGCTATAACAACATCCTCAGCCTATAAGTGCCCACTGCGGAGCAAAGGCTTCTTCTCACGTGGAGAAGGTTAGAGCATTATAACCACTTGCTTGCTCAAGGCGGATTGGGGATTTTAAGCTTATAATTTGAAATTTAGGTTTCCTTACGATGTTTTCCTTCACCGCCTGTCAGTGGTGCCCAATACTATTAGAAAGTACATATAACTCAGAAAAAATCACATTGGTACTTGGTACTTGCTAGGAGAGGCGGAGCTTTTTTTTTTTTTTCGTGAGTGGGAAATCATCCAATGACTGCTCCCGTCCAGGGCGCAGCGGGAGAGCGTGTCAGACTTATACTGACTAAAACCCACTCATGTTTCTTCGATTGCCCTTTATGTTCCAGGGTCACAAGCGAAGCCGCGGGCGAAAGCTAGTGTATTATAAAACTATCGGGCCCGATAGACTGTGTTCTGTCCAGATCAAGGAGTTCCTACAAAAACTCCATGCTAAAAAGGATGTTCAACATTTTGCCGATTTTGATTTTTTTTCCTGCAACTTTTCCAATTTTACTTTTTATAAGAACCTTCCGAGTACTTTAGCAAATGTTTGGAAAAGAAACAGCCGAATTGATTCATTCTTGAGTTTTGCGATTAACAACATATATTTTATTGATCCATTTTTATTTTTTATTTATTTATTTATTTATTTATTTAATTATTACATGGAGGACTTACAGCTAATAAAACCAATACAGAAAGAAAACAATAGTCACTACAAAGCCAATAACAAGTCCTCACGTATAGTCAAGAGAAGATAGAAGATATTTAGTTTATCTAAGTATTTTATATGGAATTTCTACAAAAATTTATTCCCTATAACGTTCGAACGTAATCCAATTCGTTTTACGTGTTTTTTATGATGTTACTACTGTCCTTCCTCGGGTCCCAGACCATATCTGTACCAAATTTCATTCAAATCGGTTCAGTGGTTTAGGCGTGAAGAAGAGACAGACAGACAGACAGACAGATAGACAGACAGACAGACAGAAAGACAGACAGACAGACAGACAGAGTTACTTTCGCATTTATAATATTAGTAAGGATAATGTCAAGGGTATAATAAAACTGTAATAAATAAAACATACTCAGCTTCAAACCATATCTTTTGTTGAACATCAATAACAAAAGTATATTTTAGAAAAACCTTCGCTAAGTATATTGCTGGTGTCGGGTTACGACCTAGATTCGTCTTACTGAGTCTAGATAGTAGTAATACGGACTATCTATATCTTACGCTAAAGGTATGGCTTGGCTTCAACGTATTTATTAAAACAAATAGCGGCGCAAATGTTGTCATGGGTCACGGAGTACGTCTAAATGGAGACCACTATCTCTTAAATATTTCTTAAAGCAAATAATATTCGAGAGACTAGTTGACTCTTCCCGTGACCCTAAGGCTGAGGCTAAGTAGGGAGCGATTTGCAATGCGACTGGAAGAGCGAAACGAGAAAAACATGGTATGGCTACATTACAAGCGAAATTCCGGCATATATTCGGCGATGACATGGCTACAGTACACATGCTCAACAACGAATAAGCAAGAGCGATTCATGCGGCTTAGAGCGAGGCCCCATTAGTGCGTTGCGCTGCGTTGCGTTGCGTTGTGTCTGGTTGATTGGTTGGTTCTGGTTATGAATTATGTGGCATACAATACGTACGACGCGACGCAACGCAGCGCAACGTACTAATGGGGCCTCGCCCTTACTATCCATCGCGGTTTACTATACGCATAATGTAGCCACACGCATATTTAGCAGCACTATTGAACTAGTCGTGCAAGTGAGAAATTTTCTAATAAATTCGCTTCAATTTCGCTCATATGTTGATGTAGCCGATGCCGTGATTTCAGTAATGTTGTTCCTATCGCATAAAGAAATCAAAGATCGGTAGTAATATTTGATGTACGGTGTAGCCATATACGTGAGCATTCATTTACTTGTTTTAATCGCTCATGTGTCGCAGGTCGCATCGCGGCCTAATGTAGCCTCAGCCTAAAGCTGGCTTTTATCTTGGCCAGAGGCTGAGCATTGCCATCCAACGTGACAATACTGCCAGCCTCTTGAGCACTTTACCGGTTGATAGCGATGCGGAGTTCTTTGATGCTATTTATTTTAATTCTAGTTTTTTTCTTTTTTTTTTAGATTAGAATTTAGTTTATAAATGTTATATATACCAATAGTCAATGAATTAAACCATATTATTAGTTGTTATATTTTGAAATATATTTTTTATATTTTTAACACAATGAATGCATTGGATAAATAAATAAATGTGATGAAATGCATACTAAGCAATTGCGTTCACTTAGTTTGTGTAAAAAAATCAATGTTTGTACACAAAACACAACACTATTAATAGTTCCACAATTTTCCAACAAACCACGCTACGTCCTCTAAGTCTAACATGCTTTTAATGTAATCCACTATTTACCACATGAAATCATGAACAAGGCAAAGCACTCAAACGTTAACATTACCGATTAGCAATACCGCTATAATTATGATGTGTGTAAAATGTTTGCATCGAAGCCTTTGCAATCCTTCGCCCGCATTTACTCACTCCATTTGCGCACTCCTCTGTGATAGGTCGACTTCACGCTCTTATCGGTGCCCTAAAACGTTTATGAGGAATTCGTGCCAAAGTTAATCTGGCTGCTTCCGTTATCGATAAACTAAAATTTCATGCCGCGAAGTGTTCGTTAGAAATTGAAGCGGCGAAATGTAAGTTGTAGCTAATATAAATGTTATGTGCTTTTTAAAATGTGTCGGATTTTATAAAAACGGTCACGGTACTTTATGAGGTTTTTAATTTTCTGAATCGTACCTACTCGACAAAAAACGATATTATAATGCAAATAAAGCGACTTTAAGACCGTGGTGGAAAGACTATGCGGAGAATGAATGTAAGAGTTTCTGTATTTTTCACAAAAGCAACTCTTTATAAAAACAATTCAAGAAATTCCTTTTTCAATGAATCGTATAAGTAAGCGTTGGGTATTTGGAAATAATTGCCGGATCAACGTCTTTCGAAATGTCAGCGAGCGTCCTAACAAGTGTGATAAAAATAAAATAGGTATTCGGGGAATGCTTTAGGCGGGAACCTATCATCATTAACTAGCCCCAGTGTCGAACCGAACTGTAGTAACATTAAACGAAAGAATAATAGAGGTAATAATGGTCCTTACATTAGCTATCATATATATGTTAGTGCCTTTGTTAACGTTTATCTTTAAGGATTCGTCTTTACCCTATGTTCGGCGTGTTTCTATCGATATTTCGACGGAAAAGAAATATATGTAATTCTTATATTTGCAAGAGTTTTGTTACATTTATCATAAATAATTTTGAAATGGCCTGCAATCTACATATACCTAAAAATAATAAAACAAAATTAAATGTTTAATTCTTTTCACAGATTCTCGAAAAATCTTTTTTGTTTTTAAAATGCGCCAGAATTTACTGTCCGTTTTGTTGTCAACAGAACATTGAAAACTCAATAATTGATTGTTTGATGTTGTTTTCATTGGTCTCCTGAGAGGCACTGATCATTTTTATCGAAAAACATTCGCGAGTTTTTCACGTAAACAAAAAACATTATCTCCGTTATTCAATTTTAAAACAATACTTGTTTGGGGGTATTCAAATAGATTTTGTTTTGCCGATTTTCAGTTCAAATGTTCAGTTATTTTAACTGTATTTTTTTTTGCATAACCAACAGTTTGAATTTAACAAAGGACCACAGCACTAATGACGCCTCAATCATTTTATTTAAAATATTTGTTAAAAGAATGGAAAGAGTCGCAAGATGCGATTGGCATTTTTTGCTACCTTTCCAAAGCATTTTATTGCGTGAACCACGAAACATGACTTTTAAAACTTAAGCATTACGGACTCAGGTAACTAGCTTTTAATTTGGTAAAATCATGTTTGAATGAAAGAAAGCAGCAAGTTTAAATAAATGGCGTAAATTTAATAGGTTCATAAGTAAAAATTGGGATTCCACAGGGATCAATATTCGGTCCGAAACTTGATGATTTAGAGCAGTCTACGTTTTGAAACAAGATATTAGCTACCATTTGCCAAAATTGCATATGAGAGGAATCCTATCGTATCCTTTTTATTGCGCGCTATACCGCGTTTGTGAGAAGGCAGTTTTAAGTTCTTTTGCCAATCCGCCATTTTAATGCATTTCCATTTAGTGTGAACTCTTAATGATAGATGATACAACATTATGTATTCGAACAAAATCACAGTCGATAGAAAAAACTTTTTAGATGTATTTAAATTATATTATCAATCAATGGTCATGTTTAAGAATCAATGACCATGTTTAAAAAAATCGATTGAGACGAACAGAGAACAAAACTCCATCATTATATTTTTTCGAACATTTAATAACGTTTATTGCTGATATAATTTATTACAAGCTCGTAACTTTAACAAAACGTTAACGTCAAAATACGGATACGTAAAATCATTTGATAATGTAATCATGGCGTTAGGCACTGCGTCTCCACGCCATTACACTTATCGAGGTGAGGTATGGAATCGAATGAATATAATGTTTAATGCGTATTACGCCTGTTACTCTGAGGTACGCAAGGAACGATTTGCACATTAAACACGGATATTTGAAACCCTTTTCATTTTCTTCAGGTGTTAAGGTGTTGACGAATTGCTGCATTTGTCACAAGGTTTCTTTTAGAGAATTGAATTTGCTATAACAAGATTTTGCATTCGTTTTATTTACAATGGAATTCGTGCAGGCATATCATAGAGAAAGAACTTTAAAAATAAGCTTTGATGTAGGTATAGAAGTTGTCTGACACTTCAGATTTTTAAATTCGTATTATTGATCACAATAAAGGGAAGTTAAAAATTAATATGAAATGAAGACGAAATGCTAAAACATTATAAACGTAATATCCTGTGGCTATTCAGAACTTTAGTTACTAACCATACCACAAGAGAAATATTACAAAACTCGGCTTTAGCAGGCATAGCTCTTCATAGCAAGGTAATCTAGTATGCACGCACGCAGCTATAGGTTATTAAAGATAATTGTATGATCATAGATCGTCATTAGTACTGGTTACTAGCATAGCAGCTAATCATGGCCGCCACTGAAACGTGCTTCGGCCGACCACCCGCCGGGAATACCAACCCTAATGAATATTATTCTGATTTCGCTAAATAACGTGATTGTGATTGAGCAAACCTAGGGTTGTCGCGACGATTAATAACTAACTAAAGATTAATCAACAGTTAAACGTATTGCTCATTGAATCAGTCCGTTGCTTGAGTGAAAACCCAATTAACTATTCGCTAGCTCGTTATTTGTTTGGAATTGTTAATTTAATGAAGTTAGATTGAGTTTTGTAAGACCTTTCATGGGTTGTGTAAAGAAAACTATTCGTTTGGGGTTGCTGGGGAGATGAGGGACTGTTAAATCAAAAATAGTTTGAATAAAAACGGTTGAAGGGTAGAGCCCTATGTCCACATGTTGGTTGTTTGTTGTATTCATCACACACTGCCTAGTTTACGCAGCCTGTTTATATTTGGATACATTCGCAATTTAAATTTAGGTTGTAAAAGTGTACGACGAAGCTTGAACCGCATTTATTACCTAGTTAGTTATACAGTTGAAAAGTTTATATTTAAATGTTATTACACAACAATCTACCGCGCGAAACTTTACAGAAATGATTATTGTTATTATGACAGAAGTTGCTTAAAACGCTTTAATCTTAGTCTCAGTTTGTATTCCTAAAATGGCTGATTAAAATATAAACTGAGCACGGTTTAGGTACAATGTAAGTAATGTATAAACTTGAGTTCTCGTATAAGTTCTTTATGGAAACGTTTTAGGCGAAGTGGACATGTCGTTATAATATTTTGAGAGACGGGTAGGTAGTCGGGAGTGAGATCTATGGGCTCTTTCAATTAGAGCATTTGGTGCCAGATTGCTGCGGCGCGTTGATATAGAGTGGGGCTTGTTCTGAATAGAAATGGCGTTTTAGGGCTTTTTTTGTAACTCAAAAGAGGAAACCCGGTTAGGATAAAGTCAGATCGCACGCTAAGGGTGACATACTGTGAAAAAATATGCCGGCAAAAAGGGATGCCAATGGGAAATCACAATCGTTAGGTATTAACTGTGTCATATATCATGTCATAGTTTGTTGTTGTGGCGATAAGAAAAAATCAGTTTCTGTGGAAATTTCAGCTCAGTATCTATTACAGTTCATATAACAGACGGATGGACGAACGGAGGTGTAATAATAGGATCCGGTTGACACCCTTAGGGGAAAAGATCCCTAAAAAGGAACTCATGTAGGTCCACTTTGTTATCCATCTGTCTATCTGTGAGTCAAGATTCTTTTTCTCAATAATATATTGATGTATCATATCAAGTTGAAATTCACATTGAATGCCCTGGTCTGCAGATCTTTAGAGCTTTGATAACTTTGGCTTTTGATACGTACTTACCGATGATGATAGCTGTAATGATAGCTGTATGTATGATTAATAATAAATAAATAAATAAATAAATGATCTAGAATATTGTAATATCAAGATACTTTATGTCTCATGGAACAAGTAATAGGTAGTATAGTAATAATAATAAAAATCGAAATATCGTTAAGTAGGTAAATTATGAATAAAATGCGTTCAACAAAGTAGATAAGTGTTAGTTACTAAATTTGAATTCGACGGAAATGGTTTTTGGATTATATTCATTTTAAATCACGCCTAACCATGTAAAAAAAAACTTTGTAATACGACTAATTTTTAAAAGAGTAAGTATGGAGTTTCCTGCCCATTCTTCTCCATACGTAACAACATTTCCGAATGGGCGGTAGATTCACTTTTGTTTTATAAGTATGACGTTTCAAAGTGCCTTTTTTTGGTCTAATGGAAATAAATGATTTGACTTTGACTTGACTTTGACTTTGTTATATTTTTAATGTAGCTAAATACATTGGAGGACGATTATTTTCTGTTGTTTGGTTAAACGAGAAAACTATCGGTTTTTGACTTAGTACGTGTTTCGGCCTCTGAGATTCACCCGGTTTGGTCGAAACAGGATTTAATTATTTTTAATTTTTTGAGTGGTGTTTCTGAAGATACTTCTTTTAAGCTAATTTAATAAAGAACCCTTAATCCGGTCGTTTTTTGAGAAAAATCTAAAATAACTACTATAAAATATACTAAGTACCTACTACCTATCAGAATTACTTCTAGTATAGGTTTTTTTTTGGTGAGTGGGAAATCATCCAATGACTGCTCCCGTCCTGGGTGCGGCGGGAGGGCGTGTCAGACTCTTACTGACTAAAACCCACTCATGTTCCTTCGATTGCCCTTTATGTTCCAGGGTCACGGTAACTATTATAAACATTCCGCAACTCTAGTATAGGTTAGGTATTCTGCAGTGTTACAACATAATGTTTGACAAAGCTTAACGTAGATAAGCAGTGCTTCACAAAAAACGAAGTCCATAGAAATAATTGTTCATAAAAATAGAGTATTCCTCTCCATCGCGAGGAAAGTGTCCGTCATTGTATATTTCGCAATTTTCCAACTCATTTTATAAAGGTCGCCTCTGAAGCGTAAAATGTTCTTTCATTTTAAATTAGTTTAGCTGCTCCAAAAAACGACCGGCGAGCTTCATAATCTTATAATACTACGTAATCATTCCAATTCTGATGTTACTTCTAACAAATAAATATCATAATTTTGGCAAGACACTGCATTAGACGAGTTTACTTTTTCATGAATATTAAATTGTTTATTTGGATTCGTACGTGTTTTTTTTATTACTTGCTAATTAGGCGTTTGTTAATTCATGGATTCTTGCAATGAGTTGTTGCTTTGTTTATCAAGGAAGGATGTTAAATGTTTTGGTTGTTTGTTTTTGTACGATAGTAGGTTTTGGAACAACTTTTTTACACTTCCTCCTAAACTATGAGCCGATAAAATTTTGAAAAATCAATAATATATTTTAATAACTTAAGTATCTCAATTAGCGTGACTTTTGGAACAAGTGCTAAGAAGCCAACCTTACCAATCCCTGAGAATTTGTCGGTCCTTTTACTAAACCCAGTGTATCTACCTTTCAAAATAAGAAAATCTAAATTCAAAATCCATACTAATATTATAAATGGGAAAGTGTGTCTGTCTGTCTGTCTGTCTGTCTGTCTGTCTGTCTGTCTGTCTGTCTGTCTGTTTGTCTTTCTTTCACGGCAAAACGGAGCGACGGATTGACGTGATTTTTTAAGCGGAGATAGTTGAAGGGATGGAGCGTAACATAGGCTACTTTTTGTCTCTTTCTAACGCAAGTGAAGCCGCGGGCAAAAGCTATAAGCAATAAATTTAACCATAACTTAACGAAAACAGTCCCACAGATTGTCAGCGGGCCTTAAGTCAGATTAAACCGCGTAATCCGATAGCCACCGTTTTTGTCAAAGGACGCCTTTGTTTGAGAAACCAAATCTGATGTAAGGCCGCGAATGTTCACTCAATGCGAGATTCACGTTGAGTCGATAATTCATGCTCGACGTGACAATCCTGCCTATCACTGGCCCCAGGGAATTATACACGCTTTATAATTTTTTATATTAATGTTTGAATTTCTTTCCGTATTTTTTTTGGGGTTTGGGCGTGGTAACATTGGATTTGGGGCGATGCCTGGTTCCAGCAAAATACTGGCGTTAGGGATACTTACACCCTGCCGGGGTTATGGATTAGTTCTAATAGTTAAGTACCGCGGCTCCGGAACATAAAGGGCAACCGAAGCAACAAGCGTGGGTTTTAGTCAGTAAAAGTCTGACACCCGCCCAGGGCGGGAGAAGTCATTTGATGATTTCCCATTAATAAAAAAGGCATATTTACACCCATTTGGTGTAAGCTTGAAACACTCACTGCTTTGTACGGTACTTCAAACTTGATAATGTTGGTAATTTTTTTTATCATGTTTTGCACCAATAAATGTTTTATCTATCTCATATCCAAAAAATCGTGCATCATAGTTTAAAATAAACCACGAAACAGAAAATGTTTTTTCTGCTCCGTGGTTTAAGGGTGCAGCCCGACAGCTGGCTGTCGGTTGGTCGTTGAAAGGTTAACAGCGATAAGCAGGCCTATTATAAGAGTAATTTGAATTAAAAATAAAAGTTTTAATAACAGGAATATGGATACCAAAGAAGTTAAAAATATGACAAAACAATTGGGATTTTTTTTTACAAAAATTGAACGCTCCTATTTTAAAAAAAGTTTCAGGTCTACAAGATGCTGGTCACAAGCGACCCGCGAATTTGGTAATATTTGCGATTTACTTTATGAAAACACTGACACTTGAAAATGAGTGTAAAAGCCTTAAAAGCTCGGCCATATTTAATTATAACCAGTAACTTTATCGTAGCGAAAAAATACGAAAAAATAAAATGTTACTTAATATTAATAATTTTTTGAAACAAATTGGAAACATTTACGAATGTTACGCTAAATTACGATTGAGTTCTCAAAGCGTTTTGACAAGGTTTTAACGAGAACTTTTGTACGGTCAGTGCGCTAATTTGGATCCCAGTAATTAATATGTACCTACGTAGCGAGCAGTTGAATCCGGTTCACTTGCAGTTAGGAAGTCAAAGGGTAGTGGCGATGAGGCAAAACACTAATTAGTCGGAAAGCGATAGAAGTTTCAGTTGTAAATTGATTGATGATACCCACGCTTCATCGTTGACAAAAGAAAATGAAGAGATTTGCTCTGAAGTAAATAAAGCTATTTTTAATTAATACGACAAAAGAAAAATATCTATTAGATTTCAAAGTAAGATCCGAGTCCTGATTATGATCACATTTCAGCTTCCTTCAATGATTATCATTTTCAATAATTTAATCATAACATACAATAGCTTCTTTAAGAAACATAAATTCAAATGCTAAAAAGGAAATTCAAGAAGCCGTAATTTAAATTTATGTCCCTCAAATAAACCACGGAAAGTTAACACAAATGTTCCGTCCGACATCGTGATTTGTCGCTCGGCTCCGACAAAAAAGCATTTGGAAACTCATCCATTCAATCAGAGTTTCATGTCGGGAAAGCTTACCTGGCGAGGGTAGCCGAGTCGAGCCGAGCAACCTCGGTAAGGAAGGCAAGGTGGGCGCCGCGCGGCGACGCGACACCGCGCGGGCCTACGCCGCGTCAGTCGTCCGCGCGACGTGCAACCCGATACACGTGTCCACACCGAGGCACTCACGCATGATACCTCACGTAATCTTCATAACCAAACTTTGACGAACACACAAACGCGCAAAATTGTAACACAACAAATCAAAACTTTATTTGTGGATGTGAATGACTGAAGTGATTAAAAAAATAGGATTGCGGTATAAATATCCCACTAGGACTTTGGGGCGAAACCTATTAGCACGATGTATAATGAACATGACAAGTAAGGGTCGCCGTTATCGCAACTTTGTGGGTCTAATTCGAAACTGTCAGTAGTTTTGATTGCATCGTCACGAGCTAAACGAGTAAACAATGAATGTTGTTGACAGTTCTCAGCTGATCGGTGGTGGGTATCTCTACTATTGTATATTTTATGTAAATGACTGAAGAGCTATATTGCTTTATGACCATAATATTCTTATTATTTCAACTGGCGTTTTTAACGAATTTGTGTAGAATTCTGTACTAAACAAATTATTTATGTTTGTGGTAAAACTGCTAGCTAGAATCAGTAATTCGAACAGTGCTTGATAAATAATTAATTTTAGCATAATAATGATTTAACATTCGGGCAGTGTAGCACCCCTAACTTCATTATCGCACTATCCGTAGTGATTCGTAAATAGGGGTTCTATTGGCCCCGTTTAGGGACAGACTGGCTGATGAGATGATTAATAAATAATGTAATGTGTATAAACATTTGCATATCTCGGAAATTCCTTGAGGAAATCACGGATATGTTTGAGTAAATTCGGGTTTTCTCATGTTTTCTGACCCCTGGCCTTTAGTTGATGAAACTGCCTGAATTATTTATGATTTGGAGTACATAAATGTTTCTGTGACATTATAATATAAAAGCTGTCTTATTGGCTGTCGGGTGGCAACTAAATTCATAACAATGGATGTAAACACTGTTTAATAGTCTGTGTTATTTATATTATTTCCTATCGTCGGCTTTATTTATAGAAGCAAAAGTTAAACTTGTTTGTCGTTTTCTAGAATATATTAGAACAAATATAAAAAAAATATTTCAGTGGTAATTTCTAATGGTACTGAATCAATTAAAAAATCTCTCTCTAAAAAAAGCAACTTTATTGCGGAAGGCAAAAAAGTTATTTTGACACACTTGTTCCCATGTGGACGCGATAATAGTTAAATAAAAAAAATCTATATAATTATAATAAAGGTCTCTATTGTCACTTAACAATATATCTTGCAAATCATTCCAAAAGTTATCAAATTGAAATGATTATAATATCATATGATACCTAAAATAAGTACTAAAATTATAATGACAATGTTGGTTTTATTATTAAACCAATGATAAAAAGAGTAACATGCGACGATACTTAAACCTTCGAAGAGACGTGATTCGAGACACAATAGAAAGACAATAGCAGCGCGTCAGTCGGCTGTCGCTTGGTCGTCGAAAGGTTAAGGCAAGGTAAATGATGACCGTGTCTAAGCTAGTGCTTCTAAGCAATATTACTGTCGACGTTGTGGAACAGCCAAACTGAGATGGCGAGATAAAACGGAGAATAACTTAGCCAAAGTACAAGCTAAGTAAATTAATCTAGCTCTCACTACATGAGCCTTAGTAAAAGCGATCATGAAAACATTCCGTGCAAATGGTATTCACAGTACAAAGGATAAAACTGTTCGTGCAATTGATAATGGTGAACCACGCCTTCAATGACCCTGGCGAATTGCCAATAATTATAGGGAAAGAAAAAAATACAGCTTCACTAGAAACAATTTTGGAATTGCTATTGTACGAATAGGCTTAATAGGAAGAAAAACCAGCCAAGAGCCTATCGGGCCACGCTCAGTGTAGGGTTCCTTAGTTTCCCGTCCGTCACAATAAGTGTTCCCACTTATGAGTTTAAAAAAAGGCTATTTGTAACGTTGGCATACCAAGTACGCAGGTTTTTTTTTTGTCATTTTTGTACAAAAACTGCTCTTTCCATCAAGTTCTAAATAATTTTCCTAGAAAGTCCTTATAAAGTTTTACTTTTCAGTTTTTTTTTCATATTTTTTAAACTTACGGTTCAAAAGTTAGGGGTGGTGTGACACATTGTTTTTTAATTTTAGAGCGATTATTTCCGAAATGATTGATATGATCAAAAAATTATATTCATTTTTACTCCTATTCATTTTTAAATACCCATCCAACAATATATCACACGTTAGTGTTGAAATAAAAAAAAATCACTTCCCACTTTACTTATAGGGGGGCTACCCTAATAAAACATTTGTTTCCAATTTTTATTTTAAATTTCAGCTTTCTAGTGCTAACGGTCACAGAGATTAAGCGAGGACGGACAGACAGACATACATGGCGAAACTATAAGGGTTCCTAGTTGACTACGGAACCCTAAAAATGGCCTAATAGGCAGGCAAATTCTAATAATAAGTATTTTTAAGAATATTCATTGCACCTTGTCAATAACTGCTCTCATAATATATATATTTACATGAATTTTTGTTAGGTTTTTAACGTACATACTTTTCGATGAGATGAGATTTTAGTAAGATTTTTAATGTTTTCAATAACGATAGTAAATTTTTATTTACCCTGTTAATTTTGAGCATTTTATTCTCTAATAATAATCTAATCTCCCAATAATTGGTTACTAACTAGCTCACTATGTCTATTATTCGCACATCTATAGGAATATTTAATACTCAATACAATTATTTATCCTATAATGTTTTTAGGCATTGCTTAGATATTAAATAATTATGTTCTCGTAAGTACTTAAAAAGCGTATTTTAATCATTTTAATCGAAAAGTATTATTTATTTATTTATAAATTCATGCACAAATGTACGGTGGCGGACTTAATGCCTTAGGTATTCTCTACCAGTCAACCCAGATCGGAGGATATATGTATAACATGACAGGTGCATAACTGCTATCTATGTCCCTGTTTAAAGAATATGTAAAAGAGTGGCTTTGCCTGTTACAGGCACATGAGACATATCACAGCTATGTCTCTTAGATGGCAACACATATTCTGCAAAGCCTTTGGTATAGATAAACAGTAATGACTACTTAGCATCATAGGTATCGCCAGCTTGTTTTCCATTAAACATTAACAGTCAAAAACCAACTTTAAAAGCCATAAAATAAAGACAAAGCGTAAATAACATAAAATCTTCCTTTTAAGTAGATCAGGTATCCGTGCTACTAATTCCACCCGTATCTTTAAAATTCAAAAGCTCATTATTTGCTAAGCTATAAATTCGTTCCCACATCGTCGGCGTTGTTTACTTTTACTATATAAACGGTGTGTACATATCTAATGCCTGCGTAAACCAGAAGGGGGTAAGCTGATATGTAGGTGACAATCTGAATTAATTAATAGCTACCATAAATTAAGCCTCATCTTGAGTAGGAAACATGCCTAAAGGTGTAATCACAAGTATTTAGATTTTATGTCGAATATCTAAAATAACGATGACGTCTGACGATGTTAGTATACCCGCGATTTTCGCCTGACCCAGGTCCTCACCGGACACGGTCAGTTCGGGAAGTTCCTGTGTCGGATTCAGGCGGAAGCGACGCCTGGGTGTCACCACTGCAGCAACGGTTGCCTGGAGGACACGGTCGAGCACACGGTGGAGGTGTGCCGCGCATGGGCGGACCGTAGACGTGTCCTCGTAGAGGCGATCGGCGGTGGTGACCTCTCGCGCCCAGCGCTGGTTCAGGCCATGCTGCGGGGCGAGACGGAATGGGATGCCGTTGCCTCCTTCTGCGAAGCAGTTATGCTAGTGAAGGAAGCGGCGGCGCGCGAGAGGCAACGACGATCCTCTCGCCCCGGACAAAGACCCAGGCGAAGACCGAGATTACCGGCCACCGTAGGCGCGGTTCTGCGGATGGCGAGCGATGGGTAGCTCGCCGCCCGGCTGGGACCAGGACCGCGTCGACGGCGCGTTAGTGTTCCACGCGCGCCTAAAAGAGAAGGAGTCAGCACAGGAAGGGGCCTAACAGGGCCAACGCCTGCCGGGGTTGCGGAATGTGTATAGTAGTCACCGTGACCCTGGAACATAAAGGGCAATCGAAGGAACATGAGTGGGTTTTAGTCAGTAAGAGTCTGACACGCCCTCCCGCCGCACCCAGGACGGGAGCAGTCATTGGATGATTTCCCACTCACCAAAAAAAAAAAAGTATACCCGCGATATTCTCAAAAACTTCTGAACATTCTTTTACATTCTTTAACTTGTAGCACAACTGGCGTGAAGGGTTGATGTTGATATTCAAATCTATTTTAAAACCATGATATTAGAAGTATCTGGTACCGTCTTCTCCATAAATAGGTATGGTATATATACAGTGTGCTTAAAATAAAGCCAGCTCCATTGGAGCAGAGCTATTTATAGTGAAAATAAGTCGAGTATAGCTTAATATGATACCAGTCAATGAGTTTATAACGTAACTAGCTTTAGCATGCGTTGTCGCCCGATGTCAATTTAAAAATAGATTTTTTAATCAACGTATAGATGATATGCATAGATAATATAGATAAGCTTTTATGTTTAGCTAAATAGATATATTGTTGTTAATAGAGTTATTTATTATATTATATAAAATTCTGGCTCTCTCTCAGTTACAAAGATTAGAAAAAGAGAGCATTAATCAAAATAAATTTATTTGCTGCTCAAAAGAATCGGCACCAATTGGCCTTTCTCTTTAACTAATTAAACAGTACGTAGAGCATTAATAGTAGGTACCATGTCTTTTTTTGCCGACAAGCTACGTTACTGTGTTCCACTTTGAACTTTGAAGGATATGGGTCCCGGTATAATCACAGGAATATGAGACTTTTAGCTATGGCTTTGTGAAAATAACACATCTGCCTTGCCTCTGGTATCCATAAGTGGCAGTACGGTTAGCGAGAAAAGTCTTTAGATAGTTAGAAATTTTAAATGTATATTCATGAGAATTATATTGCAGCTAGGATACTAGGAATAGCGCAATATGCTCTCTACCTTTTTCTCAACTGTGTTAAGGTTGGCTTCCATTCTAAGAAAAATCAGCAGAAAAACAGTGTTTTAATTAGAGCGACTAATTAGTAAAAGTCATATTGTTACCTCAACTTCATGAGTGGTGGGCGCTTTTATCAAGACACACAATATTAAAATTTAGGAAAATATGTAAACTATATCCACCAAGTTTCATGTCTCTAAAACCAGCGGTTTGGGCTCTGCGTTGATATATAACCCAGTCAGTCAGTCAGTTTACTATTTTATTTACATACTAACTTTTGCCCGCGACTTCATCCACGTGGCATAATAATTCCCGTTCTCGGGCGATTTCCGGAATGAAAACTATCATAATTATGTCCTTTCTCGGGTCCCAGACTATAATTATCTGTACCAAATTTCATTCAAATCGGTTTAGTGGTTTAGGTGTAAAGAAGAGACAGACAGACAGACAGAGTCACTTTCGCATTTATAATATTATAGTACGGATTAGCTTATAGCCAGCGGCTGCGTTCGCGTCGATTTTCTCATAAACTATTTTACCCGTTCAGAGTTGGAATTTCCAAAAATATCCCCCAAGTTTTAACAGTCTGTCAGTTACACAAAACAAACAAATGATAAAAATCTAAAATTATAACTTAAAATGATCAAAAGAAGCGCATCATATTATTAGGTACTAGCTGTCCCCTGCGGTTTCACCCGCATTTTTCATTACTGCTCCGCTCCCGTGGGTCGTAGCGTGATGGTATATAGCCTATAGCATTCCTCGATAAATGAGCTATCTAACACTGAAAGAATTTTTCAAATCGGACCAGTAGTTCCAGAGATTACCCCCTACATTCAAACTTACAAACTTACAAATTTTATCTCTTTATAATATTAGTAAAGATAAATGTTTTTGAGAAGAAAAACATTTAGTGATGTTACGTCAAAGTGTTATACGACTGTTGTCGCTGACCCTACATTCTGTCGGTCGTGCTTATTTAGCAGCCAGTACCTAACATAAAAATAGTGTGCTAAAACGTACAGATGAAAACGTTAAAATTATTGGTGCGTGACTTTTATGACTTGTCTATAAAAATAAATGTTTTTGGCAACGTCGACAGTTATAATAGAAAAAAAGATAGTTGTTAGATAGGTAACTCGGTTTTTAGCTTTTTTACTCATACAAAATAGTACAGAATTGTGCTAAGCTCTCTAAAATATTTTATTTATAGACCACTAGCATTTGCCCGCGGCTTCGCTCGCAGTCGAAAGAGACAAAAAGTAGCCAATGTTACTCTCCATCCCTTCAACTATCTCCTCTTAAAAAATCACGTTAATTCGTCGCTCCGTTTTGCCGTGAAAGAAAGACAAACATACAGACAGACAGACACACTTTCCCATTTATAATATTAGTATCGATAAAGGCTTCTTCTCATATTCATAGAGAACGCTCGGGCATTGGTCACCACGCTTGCTCAGGCAAATTGGTGATTTCAGACTTTAGAATTATTGATAGGTGATTCTGGTTCAGGTTTCCTTACGCTTTTTTGCTTCACCATGTCAGTATTAAGGCAGTCTTAGAAAGTACGTATGAATTGAAAGTCTTATTAGTATTTGATCGGTTTCGGGCCTCAATCCGAAAATATTCTGATCGTTGGGCCATCACAATACATCTGTTAATTAAGTTCCACATTAATCTGTTAGTTTAGCAAAAAATAAAAAAAAATTGTTATTAAATTATACAAGGTGTATGTTTGGTCTTGCTCAACCCGCTAGGAGATGATTTTACTCATAAAAACAAACAACTTTTATTATGGAACCAACTCTGAAATCGCGAAAAAAATATCAGCTGGTTCGAGGGCATTGAACTTTTCTTAGAAACAGCTGATATTTTTTTCGCGATTTCGGATTTGGTTCCATAACAAAAGTTGTTTGATTTCATGTGTAGAATCATCTCCTAGCGGGTTGAGCAAGACCAAAAATACACCTTGTATTATTATTATTGCTTATCAACGCTAACCTTTACCCAGTCATTTCAGGCAATCGCTATAAGTGGAATGTCAAAGGGCTTCAGACCTTGAATAAAATTAGTTCATTTTAGCCAAGTAATCAAAATTAATAATGCTTCACCGTATTTTCTGTTAGTATAAAGACGAGATAATTTATTTAACCTGTAAAGTGGGTTACTTCAAGCATGGAATAAATTAGTTACGGCTCTAGAGGCTATTTATTAAAAACAGAAAAAAAAATGTATAGTAATTAGGTTCACTTTATTAATTTCACTTAATCATCTTCCTAGTCTTTCCCAATTAAGCAAACAATAGTTTCTGTTATGAAGCGTTACCTATCAGACCGCCCCAATCTAATAACCAGTAACTGGGTATTCACTTATTAAGTAATACCCAGTAGATGGTACTTAGGTGCCCAGTAACTGGTACCCTGTGGTAACGCGAAATTCCTCGGTGAGCTTGGTCGGTCGAACCAACAGTTTTACCTGCTTTTCGAGGGACAGGATATATATTTTTTTTAATATCCTGGGACAACTCACACACGATCCCAAACTAAGCAGAGCTTGTACTATGGTAACAAGATAACTGATAAAATACATACTTAAATAATTTATAAATACATACATTATTATAGATAAATTACACCCGGACACAGAACAAACAATCATGCTCATCACACAAAGTTTGTCCTGGGTGGGAATCGAACCCACAATCTCTGGCTTAGCAGTCTGGGTCACTAACCACTAGACCAACAGGCCCGTCAACTATTTTAATTAGTTTTATATTAGTGATGTCCTAGGTAAATTAAATAAATTAAAAAAGTACATGTGAATATAATAAGTCACATTGGTATTTGGACGGTTTCAAATATACACACATGAGAGCGCCTTAGCTACTGAACCGTAATTTTATTAATTTCACTTATAATTTTATTTTAAATTATTTTCCGGTCTTTTAAGATGGCTAAGTATCGCAAGAAAACGTTCACATGGCGAAAATATGTTGTAAATAAGGCTTTTGGTTAATTTCCTTCGTAAAGATCAAACAATTTCCCTTAAGAGAAATGTACGAAATCAAAGCTCACGAATAAGAAATATAAGAGGAATGTTTCTTGAGAAGCCAATAAAATATGGTTATGAGTGGGTACCTACGATTTATAAACAGAAAATCAAAATGTAGGTCAACTGAACGCGGTTTTTCTCGAATGGCTAACAGGAAACTTTCAGACTATTATGTCGCTGAAACTTAGATACCTCGATAAGGGGAAGCGCGAACTAGATCCATAATAAAGTTTATTATAAAAAGCAGGGCTTGAATACCGGTTAAATTTTATATCGAGTATTAAGTAACAAATACCTTAACTTTTCGGTTCTGTTAGATTAAACTTGTTTATTTAAAGGTGTTAAGAGAAACCTGTAAGGGATTTGTTCTTATCAACCGGTTTATAGCAATAAAAACCGGTTAATGAATGTTATACCGTTTTGGTGTCGTTCGATTAAATAAATAAATATCTTTGGACACACACGGCTATCTGATCCCAAGCTAAGCAAAGCTTGTGTTATGGTAACCAGACAACTGATATGAATAATGAATGAATGAATATGCTAGGACAACACACACACGGTCATCTGATCCCAAGTTAAGCTCTGCTAAGAGCTTGTGTTATGGTAACCAGACAACTGATATACATACTTATATAATTTATAAATACATACTTATTATAGATAAATTACACCCAGACACAGAACAAACAATCATGCTCATCACACAAAGTTTGTCTTGGGTGGGAATCGAACCCACGACCTTTGGTATAGCAGTCAGGGTCTCTATAACCACTAGACCAACAGGCCCGTCTACATTTTAACCGGTTTATTTAAAGGTGTTAAGAGGAACCTTCAAATAAACCGGTTGAAACGGTTGAGGGCAATAAAACCGGTTAATTAGGGCGCACAATTAAAACTGTTTAGTTTTTATTCAGTGCTAACAAAATTTCTGTCTCGTGATGGACGTTTATTTTGGCGTATAAACTTGGTCGGCTGCTAAAATATAGAAATTGTTTGCAAGATTATTTTAGTTCTATTCAGTTCCGAAATTGTTCGCGTTCGTTATAAAAAACTAAAATTAGAGTTTTTACCTTTTGTAAGATACATTACTCTTGCCTACTATACTAAATTAATCTCAGGCCGGTAATGTTTACTAAAGTTTAGAAGCTAAGAATCACTCAATCATAAATTACATTCTTATTGAGAGAAGCCTCTTTGACTTAACTCAAAATCTCAATATATACTTGACCTCTGAAGCTATTAAGCAGGTGGGTGTTGTAAGGGCAGGAACTTGGGCTAAGATTAGATTTTGCGACTGGGCTGAAATAAAGGAATCTTTGAAGAGAATGAACTCGCAAACAGTGAATATTTTTGTGTACTTATACCACGCCTATGCGTAAAGGACTCCATTATATTAATTGGCCTCAAAAAGCAGACACATTTGCCACAAAACGCAGTTGCTTATATGAAATATTGACTCTCGCTTCTAAGAAATAAAACGTTAACTTTATTTCACAGCCGATACATTACCATAAAAATAACATTTGATAGCAAACACTTACTACGGCTAGACTAGTATATAATATATGTGTATTAGATATGCATCTCATATTTAAGTTACCGTGTCTCTATAATGTCTAGTAGATCGTCGTAAGTTTCTTGGAGGCAAGTTCGCCCTAACGCCTAGGAAATAGGGGCACGTTGTTTCCTAAACTATATTAGCGCTTCAGCACTGCGCTACGGGTCGTTTAGCCGCCTTTGATGACGGATTTTGCTCCTTGAAAGCTTTTGTTAAATTTTTCTCTGAGAAATCTCTTTTAAAATAAACAGAGGAATGTCTCCGGGAGCACGGGGAAATGCAGCGAAAATTCTTGCTGAATATCTTTGATACATTTTTGTCAATTTCTAGGTAAACGTTTTAAAGCTAATTAAATTTTGCATTCATGTGGTATGTTTAAAATATTCATGTGTGTGTATTTTTTACACTTAAACAAAGAATCCGGGATAACAAAATAAAAAAATAAAGGGTTCGGAAACCGTACGCTGCACAAAATTAATTGTGAATATTTCCGTCCTCTTAAAACCGTGCCAGTCTGTCGTCACTGATTATAAATTCCCATCCAATTTGCAAAACGACTTGTCTAAATATATAGTTGTGTTTGGACATAAATGAGGGACTATGTACTTTGTTGCAGGTGGTCTTTCTGTCCTCGAGCGCACACCGCCGCTAAAAGAGTCCTGAATAATTCATCGGGATATTTAACCGCGTCCCGAAAGCCGGCCGTGCGTGACGACACACTACACTCGACTCCACTTATAATGTCGAAAAGATTACTCGGATCGTTCATATACAACGGTAACATGCACTAACAAATCGGAGCAATGGAACTCGATTCAAAGCGACCGACCTACAATTTGGAGATTCAATCCAAAATAGAGCAAATTTTTAATTAAGAAAATGTATGCAGTATTCATGGAACGACTTTAGCTTTAACGAGTGATTCAATAGGGTTGATCAATTGTAAAGTTGACAATAGACGGTTCCTGTGAATTAATGGAATGGCGTAGCTAATGTATAGTGTAATATTAAATTAATTAACGTTGCGGAGCTTAACTAATAGTTGATTGTTACGTAATGAAACATTACTGTAGTAGTTAAAATGTTGCCAAAGTAAGGTTAGGTGTAGAGTAGGGTGTGTTATGATGTGGGGGCGGGGTGTGTGTGTGTTGGAGTCGGTGTGGGTGTGTGCGGTGCTTGCGGGGATGTCGGCGGTGCTGGTGCGGGGCACCGGGGAGTGGAGCGAAGACGCCGAGGATTTGGGTGAGTTGCTGTCAATTTTCCTTTGATTTTTAACCCTAACAAATTGCCACGAAGAAGATACGGGCCGGGTTTTCACAGGTTTATGTATGTCACAAATTCACACCCAGTAATCACACACAATTCGCGTGCCCTTGGCTTTTCTGACTACGCGGCAACTGATTGATTATTTTTTTCTTGGATAAACAGATTGAAATCACGACTGAGTGATTGTTTCGTAGTAATTACTCAGGAGAGTATTGGATTGAACAGTATTTAGGGTGTAATTGAGCTGAATTCAGAGAATTGAAATTTTGCTTATTTTTAAATATTGCGTCCGTTCTCGGCTTGAGAAACATAACACATTGCGACATTGCATGATGTGATAATACGAGACCGTAATAATATGAAATGGTTGTTAAACTACATAAATATAGTGAAGTGCTTTCATTACGGAACTCTATTCTATGCGTCCTGCAGTTGGTCATTTTCTATATGTCATCTAGCAGAATAAACTGTTGTTGTCTTCTTTACCTGTTAATTTTGTGGGTGCCAAGTGATTGTGAAACCTCCAGCCAGAGCAAAATTTATAAAATATGCATGCAATTTGAAATGTATTAAATCTACTTTTAGAAATTATAGTTTCGTTAAAGGCCACTGATGTGGTCGCGTTACATTTACGGTTTAAGACATTTTGTCATTTGTCCTAGAAAACGGTTGAACAGTTCTAAAACGAAAAACGCAATGCAACAAATTACCGTGGCTAACCAGAGACTAGGGCGCTATTGGAATTGTCTGATTGTTCAAATACTTGTCTGGAATTGGAAAAGCACAAATTCCACCAAACAGAAAACCACAGGAAAGCTGAACAAATTTACATTTTTATTTCGGAAGCTGCTATCGTTTCGAACAACAAAACTTTGCATTTTTCCTCGTTTTAAAAGAGAGCAATCTTTGATCGGCTCGCTTCCTTCTCTCTCCATACCTGGGAGGCTCTGGGGGGCTGGCTCCACGCCAAACAATTTCTTTGTCTTTGTCAAGCCTCTTCAAGTATTATCGATGCAGATATTTCTATTAATGGAGGACTGATGCAGTTTTTCCGTTTCTTTTCGCAGCTTCCTGTGATTTTTTGATGAAATGGCTAGTTCCATTGTTTTGAGAGTTCGGCTTTCACTACGTGAGCGTCTCTTCATTTAATTTAAAAGCAATATAGTACCTTAGAAAGAATAAATTAAGAATAAGAAACATCTTGTTAGTTATTTTAATAGAAACTAATCAGAAAAATGTTGAGTTTTCTTAAACCCACTCTCCCACACTCACGCAAATTTTTATCTCCTATTTTACCTTGTTAGAGGCTACATTACAAAAACATCTTTTTAGTGTGCTTCTATAAAAATAAACTACTGCACTTTTATGTTCTTAGCTCTAGTAGTTTCCAAATAATTACTACCAAAAAGCTTGTCTTATTGTGCATAATCATAGGAAGTGAACTTTCCAACAGGCGCTATAATACCCAAGTCGACAAGTTACAATGAAATAGACATGCAATCTAAACAGTTGACGTTCTTCGTGGAAAGAGGGGATCTGCTAATAGTTACCTTGTTCGCTATGACGTCACCCACGTTTGATTGGTACCCAGGTACCTCTCTCTCCCTTTGTAATAGAACCCACATTGCTCCTTCCAACAAGTGCTATTTGCAGTAGAGACACCGAACGATTGACAAAAGGGAATGCGAGTCTGGAGATCAAAGGGATGTCGAGATAATATCCGAGGTGATATAACCCTCAAGTGGCCTGCTGGCGTTTTTATTATAACAATATCGCTAATTGCAGGGGTTCGCACAAGGGGGAATAAGTCCCTAAGCCAAAGTTAGTCTTGCGCCGTTTTCCAGAATTGGACGTCGTTTAAAGTTTGAATTTGAAACTTACTTACGCGTAAGTCTAGTTTTTTGTTATCTTAATATTTCAGCTGTTATCTTTCCCAGTTCTTATTAATATTTATTACCTAAAACAAAGAGGTAGGCTCATATTACTTTCGAAGAATAAATTTAAAATTCAATCTAGTAAAACAACATAATACATTCATCTAGATTCAGATTACATTATTTTAATATCCACATTTTTGCGATACGAATTTCAATTTGCCTGTTCCCACTAAATTAACATTCAAAAGATAAATTAGTATTCAGTGGTTTTAAGTTACTGCGGCCCGTTTGTGCCACCTACATCTTATTAACTCTGAATTAGTTGCTAATCCGGAGTATAGCATGATTTGTAATTTCATTTCAAACTATAATAAATGCTAATACAGGCCTATTACTGTCACATCCCAGGTAAATATTTCTTCTCAATACAAAGAAGACTTAAGTACCTAACGTCTATCATTGCACAATTTCAGTCTTTATTATTACAAGTCCAGGTTTTCTTACGATGTCAATGACGTTGTCTTTGGTCAACGAATGTTGGTCTCGCCAACGGCTTTAAGTGCTTTCGAGGCACGAGACATCAGTTATTAAAAATCGTGTAAGTTTTAAAAGAGTTACATTGAGTTATGTTATTTATTGAAACTGCAACTTCACTGACAGTGAGCACTTTAACCATTATAGGTACTTAGGCCCTCTGAGTTTCACCCGTTCGGATCGAAATAGGAATTTCATTATCCATACTAATATTATAAAAGGGAAAGTGTATGTGTCTGTTAGTCCGTATTTCACAGCAAAACGGAAGGACGAATTGACGTGATTTTTAAATGAAGATCGTTGAAGGGATGGATTGGCAACTTTTTGTCTCTTTTCGACGCGAGCAAAGCAAAAGCTAGTCATTCATATTTTAAGGGGCGCTTTGGACGATGATGGTCTGAAGAAAAAAACTTTTTATTTTCACCCTACAAAATGAACCATCGTCCGAAACACTCAACTTGACAAAAATAAAAATAATAAAACTTCCTGTTTGTACCGGAGCAGGCGCAACACAGCGTCCGAAACGCAAACTAGGCCGTACTTAACCATCGACCATATGTTTAGCTGTAAGTTAAGTTGTTGGTGCGTACTTACCTAATAATGTAATAAAAAAAACCTATATTAAGGTCAAGACAGATGGCTATCGCTCCAATGTAATATGGCTGAAATAAATGAAATGGGTTTGACTTTGTAAACGTGACGGGTCTGAGTCATTTAATATAAGTAAATAAAACATTACGGAGGTCAAGGGACGTCTTTGACCAGCACTGGGATGGTATAGGTTATAAAAAAACACATTAGTGGAGGCCAATAATGCCTAATGTATTTTTTGTTTTCATTTAGTTTTATTGTTGAGTTAACTTTCGCCCGCGGGTTGGTCTGCGCGCGAGTTCGAAACTTTTACGAATCAAACGAGCTCAAACGCGATGGTGTTGTGTTTTTTTTTAATATTATGTAGTTCATATGATCATGACAACATTTCAGCTCTATCATCAGATCAGCTATAAGTTATAATAATATTGCTTTGTACCACAATGTACACATGCATGCAAAATTTCAACCCAATCGGTAAAAGATTATCTGCTTCAAAATTAAGTTGCATGATTCCACCCGAATAAACATAGTTAAATAGGTACAGTCAGCAAAGTAGATAAGTATGCGGGGCCGTCATCTACAATTCAGGTTTTCTTAAATACCAATGTATGTATTCAAATGAAATTGAACCCAATTGAAGAAGAAGAAAATATCAATGGTTTTTTAACGTAAATTGTACCTGACAGCCCTGCATACTTATCTGCTTTGCTGACCGTACATACATTCCAAGTTATAGAAAAGCTTGTAAAAACAGCTTGTAATAGTAAAATCGACAATTTTGCTATTACTTATATATTTACTATAATTGTACAAATTCATTGTTTTCTATCCGTGACATTTATTATTTCCTTTGTCGACATTTATGTTCATATCAATCATACAGCTCATGTTAGATTGCAATATAATAATACTAGCTGTCCCCCGCGGGTTTACCCGCGTAGTTCTCGTTCTTGTGGGACTTTTGTTATAAAACTAACCTATGTCCTTTCTCAAGCTGTGAACTATCTCAGTACCAAATTTTATTCCAATCGGTTCAGTAGGTTTGCCGTGGAAGAGGGAGAAACAGACACACGTACATTTATAATATTAGTATAATATATTCAATTTAACTTAGTTTATGATCATATCAATCATACGGCAGCTCATGTTTGATTAGAATATAATAGTATTCAATTGAAAGTAATGGTAGCAAAGTGATCGTAATTAGACTATTTCCATAAATACGTTTCGCACAGTGGCTGAGCGATTCGCTAATGTGCTGTTCGTCGTGGGTTCGATTCCTGCACAAGTCAAATATTTGTATGGCCTATTGGTTTTATGTATTTACATACATAGGTAGTTATATATCTATATGAGTGATAAATGTTTAGATTGGCGAAATTAACGTAAGATTTTAAATTTGAATTCATTTTGTTTATCATCTGAGTTCTCCCGAGCAAATAATTTTGATTTCTTTATTTTTTACGCTAAAATATGTAAGGAAGATTGTAGCCTCTCTAAAGTTACAAAAAAAACATTCAAAACTGTTAAAAACCATGTTTTACACAGAACACATCTAACATATCACATCTTAATACAAAATCATAAAATTTAATATTCCAAATTCAACACAAGTAAACTAACAAAACCATAGAGAGAGCTTAACTAAATCCGATGACATTAAACATAAAGAAAAAAAAAAATCTATACCTACGCTGCTTCGATACCGTTGTAAAAAATAGCCCATATCGTACGGTTTCCTTTATAAATGTAGCTAGGTTAGACCGGCACTGGGATTACGTATCTTGCAGAAGCCGAGCGATCGCGATAATTTAGCAATATAAACGTCAATTCGAAATACGTCATGTCAAATAGCAATCTAGCGGTAGTGCTGCCTCTGTGGAGCAATCAGTTAACTAAAATATGCATTTTTCGTTTGGTGGTTTCGTATTTAGTATGATTTTTAAGAGCACAGTTAAGTTTTTTATTGTTAAAGGTGATATTTAATTAGTTCCAGCGATTGCTACTTTATCGTCATCGTAGCAATAAGTGCATTAGAACAATCAGCGAGCGATTAGCAATCGGTTCACACCTAATACGTTTTTTTTTGACGTTAAGTGGTTAATCATGCGGTGACCGCGCGATCACTGCGCAAATATTGCTGATTGTTGTTTCATAGGTAAAAACCCCGCGGGAGGAGGTTTTATTTCAAGTACATCGTGTAGGTACATCAATTAATGTCACCACTCATGTTTCCTGACTGCACTTGCTCGTTTCTTTTTAATTCACTTAGCCATTAGTCTACCTACTCTGTTGATCGTATTACTTGTTTGTATGTTGTTCTGTGTTATTTTTATGTTCTAAGTGTTTTATTGCTGTCTTAATGGACATGTCACAATATCATATAAGATATAATAATAATTGTGGGGTGGTTTTTCTTTTTAAAGTATTGTGATTTGACTTTTAATCCCTTTATCAGTCGAATAAGACATATTTATATTTCTAAACTAGCTTTTGCCCGCGACTTCGTCCGCGTGGAATAATAGTTCCCGTTTCCGGGGGATTTCCGGGATGAAAACTATTCTATTGTCCTTTCTCAAGTCCCAGACTATATCTGTACCAAATTTCATTCCAATCGGTTCAGTGGTTTAAGGCGGAACCACATTACCGTGTCGTGGCGTGTCGTGGCGCGCCAGAAGCATATCGGTTTCATACATTTAGTATGGTTAGAGACACACTTGTATGGCGTGTCGTGGCGCGACACGTTCGGCCGTGTCGCCAACTGCTCGCCACCGATTGCGCCAGAGCGGTGGTGGGGGTTTATGACGCGACACGACACGCGGGCAAAATGTGTTTCTGTACCGGCGCGTGGCTCGTGGCGCGAACCGAATATCTGGCGGGCACTTTTGGATTTATTAATATTTGCAGCAAAATTAACTGAACTTGTAAATGGTGTTTGGAAAGGAATTACTGAAATTTTGAAAGTCAATAAAATAGTATATTACTTTATTATTTATTTAAAAAGGGATAAATGAATAATTATACAAAATTAACAATCCTCTGTTTATAGGGTGAACCCAGTATTTTCGTTATTTTTTTTGGTCTGAAGAAATTTCAATGCTAAGAAAAATTGTAGGTGTTTATCAAAAGAAAACATTATGTAGGTACGTTTGAACGCTGCAAAGGTTCGTTGAGTACTGTTCAGAAAAAACGCCAGAATGCGCCACGACACGACACGTAAGTGTGCACACTCACCGCCACGCCAGTAAGCATCATGGCGCGCCACGACACGGTAATGTGGTTCCGCCCTTAGGCGTGAAGAAGAGACAGACAGACAGACAGAGTTACTTTCGCATTTATAATATTAGTACGGATGAATTGAAAAAAAAAATTATTTACTTAAAAAGTGTTACAATATTCGTTGTGGCCCTAGATCTCACATTAGGATTCCCTGTGTTGTGGGATCTAGGCTCTGCGTACCGTGTACAGAATAAACTTATAATATCCATACTAATATTATAAATGGGAAAGTGTGTCTGTCTGTCTGTTTGTCTTTCTTTCACGGCAAAACGGAGCGACGGATTGACGTGATTTTTTAAGTGGAGATAGTTGAAGGGATGGCGAGTAACATAGGCTACTTTTTGTCTCTTTCTAACGCGAGCGGAGAAGTCATTTCATGATTTCCCAATCCCAAAAAAAAAAAAAAGCCGCGGGCAGAAGCTAGTAAGTAATATATTATGGCACAGTAACATATACTTTTTCTTAATAACTTTGTAGAAATAATCAACATTAAATTTATTTTAATTTTTTTGTGCTACCAATAGTGGCTTAATATAGAAAAGGATTTATAAAATCTCGTAAGAGAAACTGTGGAACGAGGTTTATGGGATTAACAAGGATACCCTTTTCCTTGCGAAATAACATAGATTTTACCAAGAAAGTAAAAGAAAATTCACAGCTTTAATAGACTGTCTGAATAAGACACCTGTATAACAAATAGTCGTCTTTCAACAAAGGCGATGACGAATATAATTCTCAAAGTTTACACCACTGACCCACTTTTTTCACGTTAAACGTTAAACTTATGTATAAAACAGGAGACAGTTTAGAGCCATCAGCCGAAGAAATGGTCTTGACGAGACAAAGTAATTGTTTGGCGGGCCGCCAGCGTCCCGACTGTAACGTACTGTGGCGTAACACCGCTTATGGAAATCTGAATGTGACACTTTTGGAACTCTTTCTGTGGGTTCACTTGGAGAAATAGGCGGACTTAAGCTGCCTGAAGCCCTGGTAACCATTTTAGTGCTGCGATAAAAAACAGGCTGGTGCATCTATTGCGAAGCTTGATGATAGTAATGGAGATAAAAGCTACAGATTGTTTAAAATATTTAGTTAAGTGTACGGAATGGCTCGTTGTTTGTCTGCCGCACAAATGGACAAAAGGCGTGAGAAGTTTTGATAGTTCGGTCTGCTATTGCTTTTTTACACGATTGTCTACAAAATGGTGTGTATTTTGGGCTGTGAGTTTGACTATTGATGATTGTCGGATGTAGAGGTGTGATGTATCGTGTAGAATCCTTGAATCTGCTACACGTAAAATAGGCTTTAAAATAATGAAACTAATTAAAAGAAATAATAAACAGGACTGCCACGACAAAACGTAAACTAAAAAGTATATAACAGGGGATGTATTTTTACATAAAAGAGAGTGATTTACATATAGCAAACCCAACTGCTATGATTACAACTTTTATGCATATTAGTTAATATTTCGAAAAGGCAGTCGTTTTTTTTCTTTTTATCCAGCAATATCTCCCTTAATACCTACTCATTTGTGTTTAATTTATGTTCATGACAGGTTATCTGCATTGAAAACTATACCTGACGACAGAAAAAAAAAACAAAAAATGCAGCTCACAAAATGAGCGGCAAGGACATGACGTGTCTAATAGACAGAGGGGGAGGGAGAGACAGAATATAAATTACTACAAGAGGGTCTGCATACGTTTTTACGGCCAGGAAATTTTAGCTGACCAAACTAATCGTGTATGACACGACCGAATACCTCCACGAATGCTTAAAAGGTACGGAACCTATTCACCCCGAAACTGGGGTCCATTTAACTAAATCAACAGACATTTATTAAAGAGGACCCTAATTAATCATTCATAACTTTTTGTAACAGTGTTAGTCCAATATAATATACTAGCAGACTCCTGCGGTTTTGCCCGCTTATTTTCATATAAACTTTCATCCTAGTTATGGGTAAACTTTCAATAGCTTCTATAAAAATAATCTACTGGGAATTTTCTTTCTAACTTCAGTAATTTTGGCTGTGACTTGATGACCACCATAAAACCTGTCTCTATAATATTAATATAGTTGAATTATTTAAATGACGATACTTTTTTTTTTTTGGTGAGTGGGAAATTATCCAATGACTGTTCCCGTCCTGGGTGCGGCGGGAGGGCGTGTCAGACTCTTACTGACTAAAACCCACTCATTTTCCTTCGATTGCCCTTTATGTTCCAGGGTCACGGTAACTATTATAAACATTCCGCAACAAATGTCGATATTTCCATTCCCTATTTTACCCCCATAAGGTTGGAACTTCCAAAAATCCTTTCCTGGTGTATACTACTATTCATAAAGAACGTACCCTCCAAGTTTCATGTCTCTAGGACCAGTGGTTTGGGCTGTGCTTTGATATATTATATAGATGAAATTTATTATTTAGTTATGCAGGATGTACGGGGGAGTAGCAACAGAATACTGAATGAAAATGATAGCGGATAGGTTAGACTTGGCTGTGCTCTCTCGTTTCATCAATCTGCATGTGAAAGGTGCAGGTCGATGAATATATTAGTGTTTAATTATGTGTTTGAGATTACTAACATAGATCGTAAGTCTTCTTTTCTGTTACTAACATCTTGGACTAAGTGGACTGAAATAAAAGATTTTTTTAATATTTATTTTTTTTATTATCCAGTCAGTCTGACAGTTACTTAATCAGTTAGACAGTCAGTCAGTAAGTCAGTTTACCATTTAACACTATTTTATTTATTTTATATTTTATTTTATAAATAAAGATTTTGTTACATAGTGCGTCGTCAAAAGAGCTGTAGAGTTTAAAACTATAGGGCGGTAGTTCGTGAGCCGTAACCACATATTTGTTTGTCGTACTCGCTACAGCACGTTTTAACCGGCGTGAATTAATTACTTATTTGCCTTCCCGTAATTATGTACTACGTGTACCGATGCAACTCAATATGACCTAATTTTTGCGCTCAACGGTGGGCCTACCGCCCCGAGAATTAAGTGCTGAATAATTACCAATATTGACTGCTGTTTTGATTGATTATTATTTTTATGTTGCAAAGGTTTTGTAAATAATGTGTTTTAAAGCACTGGCCAATGTTTTATGTTAATGAAAATTGTTGATGTTAAACATGCGCTGTATTTATTTAAAGCGTGAATTTTGGTGATGGAATTTGCATCAGATTTTATGATGTTAATTATAATTATTATTGACTAATGACTATAGTATGCTTCCCTTTTTGCTACAAATATTTTACTATATAACAAATCAAAGTAAATCACCATGTCTGTCTATCTGTTTGAGATAAACTACAACACTGCGGAGGCAATGCCGTTAGATACACGGTTTCGGTGTTATAACATACATAATATACAGCATTTTAGATATTTCTAACTTTGATGCAAAGCATTAATAACACCGCTAAGAGCTATATACATATTTTTTGGGTTCATTATTTTGACATACTTCTAATTTATTGAATAATACACTTACACAATTAATTGTTAAACCAATTATTTAAAAGAGTGTCTATAAGTATAAGTAGAATCAATTATTTTACTCGTAAATGTCATGCCCAAATACCTTTCAAATGATTTAATGTAAGTAAATAAATAATTTGAAGCATTTAAATTACTATCATAACATTTATCAACACTAATTTGCTAGTATTAATAAATACAAGCAGTGAGAGAGGGGAGGTTGACATCTGAAAAACGTCGCGGCAGTTTCACAAGTACCCCACGCTTTGTCGCCTGTCACCTGATACCGACCTGATAACGAATTAGAGATTTCATAGGGTTTAACATTCATACAAATAACGCTTGACATGGGATGTCAAAGGGAACACAACCAAGAAATACTTTTCGCCTTAAAAATTATAAGTTTTTATAAATAATATTTAATATTATTACAACGAAATAGATATAATATTATCTAAAATACCAGTAAACAACATCAACGGAATAACAACATTGGAATTACGGATTAACCGAATTATGATTTGACAGGAGGCGAAAAAACGATTTTATTCACCAAATTTGAATATCAAGCCGGGCTTTTTGGCTTAATCTCGGAGTGCGGAAGTTCCCATCACTCTACAGTCAGTGGTATAAAAATATATACATAATAAAATATTTCTACAAACAAACAAACTGTGCAAACATTGTGTACCTAATATATTTTGGAAGTGCAAGACATCACTCACAGCAACGGTTGCCAGGGCTGCGCCGTGATGTCAGCCGCGGCGGCGCAGCGCCCTCGGCAGCTAGCGCGGCTGCGCCACGCGGTTGTCAAAGTGTCACGTCGGACTTTGTCATTTTTATTTTAATATTTTTTTATTGTTTTGCTAATTTAAGTGTATATATACAATAGGTAAGTGTAAAAATGTATAGTGGCAGCAGTGATGCGGGGTGTGCGAGTGCGAGTCAACCTTCAGCGTCACAAAGTATCCTGGAGAGGTGCCCTCTCTGCACCCAGGCCCGGTATTTTAAAGGTAAGCGGGTCTGAATGTGCACATTGGGAAGGTTCATAAACCCCAATGTGCACTCTTCTCGGACCCTGTTCCACCTCCAAGTAATTCATCTAATACACCCGTTTTAGACCCTTTTTGGAAAGTACTCTCAAAATTTAAAAACTCTCTGCCGATTATAAAGCGAGTTCCCCGTGGCGCTAGACCACTAGTGGCTCAAAATTTAGCTGGTTGCATTCGCCTTGCTGCCCGGGAGAACTCGCAACATGCCTGGGAACAACTACTCACCTTCCCTTACAGGATTTTACATGTTAAAAAGAATTTGGCACTCAAAAAAACGCTAACAGCCCAAATTAAAGAAAATTGTAATGTTTCGGCCCAAATTTTGGATCTAAATTTACCACCGGTGAGGTACACCGCTTCTAAAAGTGTATCCCATCTGGTGGAATCTAAATTAGGGGAAGGTGACATTAGCGGAGCGGCCAGGATTCTTTTCAGTAGTGATGTGGTGCCACCGTGTTCTCCAGAAACACTCTCTGCTCTGAAGAGCAAACACCCTGCCCCAGCGGATGGCCTTTCTTTTCCCGACCCACCAGATTCTGATATTTATTCCCTCACCGTTTCAGGTCGAGATGTGGCCATGGCTGTTGGCTCCTTTCGGAGCGGTTCCGCCGGCGGCCTCGACGGCCTGACTCCTCAACACCTAAAGGACCTTATTTCTTCAGGCGCCGGGGAAGCTGGTGAGATGCTCCTGAAGGAGCTAACAGCCTTGACCAATCTTATGCTCTCCGGCAAGGTAGACGGATCCGTCATCGATGTTTTGTACGGGGCCAACCTATGCGCCTTGCGCAAAAAGGATGGCGGCATCCGTCCCATTGCTGTGGGAACTACTTATCGTCGTATGGCAGCCAAGATTTGCTGTAAATTATTTGGTGAGGCTATTTCGGAAAAATTTCAGCCCGAAATTGCAGCTCGAAAGGGGGCTGTGAGGCTGCCGTACACGCTTTGTCGACCTACCTAAATTCTGGGAAAGGAGAAGTTATCCTGAAGGTTGACATAAAGAATGCTTTCAACACAGTGAATAGGGATACTTTGCTGGCAGAAGTTAAAAAAGAACTTCCCCAAATTTTTAGTTTCCTCTGGCAGTGCTATAGACATCCTTCAAAATTATTATATCGTGATCACCTTTTGGAATCCGCTGTTGGCTGCCAGCAAGGTGACCCTCTTGGGCCAGTGATTTTCAGTCTGGCAATACATCCTATAATTCGACAACTAAATTCTAAATTCAACGTCTGGTACCTCGATGATGGTACCTTGGGAGGTGATGTAGATACCGTTTTAAATGATCTGATCATTTTAAAAGACACACTCCATTTGATTGGCTTAGACCTTAATCTTTCGAAATGTGAATTATTTATAAGTGACACTACTGACAGACAAACGACTCTTTCAAAATTGAACTCAATAGCCCCTAATATCAAAATTACCGAAAAAAAGTCTCTTCATCTCCTTGGGTCTCCAATCTTCGAGGATTCCTTTCCCAACTTCGTTGAGGACAAAATACAAAATTTTAACGACATTTCGGAAAGATTGTTACAAATTAAAATGCATTCGGCTATAACTATAATTCGTTACTGCTGTTTCGGCCCTAAATTGACATATTTCCTTCGCGCTTCGCCTATTTGGAAACATAATGACCTATTAGAAAAAATGGACCAAATTATCCGTCGAACTTTAACCTCAGTGTTAAATTTGGCAATGGACGACCGGGCCTGGGCCCAAGCGACGCTTCCAATTCGCATGGGGGGTCTCGGCGTCCGCAAAATTTCTAGTATTAGTCTGCCAGCTTTTATATCCTCGGTTCACGGCACTGAGAAATTGATCAGGAATATCCTTGCCCCTACACTGGTCAATTTTAATGTGCCGTTCTTAGCCGAGGCTATAGAGGCCTGGAAAGATGCTTGCCCAAGTACAGATCTGCCCGACAACCCATCTTCCCAGAGACGTTGGGATGAGCCGCTTTGCAGAGTAGTTCAGAATCAATTACTTTCCACGTCTGCTACTTCTGCGGAGCGAGCGCGCCTACTAGCTGTGGGCAGGTGGGAGTCGGGTCTTTGGCTTCAGGCACTACCGTCGTCAAACATTGGCACTTTGTTCGACGACACGACTTTCCGCCTCGCTGCTTCACTTCGCTTAGGGGCGTCCTGTTGTTCTCCGCATCGTTGTCACTGTGGGGAAGCTGTCAACAGCCTCGGACACCATGGCTTGTCGTGCAGCCGTAGCGCGGGCCGTATACCACGGCACGCGAATATTAATGACATCATTCGACGTGCTCTTGTTGCCGTCGGCGTTCCAGCTGTATTAGAACCCAACGGTTTGGCACGCGACGATGGCAAGAGACCGGACGGTATGTCTTTATTCCCATGGAAGATGGGTAGGCCTTTAGTGTGGGACGCTACGTGTGTCGATACTCTTGCGCCATCCCACCTTCCTAGTACGGCGTCCTGTGCCGGTGCTGCCGCCTCGGCTGCGGAAAACCTCAAGCGGCGAAAGTATAGTAACCTTACTGGAAACTATATTTTCGAGCCGTTTGGGGTTGAAACCCTTGGGCCATGGGGTCCGAGTGCCCACTTATTTTTTAAAGAGCTGTCAAAAAGACTAGTTGACAGTTCTCGTGACCCAAAGGCTGGCTTTTATTTTGGCCAGAGGCTTAGCATTGCCATCCAACGTGGCAATGCTGCCAGCCTCTTGGGCACTTTACCGGTTGTCAGCGATGCGGAGGAGTTTTTTGATGCCATTTTATTTTAATTCTAGGGTTTTTAATTTAGTTTTAGTTTGTAAATATTGTGTATAATTATAATAATAAGTATTTGTTTATCATAAATAAATATGTATTAAATAACGCTTGAACGTTTTTATATACGAATGATTTGAAAGAAAATTGGTTTCAAATAAATAAATTATAATGTTTATGTGTAAGGAAATTATATATATCTTACATATTAAATTAAAGAACAATTGCACATTTGCCTAAACTAGGGTGAAACCTATGCCTTAGGCTAGGATGATTCTTCTTAGAGTATAGAGTAGTCAGCATGTCTTTATATTGTTCGTTTAATAGGATTTGAAACAGTATTGACGTGTAGAAGTGTTAGAATTTTATTTTAACCAATTTACAAAATAAATACTTCTGTATATATTTTATACGAGAATTTATTTTTAGATTGCAGTAATTTTTTTATTGCTGGTAATCGTTAAACTCCCGCCCAAAGGCAATAAACGATTATAAATCTATGATTACAACACGGGTAGGTGTGTCGTGACCCGGTGAGGTCACGGCGTGTATTACAATACAACAGAAATATTGACTGACTTATACCATAAGTAGGTATTATAATGAAAGAATTCCATTGATTACCTTTTTTATATAAAAGTGCAGTCCTTCCAAACAAGCTCTCAAATCTCTTTAGCTCCTTTTCCAAATTGTGTTTAACTCATATAATAATTATCTTTTTTGAAATCAAAAAGATTTCTTACCCATTATAGTCCATGACTTTTAATCTTCTAAATTAAGGTCGAACACACCTAAACCAGCCAGCTCCTATTTAACTTTTTCGAAACACGCACCATCAGCGTCTTCTACGAATCTTATTTTTATCTCGCGTCAGTTGTTCCAAAGAGTCTATAGACAATTTATTGGATTTCATATCAACTCACAACACCAGCCAGGTATTACTTTGAGGGCGTCTGGGTCAAGACGTTTTCTAATAATCTGTTACAACATGCTAGACTTTCGTTAGTACTAGAACCTATTTGCTGTGATGGAACTTGGCCTTTGAAGACTTTTGAATTTTCGAATGACATTTTAAAAGAAGAAACTTTTTTTTCTATTTTCTTGCGACAATGAAAGTCGATATTGAGCTTAGCTGATATTCTTAACCTTTCTCTTTTACTTCAAAGTTTAAAATCTTATAATGCTTTGTAGTTTCTTTTAACTTTCAAATGTACGTGCAGTCAAGTTTATGTATATTATTTGTGACTCAGTGGACGACAGTATTTTTTTCATAATTTATTTTCTACACTTGTCCTGATATAAACTTAAACTGTGGCAAACACGATATGAATGGTATAATATCGGGCACATAAAACATTTCACCTCAGCCTTTTTGATAGTGCTTCTATTTGTGATATAAAAAATATGATCGAAATGACCTTGTAGGATTGTCAGGCAATTCCTAACCTCGATGAAATGTCACTTCACTGAAAACTCACCCAAATTGTGTAAGACTTTACAACAGTGCAGATCCTGTAGGCAGGTGCGTACATTTAATTAACTATGCGCTCCAAGTATTTATATTTCCATGGCAAGTAATTAAAGCACCATAAACAAGCATCACAGTGACGAGTTAATTAAATGAGTAATATGTTGAAATGACTTGTGTTTGTGACTGTACTTGATCGACTTCAAAAAGGAGATATTTCATCGTACATAGTTAAACTTTAATCTGTTATATAAGTACGTTTTAATGAAGTATCTTATGAGATTGAAGTGACATTAATTAAAGATATTCCAGTGAAGTTAGGTAAAGTTTTTTCTTTTTGTGTCTGTGCTTAGAGAATATCTGCTAGTTATGAAACATCTTGCTGCGTACTTAATTAATTGCGTAAGATTTAATGGATGAATGCTAATGATGATTAACTGTTTGTTCCACTGTGAATTATTGCTTGAAAATTGGTTATATTGGAGAAGGCCTGGGGACTAACTATTCATGACGAAAGGTATTTGTACGAGAACGGTACAAAGTCCAGTGTATAAGGGCTACATCTAAGTAGGACACCAGGATGCGCAACTTTGTCACGCCACCGTGGTGTCTAGAGCTACCAAGCGAAAAACACCAAAACAAACACTAAGTTTCTCAGTTTTAAAATGGACGTCGAAAGGTAATAGTTAGAGCTATAAGTGCAACGTAAAAGAAAAAGGGGGGCGGGCGTACCTGGTAGCATAACTGGTCCATAGGGTTTGACTACCAGCAACCATAGCGCATAGCGCGGTGGCGCACCACCAGCTCGTGATTCGGTCGCCAGAAACAACTTGTGTCGCGGGCAACAGTGTGTCTCAGGCCCATTGTCCACAGAGGCGTAGCTGAATAGACGCGGCTTCGTCACTATAGCGTAGACGTAGACTCGACGCGACGCTGCCGCTCCGTGGACAGAGTTTCATAGTTTAGTATGTACGCCGTAAGCAAGCGTACACCAAGCGTATTATGACGAATAGGTGTCTATGCAGCTGCCCCTCCGTGGACAGTGACACTAACTGAAATATCTTCTCTCTGGAGTCTGAATAAGATAAGGCCTCTCAAGCTCCACGAGCTCTTAGCCTCATATTCTAAGTGAAGGCAGCTGCCCCTCGCCCCTCCCTTTCCTGGCAACGCCCTTTGCTGGGCTTTAGTAGTCTTTTAACGGAGTTATTGCCGCTCTTCCATTCTGGTGGTGATGTTATGTAGCCTAAGTGTTATTCTAATGTACATATATATATTACTGTAAAGTTTGAATAAAATGCGTGAAAGAGTGACTAACATCCACCCATCCTGACAAACCTTCACATTTAAAATATTAATGTGTATTGTTAACCTTCCTCTTGAATCACTCTACCTATTAAAATAACCGCATCAAAATCCGCTGCGTAGTTTTAAAGATCTAAGCATACAAAGGGTCAGAAATAAATATAATACTAATATTTTAAATTTTAAAGTTTTCGTAGGTCCAAAAAAGATCCAACGTATAGAAAAAAAGTAAACTAAAAACAACCGAGGCCTATATCCGTAGTAACACACCAAAAATCTAGCAGTTTCCACCCAGCCTAAGAGTAATGGACCATTTGCCATAATTATCCATTGGCGAGCACATTCCAGGGTATGTGTACAAAATTATACTCTGCACGGAGTCGAGCGCCGTCACGTTTCCAGTTATAAATTTTATCAGGGCTATTTGTATGTCCGCCCTTGGGAATTAATTTTTATTCAGCACTCGTTTATGGCTCCCTGGTATTTCTGCCTGCCTGTAGTACTGTCAGCAAACCAGCTGTGTATACAGGCTTTTTCATCTTTGCACGAATCTGATGTTGTTTTTTTAACGTTGTGAATTAAGTTTTAAGCTTGTGTTGTAGAAGATTTGACTGGGCTGTTTGTTTTTTTTTTTGTAAAGTACTAGGTTTTGACCATAACTTCGTTTAAAAAGTAGACTGCGTTCATCTGCAAGGTCCCATTCCTTGTATCAAGATTCATTAAAGTCAGTTCAGCGGCATAGCTTTGAAAACGTTACAAAAAAGTAGGTATAATTGTTTAAAATAAGGTTTCGAAAGTTTGGATACTATGGGTAATATACATGGATTTACGAGATTCGTTAAGCGCAGGCCAAATCATATTGAGAGTAATAGATTATTATCAATCTTAATGTATCTATCGGTTGCTTAACACACGGCACCGTGATTTCTGTCAAAAAGTATACGCGTAGCAGTACGCCCCTTTGACACGTTTCATACGAATATGAACCTTATACCAATTGATAACTGACACTCAAGATGGCGGACATGCTATGTTATGACAGGTATGGAGAAACTCCATCTCTCTCCATAAGGCCTTATCTCTTTGTTTGAGTGTACCAACTGTGCTTTTTGACAAGTTTTTTGTGAATTCTGTGTGTGTCCTATTGAGCCTAGCTTTGCGTATGCTTTGTTTGAAGTACTGGAAGCGTTGACGGTATTGTACGTGTGAATTACGGCCGTATGGACTGCAAATAGTGCTTAGGTAGTAGTGTATTTTGTTCGGCTTTTATTAAAATTTTGTACGTTAGCTGAATAGCTTTTTGTTCGTTTATTTTTATTTAACGTTCATGTCCGAGCTGCTAGTGTTGGTATGTATGGATAGACTCGGGCACATAGAGCGGCGTATTGAAGGCAAATCCAAAGAATAGTTCGGTAATAATGTTTTGTGTGGCTGAGCCTTAATTCGTAGATTGTGCGCCTAACTTCATTCTTTCTGTTTCTTTTTAGAAAGTGTGTTTGATAATACGATTATAATGTTAATCTCTATAAGTGTTAATATAAGTCATATTTTATAATTTGTCGTATACAATTTAAGAAAAACTACTAAAAGAGAATCGTATTCTAAATGCAAACACGAAACGAATTCTTAATTTATAAGCGTACCATAATGAGGAAAAAAGAATCAAAACGACGCCAATTTCTGAATGGGATGCCGTCGCCTCCTTCTGCGAAGCAGTTATGCTAGTGAAGGAAGCGGCGGCGCGCGAGAGGCAACGACGAGCCTCTCGCCCCGGACAGGGACCCAGGCGTAGACGTCGAGAGTCGCAAGACGACTACCGGCCACCGTAGGCGCGGGTCTGCGGATGGCGAGCGATAGGTAGCTCGCCGCCCGGCTAGGACCAGGCCCGCGTCGACGGCGCGTTAGAGTTCCACGCGCGTCTCAAAGAGAAGTCAGCACGAGAAGGGGCCCAACAGGGCCAACGCCTGCCGGGGTTGCGGAATGTTTATAATAGTTACCGTGACCCCGGAATATAAAGGGCAACCGAAGGAACATGAGTGGGTTTTAGTCAGTAAAAGTCTAACACGCCCTCCGGCGGGAGGGCGTGTACCCAGGATAGGAGCAGTCGTTTGATGATTTCCCACTCGCCCCCCAAAAAAAAAATGACGCCAATTTATAAACTAAAACGATTAAGAAATAATCATTACCATTAGTGTTAGATTTCGTGAATAGTCATTAATCACGGTAAACGTTATTAAGAGTTAATTTCTACGGTATCGGCTCCATCCATCATCTACGTACTGAGGCTGATTTAAATCTCGATCTAGCTCCAATTTGATTTACCCGTACTGTTAATTACCTGCGAATCTACTGTTTGCGCAGTCAAACTTGATTTGACGGCTTTAAATAATTATTTTGAGTCGTATACGTAGAGTAGTGTTCGTTCACTTGTGGAGTCCTGTTTCATTCTCTAATATTATGGAGACGTTGAGTTTTGTTGTTGTTAGAAATCATATGATTGCAATTTGTGATATTTGGAGTAATATTGCGAAGTTGAAGAGTTACACTGCGTTGAACTTCGGAATTATAGCGAAAATTTTGACGTTTGATCCTTCGAAAATACTGGACAAATATTTGTTGCTTATTCATCAAAGTAATAAAAAAATACAAAGAAAAAGAGCAGTAACGTTCCGGAGTTGGTTTTGTGAAAAAATAAATATTGACCTAATCGATGCGTCACGCGAAACATCATTTTTCGTTTACGAAAAAACGAAAAAAATGTGTTCAATTTTTTTTTATATTCTAACTGACAGTCTATTTAGTGTTTTTAGTCATCTAGCCTATTACGTCATTCTTGTGTTTCATATTGGCAACTAGACTCTAGAGATATTAGTAGTTCGACTTCCATGTGCACAGAATCCTGAGCAGAAGCTATTAGTAGGATATTTTTATTGCACAAAGATAAACTCCAAAACCAAAACAGAAATATTTAAGAAAGGAATGTCAAATGAAATACAGTCGCCTACACATAATATGACAGCTGTAATCTATTAAAAAAAACTTTCACGTCACGAAAGGCCGAAATACCAAATAGGTTTATTTTTAAAAAGAAACCGAATACTATTTTGAATTTGGAATAGGGACGTTCGCGGTGTGACTCGTCGATTCAGCTCATTAACTTCTTCTTGAAACCCTAATTAAGCGCTGTTTGAAGTATTCACAGAGCGATTTCGTCGCCTTCGCAACTCACTTTTGCATCTTAATTATGCAATACAATTAGACTTCGGTATCAAACTTGCAAACCAATTAAAACGCCCGATAGACTGTAATACTAATAAGGGGATTTTATGATATTCTGATATTTATAACGGTCGCTGTCATTTTCAGACGTACTGGAATGAATTTTAATGAAAGTATCTGAAGGATCGAGTATCAAAGAGCTGCTGGTATTGATGTGATGTCAGTAATCAAAGTTGTACCCAAATGCTTAAGGGGAATGTGTGTTACTTGCATAAAAAATATTCCATATGTATTTATTTTATGATTTATTAACAATGAAATATTATTAATATTGTACAAAAATGTTTTAATGAAAATACACGTCAAAATAGTGTTGTTTTTTTTTATACAATTCTCTACTCATTGTTTTGTTTGTGTGATGAGCACGATTGTTTGTTCTGTGTCTAGGTGAAATTTATTTGTATTATGGTATCTATTTATAAATTATATAAGTATTCTATATCAGTGGTCTGGTTACCATAACACAAGCTCTGCTTAGCTTGGGATCTGATGGCCGTGTGTGAGTTATTACAAGATATTTATTTATATTATTTTATTAATGACGGTCTGATTTACCGTTCATCGTATAACCTAAGTTGTTGAGACAAGGATCGTGAAAATCTAGGAAAAAAAAAAAACATTCTGAAATTGGAACTAAAAAGAATTGCCTCACTACACTTTTGCAACTGCAACTACACAATTCAGTAAAGTAGTATTAATCCGTACTAATATTATAAATGCGGAAGTAACTCTGTCTGTCTGTCTCTTCTTCACGCCTAAACCACAGAACCGATTTAAATGAAATTTGGTACAGATATAGTCTGGGACCTCAGAAAGGACATAGGATAGTTTTTTATCCCGGAAATTCTCCGGGAACGGGAACTATTATTCCACGCGGACGAAGTCACGGCCAAAAGCTAGTTGAAAATATTTTGATTTGTACACAAATCTTCTATGTTGATATATCAGCGCACAGCCTAATCCGCTGGTCTTAAGGACATTAAACTTAAAAAATAAAAAAATAAAATAAAAATTTATTTCACACAAAAAAAACAGTGTTACATTGTTAGACTAAGACTATGAACATATAGGCTTATTAAGGTCAACTTGGAGGATGTGTTCTTTGTGAAGAGTATTTATCAACTAAAATAGAAGTTTTGGAAATTTGACCCCTAAAAGGGCCGACTAAGGAATGGAAGTTCGACGTCCACACGGGCGAAGCTGCGGGCGAAAGTTAGTAGAATATAAAGTACAAAATTGAATGTCCCCTTATTTCCCACAAGTTGGTACCGAAGGAAACCAATCAAGTGTTATATCAAGTTGAAGCGACGCAATATAAATACCTAAAAGAATTTTAATTTATATACAAACAGTAAAATATTTTGTATCCCATACATTTCGTTACGATAGAACACTGAGTTCTGCAACTTTTTAAGTACCCACAGATTGTTAATTAAAATCAATCATTTTATGAAATAAAGAAAACTGTTGTATTTGGGACTTAAACAGGACATCCAAATATTCTTTTCTAATTTATACTAGCTATCCCCCACGGTTTCACCCGCGTTATATCAGAATTTGGTTACTAAAAAAGAAGATAAAAAGTATTCTATGTCCGTCCCACCAATTTTCAGCCAAATCGGTTCTGCCGTTGTTGGGTTATAAAATGTGTAACTAACACGACTTTCTTTTATAGATATACAGATTTAGTCATTTTTATATGCCTCGTAATAATAATAAAAGTTAATACATCTTTTTTAAACGAGTGTCTGAGCGATTTGTTACTTATTTCTTCGACGTAAATATCCGTCCGGCTTGTCTTGCTATTTTTACATTTTTAATATTACTATGAATAATATCTGACAGTTATCCCATAACATTTGAGAGATATGTAGTACTGATAGTATTTTTAAATATATTTGTGAAATTAATGGAAATTAATGTTGGCAGCTCCAGCACTAAGTACCTAACAGAATACGACCAGCAAGTTAGTTATGTTCTTATTTAACTGTTAATCAGAATAAGCACGACCTACCACCATGGACGTCTAAAATTAATTCTATTTCAGTTACCGCTTATCTTCAAAGACTTGTTATCTCTCTGTAACTTAAGTAAAACTTAGGTTGAACACTCAAGGCAATTCTATTCAGACAAAATAATACAGGTGCTATCCAACTACTGTTATACGGGCCAGACCAGTGGGCCAAGTTACTCAGTTCACCAAGTGTACACTGAGATATCTAGTGAGACGTGGTCTGATAAACTGCCTTTTGTGCCCCTTTGTGAGTTACGCCGATAATCTCGCATACAATAGCGCCCAAAGCGCGGGCCCCGTATCCCCGCCTTTTTCTATTCCAAAGTTAACATCAAACAATATACCGAACACAAGAAATATTTCGAACCGTTCGCTTGATTAAATTAAACATGAATAAAACCACTTTACATCAACTAACAACAGTTTGTTATCTCTCAAAGTGGTTTAATTAAACCCTCTTTTATTGTAAGCTTATTGATATTATTTTACTGATTCCTTACAGATAACTAATTAAAAGGAAGAAGACCCGAATTTGAAACTTCAATGAAGATTATATCTAATACTTTTGATAAAGTAAACGTATTTTACGATATTTTAATGTTTGAATTAAAAACCCTAAATTGTTCGAACTTAAATACTGATTATAACAATTAAAAGCCTACCGGAAAATTTGGTGATAATAAAGGACCCCGACTATTGTTTAAATAGATAGCAAAAACCTTTCAAGCAGCTACCAGGAAAGTTGGAACTTCAGAAAGAAGTCATTAGCGAAGTTAGAGTGAACTTTCTTGCCCGGGGGAAAATAAATATTTCCAGACTCGACGGATAACAATTGCGCTTTTGTTGTCTTTTTGACAAAATTGTTTAACTTATAGGCATCTACGGTGACACTAATGTGATTTATTGTCCCGATCATCTTACTGATCATTCATCAAAATCCTTTTAGCTGTCTCTAGGAAAAATTTGCGTTAGGCGATGAAAACTGATTATACGAAAGTCAATAACATCAATAAGCCGCTTCATGAAATATGGGAGCAAAAAATGGAACATTTCGCTCGATTGTCGAATAATACCTATTCAGAACAATCGGGTAAGAAATATATCACTTGTAACCGTAAGCTTTTATACAGGCAGCAGGCAAAATTGGGGCCTACGTTCGGTTGAGTCGATTCCCGCACGGCATGAATTTTACGTGCCATAATTTCAGTCTACTAAATGCTCAATAAAAAAAGGAGGGCCATTTCTTGCGGCCCGGGAACTGTAACAGTGAGGAAGGAAGACATTGGAGTGACGTTAGTTTGATATACGACCGTGGTCTTTTGTGCGTTCGTCGTTAATACGCGAGCACAATGCGCCCCCGACAGCTCTCTGGAGTTACGCCCGACTTAAGAAATCCGCCTGTCACACCGACGCCGAAAGCCTAGAGGTTTAACAAAACAATAAATCCGCCTCGTATTTATGTAATACTCACACATATTTGTAGTAAATTAACGTGTGTTTTGGGAATTAGCATTTTAGTGAATCTGTAAGTCAGCAGTTACTTACTTAAAGGAAATGACTTATCACTGAAAGAGTACCAAAAAAAGCTATTTCAAACTGTGTGGCATTTTTAGTATCAACTTTTAGTAGTTAAGGAGTTATTTGCATCATTTTTATTACTACACAAAGCCATTGATTTAAATCGAAGACTTAAACAATGAACTGCGGTGAAGGTCATATTGACAAGCATTGTTATCAAAACGTATTATTTATTTACCCTGTTTGGAATAAACAATGTTTCTATTCATCGACGTTGAGACTCTACAAGCTTAAAATAAATAGTTATTAATGCTTTTCGCTTTCACAATTGAACATTTGTTGGCTTAGGTGCGAGAATTTAATAAATTTCATAAGTTTGTTCAATTTGGACAATTCATAAACCGTGTCTTATGAAAATCTTATTTGCTCAGCTTTAGTCTGGTGATTATAAAAGTTAAACGCCCTTTGATATTTGAGCATTGTTATGTTTTATGGACTAAGTTTCTATAGAGCAATAAAAATGGAAATTAAATGGAGATAAACTTTTAGTGTATAAATAATAGCAAGTTTACACACTTCTCAAGTAAATAGACTTTGTTTATGTATGAAGTGTCAACTGTGTATTTACGTTTAAGTATATTTTATTCATAATGCTCAGACTTACTCAAATTATTTTTATTGTTTAGTAAAGTTTATTTGGAAAGTTGTTTTATTTACATTTAAATGATGTGAAAGTTTGTCAGTTGGTTTGTAAAGCTTTTAAACCGCTGAATTTATTTTGATGGATTTTGAAGTTTCCCAAGCCAAAAAGCCGCTAGCAATAATAAGTTGCATTATGGGCATGTTAGTAAAAATATTTTTTTAAGTTTACTGCTATTGAAGAAGGATCTCAACGACTTGTGGGGGGTTTTTTAATTCGTCAAACCTATAACCAATATAATATTTAAGTGGACGAAGTCGCGGCTAAAAGTTTGGTTTTTATCAAACAAATCAATGACATAGACGTCAATTATTATATGTATAAATTATTGTAAATTACCGATATTACTTCCTAAATGTATTAAGAAATAACTTTTTTATAAAAGTGTAACACTACAGCATGGTGTGATAGCAGCCACAGCACTTACAATTCAAAGAGGCGAAGTGTGAGGGTGTAGTTAATTGTAGTCTATGTCAATGTCACAACCGTTGAGGATAACCTGGGCCTTCTCGAATAAATCATACATTCATAGAACTCGCTTTACAACAATTATAACAATACTGGTAATTGTCTAACTCTAGGTTACGCCCTTACTTAGACGGAGAAAGAAGAAAAATACACTTGAGTTTATTTAATGTCAAAATATATTGTAAAACAATTTTTAGTTACATAAAAATAGTAGTTTAAATCGAGTATTTGTCAATCCCTCGAATATGAACCATTTAAGATTAACAGTATATTTTAAGCGCCTTACTAATAAACGCTGCATAAAGTTATGACAGGTTTATACGTCAAAAAATGTATGGTTACACAGGCTTTATTCATTGCATAGCTTTACACAGTGATTATTAGTAAGGGCATAAGATTATTAATTAATTACGAGCCCAAATATAATATTATGTCTCATTTTAAGTACAAAAATTAAAAGAGTGTAATAATTAAATATTACACTTTTATATGGCAATATTATGAAAGCGGCCGATATTTCTCAGCTACATTGAGAGGGAACATAGTTCAAGGCCTAATATAATTGTAATTGTAGAATTGAACGAGGACTATGTTGACTAAAGACTGAGTTGCTCTCTTAATGAGAGAGACATAATTATAGTCTTTAGTAACATTTTCAAAGCACTACATAGTATAAAACACTTTTCTCTTTCTATCTGTTCCTGTGTAAGCTTAGATGTTTAAAAGCCAATGGATTTTTATGATTTATATTTGATGCGGCAGTTTTTTTAATTAGTAGAGTGATTGTGTATGAGGATTTTGTAAAACGTGCATAATATAGTGAAGATAAACCAGGATTTTTAAAGACTTGTAACGCCCTTGTAAAACAGGGGCGGGTCGCTAGTCAAAAAAAAGTTTAATTATGTAGTAAATACCGGAAATAGCCCTGTAACCAATCAAAAGCCTTTCAAAAATTAAATATTTATTATTGCATTTTTCCTTTTAATAACATCGTCCTGATCATTTTGCTTAGATTCGGTAAAAGTTTTTTTTCGTGTCCTTGTTTCAAGACAAAAGATTTTCCCATATTTTACTTTACTAAAAATATTTTTAGTAAGGGACGCGCTATACTTAATGTTAAATGTACTTTCTTGTGTAATTAAGGTTGTTTCAATTTTTAAAAAATCTAGTTGCTGTGAGTTGAAAGCAAATTAAGTGCTCTTTTTGCTAGCAGGAAGTAGGGATGTTAAAAATCGATTATTTGAAAATAATAATCGATTTTTAACATCCCTAGCAGGAAGCACCTTCCGGTTGTAGGTGTGATGTCGGTCCCTGACCGTTCATAATTTGTAGAAAGTAAGTTTTATTCAAATGCTGTAAAATATGAGTAGGAACTTTTGCTCGTGAATTAACTTGCGTGAGTATTGATTTTCACGCTTGTATAGGATTAAAATCGAAGTCAGAGTGAGAAGTAAAATGTAGCTACATATTTTGGGGTTCAAGCATGTTTTAAAATAAAATATCTTGGGACATCTTACACACGGCCATCTGATCCCAAGCTAAGCATAGCTTGTGTTATGGTAATCAGAAAACTGATATACATACAAACATTTTTAAATACATACATATTATAGATAAACAACACCCAGACACAGAACAAACATTTATGCTCTTTACACAAAGTTTGTCCTGGGTGGGAATCGAACCCACGACCTCTGGCTTAGCAGCCAGGGTCACTGAACACTAGACCAACATGCCCGCTTTGTACCAAATTTTATGAAAATCGATCTAATAGTTAGCTGTGAAAGCGTAACACAATTACAAATAGACAACTTTTATTATGCTAGTATGGGTAGAAAACTGTGTATTTATTATTTCAATAAAAACAATTAATTTCAACAATTACAACTCTAATCACAAACTCATCGCCACAGCAATCAAAACAATCAGCAACAAAAATCTAAAATAAAAAATGTGAATGACAAAAGGTTTTGACAGATTGGAACTTTTTAAAGGTTTCAGAATTGCCCTCCCGACAAATGACTACGATGCGCGTAACAGTTTCAGTGAGCGGTTAATAGCTGTATAGCTGTCATTGCATTCATGTTATAGTGGATTTAATAACAGCTTTGCCACTCATAAAACTAATGCTACCATTGCAAGTGCGGGTAATATTCCCACTTTTATTATATATTGCGTTTTAACATTCGCCTTATCAGTGTTTCTAATCCATCAGATTGCCTGTGTCATAACACAGTGACGCAATAATAAGTCCCACGAGGCCTATTATTGTTCTGAATATGAATAAAGTCGACTAAATGTTGCTTAAATCAATAAAATTAGCATATATCACTAGGTCGTAGCACGGTCTACGGCGTAGCGGCTACGGCGTAGTACACGCTACGAAGTTCGAAAGGAGGGAGGTATGAACGAACGTTTAGGAAATAATTGTATGCACATAATTATTTGTGCAACGTCTGCTTTATGCGGTCACTCGAGAACAAAGCGGAGGCGAGACGCGAGGAAATCTCTCTTGACGCTCGGATGTCGAGTTTCTAGAACGGACAAGGGATTTTTGTTCGAGGAAAATTCATTGAAGTATGTAAAGATAGATTGGTTTCTCAGAAGCTGTAGAACCTTCAGTGTTATTTGTTTAATAGTCGGGCAGAATTATTAAAGATTTTCTGCTGAACAACTGTGGAGTAACAACGGTATATATAATAATTTTTAGAATACAATAGTATTCTAAGAAATAAACTCACGTCAAGGGAAAAGGAAATATTTCCTTTTATTTTTATTCTTAGTTGTTAAAACATTCTATGAATACGACTATATCTTGGAACAACTCACATTCGGTTACTCGTAATACGTAGCTATTGGCGAAATAACTTTTCTAATCGGTTTAGTAGTTACGGAGCCTAATTAATGCAAACAATCAACTCTCTCATTTTATCCATACTAATATTATAAATGGGAAAGTGTGTCTGTCTGTCTGTATGTTTGTCTTTCTTTCATGGCAAAACGGAGCGACGAATTGACGTGATTTTTTAAGTGGAGATAGTTGAAGGGATGGAGAGTAACATAGTCTACTTTTTGTCTCTTTTTAACGCGAGCGAAGCCGCGGCCAAAAGCTAGTATTATTTATAGTATAATAGTAGAGATTACACATAGACATAGTACAAACAATCATGCTCAGCACACAGCATGGTCTGGGTGGAAACCGTAACCTTCAGCAGTCAGGGTCACTAACCGTTGGAGCAACAGAGCAATTCTGTCTCACTATTTCTAACCACTGCAACTCCTGAGAGTCAGATTCTATTCAACAGTGGAGTCCATCAGAAATGCGTCGAAACCATGAAACTTGACGAGTCTCGGAGAAACGATTTCATTGTCCTGAAACGCAGAAAGCAACAGGACAACCAAATAAAAATGTCAGCTACAATTATGAGATATAGCGAGCTGATAAGACCAGCCTTCAAAATTAGGGCAAGTCTGACCATTTTAAAGAATTACCTATTAATGTTTTTTTATTGACCTAAATTACTGCTTGAAAAATCTCTCATAAATAGCCTAAATAATGAACTTTTAAGCAATTATATAACGAGTGGTTGTGGGTTCGAATCCGGGCAAGTACCAATGTGACTTTTTCAATTCATATGTACTTTCTAAAGTTTATCTTGGACATCACTGACATCCCGTGCCTCGGAAAGCACGTAAAGCCGTTGGTCCAGGTTGTCGTTCGAAAAATTTGGCAAGTCGGGCTTTTCGGCTTTTATTGAAGGCCACTGTTAAAAATTGAACGGGCCTGTTGGTCTAGTGGTTAGTGACCCTGATTGCTAAGCCAGATATCGTCGGTTCAATTCCCACCCAGGACAAACTATGTATGATGAGTGTGTGTATGTGTTAAAAAAATCATAAATAAAAGTATAAGTTTATAAAGGTTAATGTATAAGTATATATATGTTTATCAGTTGTCTGGTTACCACAGTACAAGCTCTACTTACTTTGGGATTAGACGGCCGTGTGTGAGTTGTCCTAGGATATTGATTGGCTTATTTGTTTGAATTCAATCCTAGAGACATTTTGATAAAAGTTTGGAGGGAATTTTAAGTCATATCCATATAGTAATAGCACCCACATTCCGATGTCTGCTTATAAGTCATGTCGGGTTTTTCGGCGTCTTTGGAAGGCCGCTCTTAAAGATGCCGTGTTAAAACTGCCACATCCAGAAACACACGATGTATCGGGAGACGTCGAAAACCGCAGGTGTTTCATTATTCCGCTTTTAATGGCTATGGCTGGCGTCGCGTTACCCGTACTGACGGCCACCGACTTACTCGCCGTCATCGATGTACAGTCAGCAAAGTATATAAGTATGCAGGGCCGTCATCTACAATTGAGGTTTTCTTGAACACTAATGACTGTATTCAAATGAAATTTAACTTAATTGAATTGAAGAACTTGTTATTTTCTACAATAGTTTGAATTTTTATTTGAAAATATCTATGGGTTTTTGAGAAAACTTAAACTGTATCTGACGGCCCTGTATACTTAAATACTTTGCTGACTGTACTATTCATTAACATGGCAGAGCTCCCTACCTTGAAAGATAAACGGAACTCTTATAAGACCAACTTTGTTCTCTGTCCTTTTTCTGCAAGTTGTGATTAACCTTTCGACGACTAAGTGACAGCCGGCTGTCGGGCTGCGCTATTGTCTTACTATGGCTCTAGACAGACGGACTGCATTTCAACTGCAATCCAACTGCAAATTTGCAGTCCGGATCAAATATGCAAAATAAAGAAACACTTGGTTAGCTTTCTTAGGATAAGTTTTATGATAAAAATGAATTGATAAATATGTTACAAATAGATAATGAAATTATGATTTTCCTTTTTTTAAAGAACCTGCAATGTAATTAAAACTTAGTAAAGTTTGGTATTTATGCTTGATATTAATGTTTGTATGAAAATTCACTCTTGTCAAAGCATATCTTTGCGAGAAGCCCACGACCGCGACGGTCGCGGACGTCTCGCGAATTGAAAATGCAGTATAAGATAATAATTATTCTACGTGTAATCTAAACCAATCTAGGTAGTAGGCACATAAAAGTAGGCACATAATTCTGCGCAGCAGTAGCAGTATGACAAAGTAATAAACATATAATAATAGGATTATTATTACATTCATGTGTCGTAAACCTACTCGTATAATTGGAAATAATCGGCCTGTAATGTTCACACGCAGCAAAATATTTACATCAAAGGCAAACGCGTAATAAATTCAATATGGTATTATGGTTCACAAAGATCACCGATAACGATAAAATGACAAATTTATACAGTATCTATACGAAAAAAATAAAAATAATTCAATACACACGATACAAGAAATTGGCTCGTTTCCTCCCTCGGTAGCAATAAATTTCTTAGAAGATATTCGTAGTGACTGAAAATAGCGTCGAGCCAAATATCATGGCAGTAGATGATAATATCATATTATGTAAATTGTTTAGGCGCACGCTGCGGCGAGACTGCGATTCCGCGACGCGACGCTGCTGAGACGCACCCTCCATTTCCATCACCCTGTTTGGAACAACCGTAGTCATCGTCAATGCGAATCAATAAATTCAACCCTTTTTATGATTCAGTCATTCGTTTTTATAGGCCTTGTACGTGCCCCTGAACGTGCATCATTCAGTGACAATAAAAAATTTCAAACGACCTTTTATATCGCGTACGAAAAATAAAAAAGTTGATGTTTCAGTTTTTGTGTGAAACTCGACGTTCGTCGCGCTTGATGAGGAATTTTAAGGACTTGTTTACGATGGAAACTTATTGTAAACTAGTGGCGAAACTTTGAACAGAACCGTTAACATTGTTTTTAATCAGTTTTACTCTTCAGTGTAAGATGGCACATAACTTTAGCCTTTCAATTAAAATGACAAAGTTTGTTATGAAAATGTTATCGTTACTGCAGCAGGCAGCCTGCTCTTAGCTATAAAGCTATAAAGGTGTAGTCTATCAAGTTCGGCTTCATATTGAGGAATCTGTATATTGATACAGGTTCGAGTCTAGGGTTTTCGTAGTAGCAATCTGTTTCTAGAAACTGGATATTCGAGAATTCTCTATAGGCTTGGAATGCTATAACGGTATACAAATCACTTGTGAGTCGAATCTTCTTGCTCTATTATATATACACGAGTTTTGAAAGTGCCACACAATTTTTATTGGACATGAAACAACAAACAGTCTGCTTTATTATGAAGGCTATAATTACATATTTGTAAGTAACTGTAGTGTTCTCCTAAACATCCATTACCGCAGCTCTTCAGCGTAGAGAAGACAATTAAAACAAGGCGTTGAAAAACTGACGCGGAAAAAGTGAAGAGTGTTGAAAAAAGTTCCATTATAACTGTGTTACAAATGAGAACAAAATGGGGGATGTTGCCCCGGTTATCTTCCTGGGAACTGGCAGCCGGGCCTGTACATCATCAAGAAATGAGAACACCCCGCATCTAGTGTCAGTATGATTGATTTCTTGTACATTTAGGCTGTATTATGAGAGTATACTTACGTGCTTTTGAATTTCTGTGTTGTAAAGCGGACTATACAGATGAAGACTTTCGCCAGTGATCATTTAAATAATAAGGCTACACCAGACTTTCAAACACACGTGATTCGAGACACAATCGAAAGACAATAGCAGCCCGACAGCAGGCTGTTGCTTGCTCGACGATAGGTTAATGTGCAGTATATCTATTTTTGAACCGGTAAACTTAATAACTGTCTTGTCAATAAGTTTATTCAATGGATAAAAAAATATTAAGATAATAAAAAGTAGTTTTTGTTTTTATTTTGTTTGAAGTCCGGAAGTCTTGAAACGTCTGCAAAAAATGTTTCTCTAATGGAAAGCTACTTTATAGTGGTTTTAATAACGCGGAAGAAGTCACGCGCGAAAGCCCATTTTTAGATTTAAAAATTTCGGAATTCGCCCCAAGAAATACGTACTTCAATTTTCATAGGTTAGGATATTTGACTCATGCGTTGGTATGCCCCAAAAATGTTTATTTTGGCAGCAGTACAAAATAAAATTGTTTTTAAACTCTTACAAAATTTTGGCTGTATTACTATTTGTGAATGAATAAAAAGTTTGTGAGTTATTAGAAGGGTCTTAACTAGCAGTCTTAATTAAATAGAACCATTAGTTTTTTGTTTTTTAAGTATTAATAATTTATATTGAAAGGCACTGGGTGGTAGGTGGGTGACTAGAGGTATGCAAGTTACCAATAAAACTTTTAAATATGTTATCTAAAGAATTGTAATAGAAAATTTTGGTAAAATTGAGAATCAAGATTTGAATGAAAATGAGCGGGACCGTTAGCTATTCTTTTTTTTTAATGCTCTGTTGTACATGCATACTAGTAAAGACAATCATTTTCATATTTTTAACCCTCGACTCAATAAGAGAGGTGTTATAAGTTTGACCGCTATGTGTCTGTGTGTATGTGACACTGTAGCTCTTTAACGGGTGGACCGATTTGAAAGCGGTTTATTTTGTTTAAAAAGAAGGTTTATCTAGCAATGGTTCTAAATCCAGTTTTCATCAAACTCAGTTTAGTCGTTCCTTATTTATCAACTCTGATTTGGTGAAATCGTGATCGTTATAACACGTGGACAGAGTTTTGTTAATTTTTGTACCTAAAACTTGAACTGTTATATAACATAATATGATATATGTTGAAGGAATACCATACGATGTCCATAAAATAAGTATGAAACAAACCATAACCATATAATAACCTGTTGAATATGGTTTTTGTTAGACCGTATTCTATTTTCTTTTCATTTCAATTTCTGATCGCTATCTGTGAACTTACAGAGTTCCCGGGTAACCCATTATAACATGGGCTAACTTCCTAAAAGTACCTAATATAACTTCATGGACGAATTTGACTAATATTTGTAGGTAAGTAAAATAAGTTTTTTCATAAAAACATTTATTTGAAAGTTGCTTTATACTAGGAATTGTCCTATCCCGTGGATGTATCTGCAAACATATAAATGTTCCAGATTTATCACGTTGTGAGTTTTTGTATGAAAATTATAAGGTGCCGTTGACTGCCGTATAGGGATTCTCATTTTGCTGGACAGTGCTACCTCATTTTATCTCGATTCGATCTTTTTTTTTTCCGACCAAATTTAAGAAAAAAAACTACTCTAAGATTTGTAAGTTCAACGACTTTTGCTTTAAGGCAAAGTTACAGGGCAAGCTAACTAGAATATTTATAACTTAGCTTTGCTTCGCATTACTTGAGACCACAAGGTTTGTTGAACTGGTGGAGAAGATGGCCGCTACAGAAACTTGTAGGAAAAGATTTATTTATTTATTTATTTGGTTAGCCAACATTTGTTAACACATACATTAATAATTATTATCTATAAAATATACGTTCACAAGTGCAACAATTATTTAAGATATAGATATGATACCCTAATTGATATTTTAGTGAGCGTACAGACGGCGCAAGTCTGTTCAAGTAATAAAATTGGTATTTATGTAGTTTGAACGTTAGGAATTACCAACGCGAAATGAAATGTTTTTTGAATTAATTGAAGTAACTCTGTCTGTCTGTCTCCAGTGCTTTCACTTTTTAGCAAACAGATTTATTGTAACCTTAGAGACTATGTTTTTCCATTTTTTTTTTAAACTGAAGCGTAACAGATCGACATAGTTATTGTATAGTATTAGAACAGAAGCAAAAGTATTGTAGACTCCTATACTTTATTGCACACAAAAAAATAAAGAACATAAAACTATACAACTTACGTTCAATGGTGAGCTTAACCCAGAAATATGTGATGATAAGAAATAAATATTACGATTCCAACACCATTATTTGCGGTTAAATGTAGTTATGAATGTTTTATTTAGTTAGTACACTCATGGTCGCTTAAATAAGCATTTGTTGATTTTTATAAGTAGATAGACCTATTTATTTGCATAAAACATCGAAACATATACAAAACATACTGAATTTCTATTGTGTTAAGATATCGAAAAATTAAAAAAAAACATCAGTAAAGCATCAGTAACAACGGATCAGTAAAGTTGGCATCAAAAACAAAGTGTTTATTTAGCTGACAGTAGCCCATCGTCGCACTGTCAGCGGGACACTTTTGATACGCGGACAACATAACGTTTGGGTGAGCGCGATGCTTATCTCTGCCTAATCGCTGGAAAACAGACTGCGTTATGCGTGTTGATTACAATCGCGGTGAAATTAAACGCATAATAACACTAGAATCACATAGTATGTATTTTGTGAACGTATTAAAATATTAATTCCACTGTGGAGCTAAGTCATGTTATAGTAAGAAGGGTAACCTTGATCACCTTACTAAGGAGAGACAAATTTTTTAGGGTTCCGTAGTCAACTAGGAACCCTTATAGTTTCGCCATGTCTGTCTGTCTGTCCGTCCGTCCTCGCTTAATCTCTGTGACCGTTAGCACTAGAAAGCTGAAATTTGGTACCAATATGTATATCAATCACGCCGACAAAGTGGTAAAATAAAAATTGGAAAACAATGTTTTATTAGGGTAGCCCCCCTATATGTAAAGAGGGAAGGGATTTTTTTTTAATTTCAACCCTGTCGTGTGATATATTGTTAGATAGGTATTAAAAAATGAATAGGGGTTTACTAAAATCATTTTTTGATAATGTCTATAATTTCGGAAATAATCGCTCCAAAAGGGAAAATCAAAGCGTCCTAAGTCCTAGATCCTCGTCCTCTAACTTTTGACCCGAAGGTTTAAAAAATATGAAAAAAATCTGGAAAGTAAAACTTTATAAGGACTTTCTAGGAAAATTATTTTGAACTTGATAGAAAGAACAGTTTTTGTACAAAAAAGACAAAATGTTGTACAAAATAATTTCTGCGTACTTAGTATGTCAACATAACAAAAGCCTTTTTTTTAAAATTATAAGTGGGAATACTTATTGTGACGGACGGGAAACTACGGAACCCTACATTGAGCGTGGCCCGACACGCTGTTGGCCGGTTTTTTGGATTAAGGAGGATTGTTTCACCGGCGATTTTGGTTAGTGTTCCGTTTCCGTAGATTGTAGCGTACTGTTCATAGAATAGAGTCTTTCTTGGTAAATGGCTATGTGATGCTATTTTTTATTTAAAAAAGAAAAACAGAAAATGACATTAGAGCGACATAAATTTTCAATTGTGATATTAAATATAAAATTAAAACATGCGCCCAGAGGCTGGATATCCACTATTATTCATGTCCCAGAATATTTTAGAAAATAAAGAAAAACTCTTAATATTATGCTGACTAAATGGTCAGAATAATATTAAAAGCTTTTACAAATAACAGATTGTATTTACAAATACTCTACAAAAAAACAAAAAAACGGGTAATTTTTATAAAAATATGTGTTCGTTCCCTCCTAAGAAGTATAAACACTTCATTGCCATTATCCACCCATTATTACTGGTCACAAAAAATTGAGAAACTGTTTTTTTTTCCAACAATACAATAAAATCCGAGACGTCAAGTGATTATTACTAACATTAAGCTGTTTGGATTACGTTGACGTCGACAAAGTCAACCAGAGTACGAGGCAGTATGGTGTGAACTCAGGGGCGTACTTAGGTACCCACGTATTAGACGTATTTTAAATAGATAACTAGTTGTTCTCGCCGTTCCGACCACGTTACATTAGGTTTTTGGTTACCGCTTCGCTCCCGTGTGTCATAGCGTGATGTTATAAAGCCTATGTTACTCGTTGACAATGTAGCTTTCGAATGGTGAAAGAATTTTTAAAATCGGTCTTGTAGTTTTTGAGCCTATTCATTACAATCAAACAAACAAACAAAGTTTTTCTCTTTATAATATTAGTGTAGATATGGGGCCCCGTAGCAACAGGGGCTTCGAACCGAACGCAGTAGGTGTATGCGTTTGGGGTGAGAGATTGTTTGTGTGCACACCAACCCCATTGAATGATCCCATTTATCACCAGAACGGCTGAATGACTTGACCTATTGACATGCAGTTTTCTGCGGTAGATTTGTAATTATCAACATTGGTTTGTGAATAGTCATTATAGTAGTAATCTCCCAAGAGGCGCGCCGGGTAAAATGAAGAAATGGTTCTTAGACAAGTTGTGAGAGTAGGAATGTATATGGGGCTGTACGTATTGCAACGGGGCCCTCCGTTACCTAGCTCCGTCTCTGTAGACTTGTAGACGTAATAGCCGCCATGTCATACAATGTCAAAACGCTTATTATTTTCATTACAACTTATTCCCTATGAAATATTCATGTCGTAATGAGGTCACTCGAATATTTTAAGCAGCAAACATGAGTGACGTGACAAAATAAAACTTTTCAACGTATCGCAGTGAAAAACGCGAGAGAAAATGAACAATGAATGCAATATTCTTTTATTCTTGGACGTTTTCTTGAATTAAATGAAAGCCTAGGAAAATACAAGTGACTTATCTTTCTCTCGCATCGGTGAGCGGGGCGGTCTTGAATATATGTAGCTATATAATATCGTTGTTAGTTGTCTACATTATGGTGTATTTTGAAAACATTCAGATATTTAGTGGGTGGAATACGGACAATTTTTTTTATATGTAACTTAATAAAATATAAAAGAAATATTTTTGCCGTGCCCAGGCGTATAAAAATAAATGTGTTTTTTTTTGTATACGGGGAAAACAACCCTCGCTCCTTTCACTTATCCCTATCTAGTGCTGTATAAGATAAAATATACAAAGAGAGAAACATACACGCACAGCTAACTAACTCAAGTATCTTTAAATAATTTCTCATTTGCCCCTACATACTACAGTATAACAAAAACACATTGAGCACAAAGCTAAAGAGACCAAAATATGTAGCCTTTTATCTTAACAAGTCCATGTAGCCTAGTCATTAACCCACAATCGTTCCAGTTCGACACAAAAAAGCTAAATAACACAAAAAAAATCCCCAACAACTGGATCAGGAGTACAATTCAGTCCCGTTCGCCAAGTACAACGAAAATCAACAAGCTGAAAGAATTCCACAATTGTTTGCACGGCCGGAGAATAAATATTTTTTTAGGGAAGTGTATTTAACCACAGAAGGAAATAAGGCGGCCGAAACATCACCGATTATGTTAACAGATAATACGGCCTGTGTTATTTATTACAGTGATAGCGCGGCGATGATTCAAGAAAGGCAGATAACGAACGCGATTTACAACGTTAAATAACATGTTTACAATCGCAAGCTTGAGGGGAGCTTATTTTAGCTATCGTTCGCTTTATTTTTGTGTTGAAGTGTTCTTTTGTTTTATATTTAGGTTACAGATTAGTGTTATTAGGTCGGTTTTCTGGGCGGTTTTCGATTATAGTGACGTTTTTCTTTGTTTGTTTTTACGTTTAGTTTTGTATGAAAAGATTATTTATGAACGAAATGTTAGGAAATTGGACTACGGCTATTAACCTATTAGAAAGTTTTCGTATAGGTTATTGGAAGGTTTCAAAAAACTAGTATTTTATAATAATAGTACCACGAAAAAAAAATTGTTACGCAATTTAAGTCTCTAATGTGAAGATGATAGATTAATTCGCCCTGATGTTACTAATGTGCTATAGCTAATCAAATCCCTTGAACGCATGCATGAGATTCCATGTTGATTGATTACTAGACGAGATATCATTGATTAATCGGACAGCGAGTCATACGGGTGGCTTGCCTTTTACTGCGGTTCGCATGCCTAAATTTTCTATTGGTAATAGAGAATTATTGGCACGAATTTTAGCATTATTATCAGATATTACCGGCGATAATGTCTACGTGAAATTTGGTCAACGAGGCCGCGATTGTAAAGAGATACCTGGTAACGATTATTCCGAAATACTCTTAGCCTGTTCAACAATATTGTACAGGTCGTTTAAACGTGTCCTACATTAAACAACAACGTCCAACAATTTGTTTTGAAAAATATTATTTTCGTTTATAAGGTGACATAAATTAAGGGGAAGCAGTTATTTTTTGCAAACATATTTATGAGTTTATAAACGGCTGCTATAAATCGTGGCTCATTAACGTAAGGAACATTATTATTGCGTATTTCTTCCCGCGGTGGAACACAATAAACAATATTTTTTAACTATTGCACATAAAAAGGCATATTTTCGCGCCTTTTCGTGTTCTAGAATTAAATACGGCAATACATACAAAAAAATTCAAAATTCAATTCAAAATTCAAAGCATTTATTTCACTTAGACCATTTACAGGTACTTATGAATTGTCAAAGAGTCGGTCGGTCTGTAAGTCAGAAAAGAAAAGTGACGCTAATTGCCTGTTCCAAAACGTAGATCTCTATGGAGAAGAACAGGCAAGAAACTCCACGGACACTCTTTTTAAAAATATCATGTTTTACAAAGTCTTGGTTACATTTTCTTTTTGGTGCTTCTACATGTGAAAACAATGTAAGTATGTAACAAAATAAACAAATACAAAATTAAAATAAAAAGTCATAAATAAAAAGTCATGGCAGTTAAGAGATGACCCATCTCAACTGATAGCGCCCGTTCACGAGCATGACGCGTGACATCAGCACCATTTAGCTCAACCATTTTGAAGGGAACCGAATGATCCAACGCACTCGCCACCATCAGCGAGACTTTCTGAGCGAGCATGACAATGCTCCTAACCGCCATGTCTATTTGTGTCAGTAGAAAACTATCGTAATAAATCACTGCATCGTACTCACATTTACAAAAACTCAAATATGCATCTAAATTACACAAGCCAAAGTTTTGTACTGTAAATAAATATAAATAAGTGAAATTTAATTGCTTATAAAAATTATAATAATAAAGATCTTGAATATTAATGTCAAAAATTAAGGGGACAAGAAACATTTTCTAACTTCCAATGATTAAAATTTCTAATTTGTGAGCTTATGTGGAGCAGGACCAGCATTTAGCCAAGCATGTTTGTCATTGATATAATCTTCTAACTTATAATAAGCTTGTTTACATAGCGTGTGCTTAATGCATGTTTTAAATTTTTTCTCATTTAGATTGAGAATTTCAAGTGGTATTTTATTATAGCATTTTACACAGTACCCCATAAAAGAAGTGTGGACTTTTGACAATCTAAAACTTGGTTGATCCAATTTGTTCTTATTTCTGGTATTAAAATTATGCCTGTCACTTATTTTACTAAAAAGATGAAGATTTTTCCGAACGTACATTATGTTTTCGTATATATATTGACAAGGTACCGTCATGATGTTAATACTTTTAAACAAATCCCTTAGAGATTCGCGGCTGCGGAGATTATATATAGCACGGACAGCCCTCTTTTGCAATACAAAGACGGAATCTATATCTGCGGCACGTCCCCAAAGCAAAATACCGTAAGACATCACACTATGAAAGTAGCTAAAATAGACTAGTCTTGCGGTATCTACGTCAGTTAATTGCCGGATTTTTCTGACAGCGAAAGCAGCTGAACTTAACCGCGCTGTAAGAGATGTTATGTGAGGGCCCCACTGCAGCTTTGAGTCGAGCGTTATCCCCAAGAAAACCGTTTTTTCGACGAATTCTAGTATATCCTTATTCAATACAACATTACATTCAGTACTTCTAACATTCGGTAAAGTAAATCTTATGCATTTCGTTTTTTTTTCATTTAGTACTAAATTATTAACAGTAAACCAGTTATGAACCTTAAGCATAGCGTTATTTACGTCGTCAAGGTGTTGTGCTCGTCTATTCACTTTAAAAATCAGTGAAGTGTCATCAGCAAATAACACCATTTGAGGTTGGTTTTCCAGCAAACTTGGTAAATCATTAATATAGACTAAAAAAAGCAAAGGACCCAAAATTGATCCTTGCGGTACTCCCATTTTTACCTTTGAGCCCAGTGAATTTACACCATTAATTTGAACCTGCTGCAGTCGATCATTTAGATAGGATTTTACTAAACTTAGCGCTAATTTCCCGAGCCCGTAATGCTCAAGTTTTAAAAGAAGTGTTTCATGACTCACGCAATCAAAAGCCTTGGAGAGGTCGCAAAAAATGCCAATAGCATCTTGCGACTCTTCCCATGCTGTAAAAATATGTTTAATTAAAGTGACACCGGCGTCAGTAGTACAACGACCTCTGGTGAAACCATACTGTTGATCATGTAATATATTATTGCTGTTAAAATGACTGAGCATCTGGTTAAACATGATTTTTTCAAATACTTTACTAAAAACCGGCAAGACAGATACGGGTCTATAATTATTAGTGTCTTTGCTATCTCCAGATTTAAAAAGTGGGATTACTTTGCTATGCTTCATTAGATCCGGAAAAACTCCTTGATCTATACACAAATTAAAAATACAAGCTAAGCATGGGGCTATTGTCTCTATAACCGATTTACACACATTAGTAGACATGCCCCATAGATCTTCAGTAGCCTTGATTTTCAGTTGCTTAAAAGCCTTTACCACAACTACAGGGTTAATATGTTTAAATTTAAATTCCATGCGGCAGGCTGAAACATTTGCTTTTAGCAAATCAACGGCAAGAAAGGGTGAGGAATCTAAACTTTTAGTGGTTTCAGTTGGGATATTAGTAAAAAATGACATAAATTCCTGAGCCACATCAATATTACTACTTATGAGACCACGCGACGTCTCCAGAGTATAATCAATATTGTTTTTCTTATTCCTATTTGTTTCATTATTAATAATTTTCCATACGGCCTTTATTTTATTGTCTGCTGACTTAACCTTGTTGCTAATAAATAAGGCTTTGGCTGCCTTGCAAGCATTTTTAAAAATTTTTGAATAATTGCTAACAAACTTATTAAAAGTGTCTGTATTGTTATAAGGCTTAAGGCCATACAGCTCAAATAGTCTATCCCTGCTTTTTCTAATACCGCGAGTTGCCCAGTCCGAGAATACAAATTTCGGGCAAATAGTTTTGATTTTTTTCTCGAAAATATTATTAAACCCAGTTTGCACGACTGCAAAAAATTGTTCATACAGAATATTTCCATTCTCCATGTCAAAGCTTTGGCTATTTAAGTTATCAATTAAAGTGCTATTAAATTTATTTAAATTACTCAATGTTATTGGTCTAGACTGAATCTGCATTTTTTGTAATGGTATATAGGACTCAAAAGAAACAATTTGTCCACTGTGGTCAGACGGGAGATAATCTACTATGGCTTTATCCAAATAGTCGCAACAACAAAAAACATTATCAATACATGTAGCAGTAGTCGTGGTAATACGGGTTGGTTCTAGAAACACATTTGACAAATTGAACGACTTAAATAGACTTACTAATCTACTGCTATTAGAATTATTATCTAAAATATTAACATTAAAATCGCCACAGACTATTATTAATTTATTACCAGCTACGAGTTTAGTCAAAACATCTTCCATTGTGGACTCAAACACAGAATAGTTTTGATGATTTGGGGGTCTGTAAACACACACTATGACATACTTATCTAGCTCGACACAAGACAGCTCAATAATATGTTCAACTGATAAATCAACTATGTCTTTACGAGATTTAAATTTAATACTTCGTTTTATCAAGATTAATGAACCCCCACGAATCATAAGTTTTCGGTTATAACAACTCCCCATAATATAATTCTCATAATTAATTAACATTTCATATTCTTTTAACCAATGTTCAGTGAAACATACAATGTCAAACATAGTCTTTTCTAAGAATAATTAAATAAAATGTGTAAATTATACATTACTGCATTAAAGTGTTAATAGCGTTGGCATAATTTATTGTGCTTAATCCAATTTTACGAAAAAACGCAAAGAAGCTAAGATAAGATTTTTAAATAGATTTTTCAAGACTTAAGATCTCCTAAGGCGTATTTAAATGGAAGCTTAGCGAAAGAGTTTCCCAGCACTTTTCTTGAAAAAGACTCAATTAAATTGGATTGAACCGAAAAAACGGTATGTGCTCAGTGATTTACGGTGGGTTCTTAGAAAAGGTTTTCTAGTAGTAAGGGTGTTGCAATAGATGCTGACTATCAAGGATAGCTGAGGGGTACACTATCGATTTACAATGTAGACAGGTTGTACTCAAACCAAAATTGGGAAGTCACGATCTTTCATCTAGAACACGAGTGCATTTTTGAATTTAGTAGCAAATTCATCAGAATGGGAGTATTGGGAATTAAGTTTTTATGAATAAAAAAGCTTTATTTTCAGTCCACATTGTTTTGTTCGAACAATTTTTCCGTTTGATTGTTTCGATGAAAATAATTAAACAACATGAAAAATTTATAGATTTTTTATACTTAAAAACAATACACAATTTTTTTCGTAATATCTTTGCGTTCTCTCTTTCGTAATAATAACAGCCTGTATCTGGCCTCCTGCAGGACCTAGGCCTCTTTCATGCACAGAAGACACGAGAATAGCTCACTGTGGTGATTAGTAATTACCAGACGTTACATTATTTACTTACGAGGCTGTCCCCACAATAGTTTATTCAAGATAATAAATGACTCCGCATAAAAAGCACACAGACTATCAAAATTATCAACCCCAATTTTTCCCCAAATACAACACAAAACATGGAGGACATTTTAAAATAAACCGTTGTGAAATGAAAGCTCCTAAATCATGGGTCGCAGTTCTGTCCACATGCCACAACCGTACAGACGCGTTACTGCGTGTTGCCCGGATCATAAAACATTTCAGACCAATCCAACGCCGGACCGGACCGGCCGGAATATTGTCCGGGTAATATATCGGCCCCCTAACTTTGTGATTTCATTGTTTGTGAATATTTTTATGAAAGTATTGCAGGAATGTAATGACTTTTGAGGTTTTTTCTTTTCAGTTTTTGTAAGTTTTTTGAAGGGTTTAGTTTATTGGGCAATCACAGGTTTATTATGAGATTTGTTAGTAGTTTAAATCTTTGACTGCCGGAAGCGCAGATATACGCGAGACACAATACTGTTTGAACTGTTTTATTTATTACGGCACAGAAGGAGTTAAGCATAATTTCTTTGACAATTAGGTATTTAAGAAAGTACTAATCGACGGGTTACATATTTGTTCTCCTTTAAACGTTTGATTTTTAACAAACAAGTAAAACAGAGGATGTAAAACTACGTTTTTATGAAATTGAGTGGTTTATCCACTCAATTTCATAAAAACATAGTTTAACATAGTTTAAGCCATAAGAGAAATGTAGTCGATCAATGTCACTACCCCACGATTACACCCACAGTTTTAGTTACTAATCCGCTTCTGTAGGTTATGTTATATAGCTTATAACCTTCCTCGATAGTTAGGCTATCGAATACAAAAAATATTTTCTACATCGGATCAGCAGCTCCTAATTAGCGTGATCCGCGCGTCCAAAAACACAAACTTTTCAGCTTTATAATATTATGTTATGTGTATGTAGTATAGTATTAACTTTATTAGCTAATTGATTGTATTAACTAAAATAAAACCCGGAGATAGGTGTCAACAAGACGAGAAATATGAAGTTAGGGAGTTTTTTCTCAATGGGACAATATTGCCCAAAGTTTCTTCTGTAATGTCTTTTCTCCCTATCTTGTGCATTCATTTTCTTATTTTCCCTTGCTTTAAAATACCTTTGATAGCAACTTAGAAGGAAAAACCCGAGGCAACTACACAGGAGACTGCTATCTGCCCGCCATTTTGCTACGTTTTATTTTTCTGTCTTAAAAGTATGATAAGATTGATCGGTACCTGTAGCGGAGAAAAAGTAATGAGTCTTATATAAACTTTTAAAAAGTATTCTTGAAATATTGATAGAGTTTTAATATGTGGTTGAAAATTGGAAACCTTAAAAAATGATTTTAAGATTTCATATTTGATCACTTACAGAAGTAGAAAAAAAAGTATTTTTTCAAATTCCTAGGATGTAAGAGAATTAGGATTTTGGTTACTGTTCCGTTCCTATGGGTCATGGCCTGTTATTCTGACGAATATAAGCTAATTACTAAAGTTTTACCAAAATCCGTTCTGTAGTTTAACGTGAGAGAGTAACGAACGAAAATTTTGAAGTTTTAATATTTATAAATATTAATCTTTTTCCTAGGGCTACTTTCATACAATAGCTTTATTCCTTATTTTACTCCGTTAGAGTTTGAATTTACAAAAATCGTCCTAAGTCCGTCTCAACGCAAAAGAAAGAAAGTACAGTCATCAGTAGCCAAAAAGCTTGTATTATAAACAAAGATGGTTTGGTACGCGTCTACTTCAAGATAAGTAATTAAATCCAAAAAATATAAAAAAAAAACGCTAAGAAGGTACTTTGGTTTTGTACTTGTCCAAATCTTATTTACAAAGTTAGGATAAGACCGTATTTATGGTTTATAAAAGGCTTATTTCAACAACTAAGAAACTCTGTCTTAATTCAAGAAATCTTATCTTCATTAAATAAAATTTTCTTTATGGCTTCCGAGAATAATAATTTAACCCAGACGATTTTATCGTTCCGCCTACATTTAGGCGTTTTTCATTAAGATTCTTTATTGCAACAGTTACGGTAGGCATAAGCCTTTACAATTTTACTTACCTTTATTTAGTAAAAACGGAATTCATATTTTGCTGTAATCGCCTATCAGATTGTTAAGGCATCAATCTCTTAAACTAGTACTATTATGCCTACTCTATCATTTTATCACCCAACAATTTCATAAATTAAGATAAAATAAGGGTGTAACAAATAGTAGTAAATAAAAATCGAAGAAAAAGTATCAAATGATAATATGAAGCCATAAAAAGGGAAAAAGAATAATAAATATTAAATGGCTACTAAGTAAAATTTTAAAGAAAATCAGCCAGTATCTTAGATCTTTCAAAAGAAAAGGACAATATTTATTCTTGAAGTTAACTATGTGCTTCGGTTTTTCAAAATGCAGGCACCAACCTGGAAAACGGCGTTGCCTCGACATTACGTTTGAAATACCTTTTGTTTTTAAAAATGTTCTATATAAAATACAATTCGATATTGGCTGTATGATTTTGAATTTCGATTAAAAAAATAATTTGATAGCTTTTCAAGATGGCGCCAAACTGTATTTTTTTATTTGTAAACTTTAGCTCTTAGTCGAGTTAATTTATCGTTTTGTTTTGTGTGCAAATCGTAAAGAAAATCTTAGGTACGTAATTTTTGTCTGTTTTACACACATTATATCGTAGTTATTTCCCGGAATATTGTTTGTAAGTGTGAATAAAATGAGAATAAACCTGGACTATAGCACCCTGCTCTAAACGAGTTCACAAGAATTCTGAGCTAGAAGGCATAATGAGCTCTTTCTTGTACATACACAAACATACCTACGGTTTTAACTAGTGACTCGGGGTCAATGTGTACTTCGTCTGGGAATTTTACTGTTTTGATCTCTTAAGTGTCTACGGTTTTCCCAGCTGTGCTATCCCGAAAAATCGCCCTTAAAGAACTAAGGTAAGGTAAAATGAACTTAAAGTGAATGACAGTATATTATCATGGTAACCATCTTATTGTAAAACCTACACGCACGTGTTTTTCTGTAACCATCTTATTGTAAAACCTACACGTGTTTTTGGCAAATAAATATATCTTATCTTATATTCTAAGGATTAGATTTCCAAAGTAACAGATGGCATTGTCACTGAATAGACTATGTAACTGGTTTGGTGTTGTTTGTGATTACTAGTTTCCGAGAGTATGAAGATTTGTTATTTTATAATTCTAATTTACGTTGACCACAATCACAGACATCAAGTGTAGTCACACATTTAAAAGATTTATAAAGTTTTAAATTATTTTTTGTTAATTGAAAGTTTAGTGATTTAAGCAAAATAAGCTAACTTATGTGTTTAATTAAGGCTACATAATAGTTTTAAAGTTATTAATGCAATGGTATGAAACTACGTCTTGTACTAAAGTAAAACATAATTGCATTGCGTTTTGCTACGAAAATTAATACACAAAATGGTGCCTTCAACTTTGTATTTAAAAACAACACAACAATAATTCATAAAAAAATGTAAGTGGATAGGCCACTTATCTAATGTTATTCGAAAACAACTTTTATTATCATTGATTTGATTGTATTTTAGGGTAATAAAGGTTCAATAAATTACCGCCAGCGTCGTCTATTGGATATAAAAAGGTCAACTAAAGTGTCATAGATCGTCGTCGGGACCCACAGTTCTGTGGCACCGCCCACTAATACGTTTTTACAATCGTCCAGTGGTAATAAAACAAGGATGGGGCTCGGATTAAGCTCGTTTATCATTCGTTTTGATGGCCCTTTTTGCTGTAATCATTCATTTTTCTTCCGTCGTTTTCTGCTTCCTTTGCGTTTAAATGCCTTTGTTGCCCGCGCGGCAAACTCTTTTTATCAAATTAACTCACCTTAAGTTTTTCGGCGTTTATTTATTGGACTGGCAACCTTTATGTGTGGTACCAAAAGGTGTTCACGTCACTAATTTTTGTGGCTTAATGACGAGAGTCGCGTGTTTAGCGGGTCTTAAATTCTTCATGTCGTGGCTGTTAAATCAATTAGTGAGCCTAGAGACGTCTTAAAAGCTTTAGTAAAACTATTTTCTGTACAAAAGTTGACTTACGTTCTGACGTTGAATGTCGCACCAGTTTTTTTTTGCTATTTAATTCGCTTTTGTAATTGCAAAATATTAATAGTATTACGGCATGTTCGTCGCTATGAAATTTTAATGACTTCATTTTTATTGAATTAGAAAAAGTTTGAACGTGCCTATTTTTAAGTTGTTATTTTTAATAAATAGGGTAGGTACATGTCGTTTTTATTAGTTTTGTTGATAATGTGAATGAAATATTGGTATTTAAGTACCTATGAGTCTGTGAACTTTTTCAACAACTTCTCGTATTTTCTTATTGTTTTATACATTAGCTGAAATTCTACTCGAGTAATAAACTTCAACATTCTTAATATTAATGTCTATAGCAAACTTACAAACAATATTTAACTTGTAAAGAAAACATCAACTAATACAGAACTTATTTATTAAATCAAACCAAAACCACTCGTATTAAAAAGTCCGCCTAATAACAAGATATTTATGTAGGTAGGTACTTTATAGTTGTATAAGTACTTCAATAACTCGTGTGACCGAGTAACCTGCAATAGCCGAACTCTACGTCCATTTACATTACGTCAAGTTTCAAAGTTAAAGTAAACCTTTTGCCTGTACAAAATAAACAAAGAAAACCGTAGTGTCACGGTCGTGGAGGTCTCTAAATCAATTAGAGGCAAGTCGGTGCGTCCCCAGCGGTTTAATAAGAAGTTACGACGACACAGCGTCCACCCATAAAATGCTGACCACTGAATCCTAACAATGGACGCTCAGATAATGGAAAATTGTCTAAAGGGATTTTTTTTATTATAACCACACTGTATCCACTCCAGTTTGTGACGAGAATTTGTGGTGATTTTCTACCATTGTCCTTTAGTGTAGACGATCCCGAGTTTTTTTCTAAAAATAGTGGCAACGTCTCGAGTGCTCGACCTCGGTACTTTTATTACATGTTTGAATGTTTTTTGTTGTCTTCTATATAGGCTAGTCCCGTTTATATGGAGAAAAAACCTTTATCCAGGCACAGTAACTGTTACGGGTATGGTAATTAAAGTAATTATCCCTTTGTAGCTTAGTTACCAACTTTAATGAGAAAAGCGTCTGTACCGCATTGGGACAATACACTTACGATCTTGAGGCCGGCCATTTTATCGTAAGCTGCCATAAGGGTCTAATAAAAATGATTTATTTTAAAAGTTGTACTATAAGTTGGTTCTACCTATACGGTAAGTTTGTATTCTTTCAGAGTTCTATCCGTGTGGAAAATATTATGCTTACTTATTTGTTTACACCTAGGGATTTTGTTGCTATTGCTATTAACCTGCAGTATAATTTTGTAATAAATGTCTCACGGTGAAATTAAGTGAAGCAAGGTTTCTTTGCTAAATATCAATTTTGTTATATTTCCTCTAAGGTTTTTAAGCTACTTAGATGGTAAATAAAGAAACGAATTTAAAATCTTTTTCGTTTATCTTCCACACAACCCAAATAATCAGTGTCAATTTCAGCATGTCAATCAATAATTTAAAACTTATAAGGGTCCGTAGTCTCCGCGGTAGTTTATCTAGAGATCCCAAGTTTATTATCTTCGGAAAATATCGCAGGTTGGCATCGCAAATCAATTTATGTTTAGTGGACCAAGATTTTTTCGAGGAGTTAGTGCGTGCGTCGCGAACCCGCCGTAAAGCGGGGACTTTAACACCCCGAGGACACTATGCCTCCGAACGCTATAAAAACCTGTATAATTTTATTTTTCCTTCAGGACTCATGATATAGAGTAGCCATTAGCCATAAGGCAATTTGCGAAGAGATACCTATTTCGTAAATGTAAAAGTAAAAAACAAGAAATAAGGGGACACATCTCGAAATTGAGCATTTTTGTATAAAAAGGTACTTTTTTTATTTATCGTGGGAATAACCTTTCAAAGACTAAGCGATAGCCGGCTGTCGGGCTGCTATTGTCTTTATATTGTGTCTCGAATCGCGTGTGTTCGAAGGTTGAAAATAGTTATAAACTTGCTTCAATCGAACATGTAACGTAAATAAGGTGACACATCTCGAAAAGGAAGTATTTTCGTCCAAAAGGGTACGTATTTTTATTTATTAGTGGAACTAAAATAGGTTTAAACTTGCTCCGAACATTCAACGTGAATAACGTTGCTCAGTTATTTTACTTTTCTGTCAGTAATTAAGACAGTAAATTGTTGGTTTTCTGAACAACTGCTCGGCCTATGTAACTTCATGTTGAACACGTTGCACGCGAACTGCTTCATTCGCCTGTTTATCAACAACAGCTGGAGGAGTATGCTGTCACGAATGCCGCTTAAAAAAATCAGAGATTATTGTGGTGGTGTTAACTATCTGTATGTTTTTGAACATGTAACGAATTGTACAATATTAGTATAATATTTTACAAATAAATAGTGTTCATGTATTTCAAGGAAATTGTGTCAAATAACAGATATATTCAGTAAACTTATTCACGGATAATTATATTGGAACGTTATTACATATTGTCGTAAATCGCGTTAACGCTCCTGCACCTCTAGACGAGTGGCATTGCAGAATAAATGGTAAATGAATATAAATGAGTTCGATACGACATCTCAAATTAATTGGAGTAAGCTTATCTTATGTCAATCCCATGCATACAACAATCTATACTATTCTACTCTGCTGTGTAGAGGAGGTTTAAGTAGCCGAGTATTTTTTGCGTTACGAAGAGCCACGAGTGTCGAACTGTTTGCGAACAAACTTCTATCGTAGTAATGAAAAGTAAATTCTTCCCGTCGCCGTTCACGAAGACATCAATAAAACTATTTCTCTTGACTCCCGAAGGCTTTACTTTTGAAAAATATTTACTTATTCCACTGGTGAGGTCTCGGTTTTATGGCTACCTAACTAGCGGATCGACGGCGATGTCGCTGTATTTTTCGATATTTCTTCAATTTATTGGACTTCTTCACGGACGGTGAACATTTTACCCGATTACAGTGCTGCGATAAAAGTATAATATTTCTTCTTTTGGATATAATTTGGTTTTACAGACGTTTGGCTTCAGTCGAGACGGTATGTTTTTTAATTAAGTGAGTCTTTAGATTTTGATTGTGTTAAGTAGGCGCTGTTTTACAGTACTTGTCCTTATTTAGCTTGTATAATCTGACTTAATTGTACTACTCATTTGTAGGGCTTCTCATTAAATATGATTTCTAAAAAGTCGACTATTTTCCTTAAAAGTCAACCACTTACATAATTTGTGTTATGAGCTGGTATGCATGTCGCAGTCATCTGGTTAAATCAGCTATTTGATTGTATGGCTAGCGCGTTAATTGCATGACGACATTTAATTGAATGACTAAACGACAACTCGTCAAGTTGTTTAATGTAACGTTCAACGACTTGACTGACTGACTTGACTTAAAAACTTAACTTCCTTTACATAACCAAAATGGTGACATGACATGATACACTTTAGTATAATTTTAATAAAAAAAAACTTTAAAAGTAGCCGGCGGCGGCGGTGTATTAAAAGGTAAATCCATGCTGTCACACTATTTTATTACGAATAAGTCACTTTAAAGTAAATTTAGTCAAAATAATATCAAGACAGTGCTATTTGCGCGAGCTATTTTACGTCATATTTGTTTTGGTGACTACTAACGCCGCAGTGGAAAAAAAAAGTACTAAATTACAACCACCTGACTGATTTACGTCCGCTCTGTTCAAAGGGCTATTCTACAATCAGCTATCTAGTTGGACGTTGAGTGATGCTTGCAATCACCTTTCGGCCTAGTCATTCAATTAAATGTCACCATTCAATGAACGCGCTAGTCATACAATCAAATAGCTGATTCAACTAGATGACTGCGACATGCATATTTTTATAACCATTTATACCTAGAAATAAAAAAGTTTAGAAGAACCTACTAGAATACAAGTCAGAATTAATAAGGTTTCCTCATTAAATATCGTTAACGTTTTTCTAACTTTGTACTTAACTTTACTTAACCTTTCGACGACCAAGCGACAGCCGGCTGTCGCGCTGCTATTGTCTTCCTATTGTGTCTCAAATAACGTGTGTTCGAAGTTTTAAAAAAAGTATAACTCATGAATATAATTATTAAGACGTACACTCATTTTTTGTAATTGTTATGATGAAATTAGTATGTATAGAAATAATTATGATTATTAATAGCAGTTCAGCAGTAGTACGAGTAGTTATTACAAGAGTTTGATATGTAAAATAACATTAACATTTTCGTAAAATATAGACTAAGCCACTCGTATTTTGACACAGAAGAGCCAGCAGTTTGTGAGATTGTCCCTACTTTAGTGTCCATGCGGCTACGTCTGTATTACCAAACTTCGTCAAAGATTTCTTATCTAAGTGCCGATTTGAAGTCTCCTGGGCTGGTATTTTAGAAAAGCGTGTTAAAAAAGTCTACTTTGACTTTGAAACTTGACGACTTCTCTAGGGATTCCGAATTCAGGCTTCATCTTACTGGATTTTTCTTTCGAATACTAAATCTGTGGCCTGTCTGTCATTATTAATTTGGCGGTACAGACAAATGCGATATAGACAAAAATACAAGTGTTGTAGCATTTATTGTTTTAGGTATATTCATTTACGCAATAATTATTTTCCTTAAATAGTAAATACTTAGGCATGAATGATCTTGTCTGGTAACTAGACTTAAACTTCTCTTTTGCTATGATTTTTGCATAAGGTTACATTACTATGATCTAATTAATAAAAATCTAAAAACTCATACCCACATTACAAGTTATAGGGGCTGAACAATAATACCAAATCCGTCCTTTACGACGTCATCAAGAAGTCGTAACTGCTCATTTTTAGATGAATATTCTTACTTAAAGAACGTATTGTGTGCATCATATTCTTGATTAAATGTTTACGACCGTAGTCGCAGTATGTAGCCTGTTAATAAGGTTGTTCCTTCGGGAAACCCTCCAAGTAACGCTCGTCGCGGCTAAACCAAGACGATACCTAATAATATGAAGCGATAAGCTTGTTAAGTGTTACGAGGAAAGAGGTACAACAGGCAACACTTATTATTCTATTATGTTTTTCTAGCCAACTATTCAGTAAAAACCTATTGAGCAAACTGCTGGCTTTTTAAATATCATGTGAGTTTTATTAAACGGATATCACTTACTTCTGTGCTTCAATGGAACATGAAGCCGATTTTGTGCAGCTGTTTATTCAATAATTTTGCTTTAGATACGTAACCCGATATAATACGGACTAAAATCACCATCATGCTAAAGTGATTTAATGTAAACGTTATTCAATGTATAATGTAATACTTGCTATATGTGTGTGCTCATCTAAATCCGTGTAGTTATTATCTTCATAATTTAAAATATTGTAGTACGACAGGATTTGCCCATATTCTCAAACTAATATTTTTTTACTTTTGGACGACCAAGCGACAGCCGGCTGTCGCGCTGCTATTGTCTTTCTATTGTGCCTCGAATCACGTGTGTTCGAATGTTTAAACAACCATATTGAGCGTAACCTTTAAACATATACTTACTTCTCACTTTTCAAAACATTGAACGCACGTACAACCCACGCTTACAAACCTTTTCAGCACGCACAATAAAAAAGTTGTTTCGCAACACATCTTGAACTACTAATAACCCTTACCGTCACGTTATAAGTTATCCCTTATCATTCTTCCTATCGCCAAAACGTGATTCCCATCGCGACATGTAATAGGCGCAGGTGTAAGAATTATATTGAGTCGGGCTGTCATCGCTTCGCCCTTTCTAAGGGCTCTTACGACCCGCTTAAGTCGCCGACGTCGCAGGTGACGACCACTTAACGACTCTACTTTTACTACATAATACATGGCATATGTAATGAGTAGATAGTGTTAATGTTTGTACGTTAATTTGAGAGTTTATGTTTAGTTTGGTGTTTTCGTATCTTGTTTTGTGCAGGTAGTTGTAATTATCTTTGAATTTTATTGGTTTTGTTATGTTATTAGGCTGTATTTTATTTGTATAGGTAGTTTTCTAAACTATATAAGGTGATTGGTGATTAGTGACCTAGATATGTAGAGAAACAAACATATTTTTGGCGGTTTTGCTCATTTGTTTGCGCAGTAGCCACTTAGTACGTTCTATAGGTAGCGGGCGGCATCTTGTCACTGAGTGGCAAACTTATAATTGGGTCATTCTTATACATTACAGTAAAATGCACAGGGTACATTATTTTAATCTTAAATTTTTTTTTTTTTTTTTTTATTACATATATGGGCTTGCTCTTGGTCCCAGACTAGCCCGAGAGCATAGACGGGGCCTACGATGGAGCGAGCTCACCCAAAAGATGCCTATGCACTCGTCTCTTGAATATATCCGGGTTATACCTATGCATTTGGGAACACAGACGCCGGCAGGGAATTCCATTCTTTTGCGGTGCGCATAATGAAGGAATTCGAGAAACGCTGCGTGCGGATACGAGGAATATCGACCAAGAAAGGGTGGTATCCCGCCGTACGTCTAGATGTCCGGTGGAAAAACGGAGACGGGGGAATGAGCTCGTGTAGCTCATGAGCACACTCACCGAAGTGCAATCTGTAAAACACCGCCAGACAGGCAACTTTACGCCGATGGGCTAGAAGTTGTAGTTGGGCCACCAGCTTCTTGTCGCCAATCAACCTCCTGGCTCTGCGTTCTACCGAGTCCAATGCGGCCAGTTGGTATTTGGCTGAGCCATCCCATAGGTGACAGCAATACTCCATACACGATCGGACTTGAGCTTTATAAAGCGTTAGAAGCTGTCCCGGCGTGAAATACCGCTTAACCTTGTTAAGGATGCCCAGCTTTTTCGCCGCAGTCAGTGCTTTGGACTCGATGAAAGTGCCGAAGTTGAGGTCAGAACTCAACTCCATGCCAAGGAGTTCTAGGGAGCCGGTTACATTTACAGGTGCACCTCGGAAAGTAGGAGCCAGGTCGAATGGGCTCCGTTTAGCGGAGAACAGACACGCTTGCGTTTTGGCGGCATTGAACTGCACTAGATTGTGATGGCCCCATTGGGACACACGACTTAAGGCAAAGTTCACTCGCTCTACCATGGCCTCTCTCTGTGAACGTATGTCGTCCCTACTGTCTTTTGCGCTGGCCAGATATCTCTCTACAACGGTACTGTCATCTGCGTAACCGACTATGCTAGGATTTAGCATATCGTTTATATGGAGCAGGAATAGTGTTGCAGAAAGGACAGACCCTTGAGGAACACCGGCATCAATGGCCATAAGGTCCGAAGAGCAGCCGTCAATGACCACTCTGATCGACCGTCCCGTCAAGAAGTCTGATACCCAGCTACAAAAGTCAGCCGGGATGCCATAAGCAGGAAGCTTGCTAAGGAGACTAGCGTGCCAAACCCTGTCAAAAGCCTTTGAGATGTCGAGCGAAACGGCAAGGGCTTCGCCGTTTTTCTCAATGGCTTCGCCACAGCAATGTGTAACATACACTAGAAGATCTCCAGTAGACCGACCACGGCGAAAGCCATATTGCTGGTCACTGAGTAGATTGTTGTCTTCTAGGTATGCCAACAGTTTGTTATTTAGAACCCTTTCCATGACTTTACAGAGCATGGAGGTGATGGCGATAGGTCGATAGTTACAGGGATCGGCGCGGCTGCCCTTTTTGGGCACTGGCTGCACATTAGCAAGCTTCCAGGATTTTGGCACCGTTCTAGTTTGGAGAGAGAGGCGGTATAGACGTGTCAATATAGGCGACAACTCAGGCGCACACTGCTTAAGTACTCGCGCAGGTATTCCATCTGGTCCGCTGGCTTTATTGACGTCTAAATTCAGCAGAACCCTCCGTACCTCTTTTTGGTGAACAGCAATATCCTTCATTGAGGAATCGCAATGAGGTATAGTAGGTGGTTGATGGAGGCCTGCATCAAGACGCGAGTTGCTCGCAAATAGGGAAGCAAACAGGTTCGCTTTCTCTATTGCGGAGTGGGCCAGCGTACCGTCGGGTTTCTGCAACGGTGGAAATGTGGGACGGCAGAAGTTGGATTCGACCGCTTTGGATAGGGACCAAAATTGCTTGCTACCAGGAGGGTAGGACGCAAGTCTGACCCCCATTCGACTGATATGGTCGAATCGAGCCTTCCGAATCACCTTTTTGCAGGACTTGGCGGCAGCATTATAGGCTTTCTTCTTCCTACGAACCCTCTGGGCCCTTGCTTTGGTGTCGCGGGCTTGCACCCAAGCCAGGTATGCAGACTGTTTAAGGGCCTCAGCCCGAGCACAATCCGCATTGAACCATGCTTGAGTTCTGTGATCAAGCGAGAGGTCGGAGAACGGAATAAAATATTCCATTCCCTGCCGAATCACATCCACTATAGCCTCAGCAGAACGTGAGGGGTCGTAAGAAGAAAAACAGACCGACCGCCAAGGGAAAGACGCAAAGAATTGCCGCATCTCATCCCAATCTGCTGACTCGTATCGCCACACTCTCCTCGTACCCTTTGGGCTAAGATCCGGAGGGGAGCAGACCGATACGGATTTCACCAGACAGTGGTCTGACGACCCCAGCGGAGCTGAGACCGAGACAGAGTGCCGATCCGGATCCGTTGTCAGTAGAAGGTCCAAGCAATTGGGTGTGTGGTCAGCAACATCAGGTACCCGCGTCGCAACGTTTACCAGCTGGGTGAGGTTTAAAGACAGCGCAAATTTACGTGCTTCCTTGCCAGCGTGGCAGGTTTTCTCAAACGGGAACAGCCACTCCTTGTGGTGGGCGTTGAAGTCCCCGAGAAATACCAGTTCCGCAGCAGGGTACCGTTGTTGGGCACTATCTGCAGTCTCGGCAAGATGGTCAAATAGCCTGGTTGTCTCCTGGTCTCCGACGTGCGATCGGTAAACACAGGCATATAAGGTCTTCTGGGATCCTGTGTCTACGATGACCCACAGAGTAGAAAACCCGGAAGTCTCAAAACAGCGAAGACGCTTGCAGCAGATGTCGTCGCGGACGTACACACAGACCCCAGCTTTCTCTTTGAACTTATGTTCTAGCGAGTAGCCTGGGTAGTTGAGGTACGCCACGTCCGCTGGGGTTTTAATTTGCGTCTCCGTCAAGAAGAACAGGTGCGGCTTTTCAGTCTCGAGGTGGTGGTGGACTGCGTCGAGATTTTAGTGCAACCCTCGTATATTGGATAGGTGCACTTTCAGCGGGAGGAAGTGCCGCCGGTGTTTGACCCTATTCTTCTTATTGTGGTTCATGTGTTGAGTAGTGCGGGGGTCGGGGGACGTTTGGATGTCGAGGCGCTGCTTTCGCCAAGTGGATTGCACGAGTGAAAACCGAATAATGAGGAGCTCACTTGGAGACTGCGGGGACGCCCGAGCCCCCCCGAAATAGCCACCGGGTCCTCCCATCCAGTCGCCAGCTGGCACGGTGGAGCTATTCCGGGATTTTTCGCGAGGTGGCGGGGCAGCCTTTGGCGCGTGGCTAGCGCGCTACTTGGGCCCCCAACTACCTGCGGTCGGTCACCGGCAAGACCGTGCCACGGATCCCGCTACCCTCCAGCGTGAGCTACTCGGTCCGGTGTCACTCAAGGACCCACAAAAACCGGCTATATGCAACACAACTAACAACCATTCATCCCCCAAAAAGGCTCTGGTGTTCCCGCGCACAGATGAAACACAGCAAGCTGCTTGACACCTGACTCCGGCGGGAAGGTGGTAGCTACCAGGCGGACTCTTGCGAGACCTACCACCGCTGGTTGGGTCGTTCAGCCGTCACCACTAGTGGTGCCGTTGCCCGGGGTGGACCGCTAGGAGGTAGACCCAAACCACCCCAAAAATTATAAGAAAGAGAATGCTAATTGGCATTAAGGTGGCAGGAAGTAAAGTACTGTACTTTTTTTGAAGTTACAGTACTATCGTGCACTGTCTTTTTAGGGTTCCGTAGTCAACAAGGAACCCTTATAGTTTTGCCATGTCTGTCTGTCTGTCCGTCCGTCCTCGCTTAATCTCTGTGACCGTTAGCACTAGAAAGCTAAAATTTGGTACCAATATGTATATCAATCACGCCGACAAAGTGGTAAAATAAAAATTGGAAAAAAACGTTTTATTAGGGTAGCCCCCCTATATGTAAATAGGGAAGTGGTTTTTTTTTTTAGTTTCAACCCTGACGTGTGATATATTGTTGAATAGGTATTTAAAAATGAATTGGGGTTTACTAAAATCATTTTTTGATAATGTCAATAATTTCGGAAATAATCGCTCCAAAAGGAAAAATCAAAGCGTCCCCCCCCCCTCTAACTTTTGACCCGTAGGTTTAAAAAATATGAAAAAAATCTGAAAAGTAGAACTTTATAAGTATTTTCTAGGAAAATTATTTTGAACTTGATAGAAAGAACAGTTTTTGTACAAAAAAGACAAAAAGGTTCTACAAAATAATTTCTGCGTACTTAGTATGTCAACGTAACAAATAGCCTTTTTTAAACTTATAAGTAGGTACACTTATTGTGACGGACGGGAAACTACGGAACCCTACATTGAGCGTGGCCCGACACGCTCTTGGCCGGTTTTTTTTAATTCCTTTATATACCAAAATTGTAAACCTGAAGAGTTTGTTTATTTGGTTGAACGCTCTAATCTCAGGAAGTCTGTACTGGTCTAAATATATTTTTTTGTGTTAAATATTCCATTTATCGGTTGATACATTAAGTTTTAAACATAAAAAAACAAAGAATACTGCAAAATAGGTTAACCTAGTTACCACCTGTGCAAAGAAACAAAAAAGTATAGAACAAACACCACATCATTGAAATTTTACCCAAGAAAAAACAGTCCTTGAAACTTCATACACGTGTTTGCACTTGCTAACTAAGGACCTCACATTGACATTGACGGAATTTATTCACATTGTACTGGAACAATCTAGCTGCTGCCTTATAAATCTTATAACACTTGTAAACTTACTTTCGTTTATTCTCAGTAGAATAAACTTGACAAGTTAGCTGTCTCACGGAAGTTACGGGACTAATGGAAATTTAATCTCGTTTTGATCCTAACGTGGGTGTCTTCTTGTAATAGAAAAACTATGTTCAATCATTTGGTAATTTTCTTTCCGTTTCGTAATATTTCGTCAGTATTATTAGCTGTTTATAAAACTAGCTTCTCCCCGGTCCCCCGCGGTTTTACCCGCGTAGTTTTCGTATCCGTGGGATTTTTGGGATAAATTTGTCTTATATTCTTTCACAGGATGTGGACTATCTCTGTACCAATCACCGGTTCAGTAGTTTTGCCGTGAAACACGGACAAACAGACATACACTTTCCCATTTTTAATATTAGTATAGATGCTAAACTGACTGACTGTTGATATATCAAAGCACAGGCCAAACTGCTGGTTCCTGAGTCATGAAACTTGCATTGTATTTTTTATTTTGAGTTAAGTCGGTAACCACTAAGAAAGCATTTTTAGATATTTCAACCCCAAAAGAGGTAAAATTGAGGCTGGAATTCTATGATCATCAAGTCGCGAACAAAATCTACTTTTGTTGATATTAATTATTGCACGTATAAATAAACTGAGCATAATTTTAATACTGTACCACTAGACAAGTAGCATTGTGCATTGTAGACGGTACTTAGAATAGAATAGATTGTAAAACGTATGAGATTGACATAGCTTACGCTAAGTAATTTGATATCTCGTATTCTATTCTACCGTCTATTGTACAATGCCACTTGGGTACTGTAGAGACTTTTTGCGTTTGTCATATTAAACCATATTAACCTTTCGACAACCAAGCGACAGCCGGCAGTCGGACTGCTATTGTCTTTCTATTGTGCTTCGAATTGTGTGTTCAAAAGATTTATTGATGTTGATAAATAAAAGAGACAAAATTATACTGAGCATAAATGAAAAAGCTTAGCCCGCAATGCTGTCACGCAGTCATCCAATTAGTATCATAATGTATTAGTGTTTCCAAAGGTTTCCTTTGAATAAAATTTTAGTTTTGGTACAAAAGTGACAGCTCAGTTACGTACTAACCTACTAAGTGGCATAAACCTTTGCAAAAACAACTAAGGCCAAATAAAAATAAAAACTGTATGTTTTAATAAGTAATTATAATTATATGATTAAGTAGCAGTCACTATTATAATTATTAACACTTTCTTGCATGTTTTTCGCCAAAGCGATGTACCTACGTTTTTGAACAAGCGACTCGCGTCACCTTTCTGACTAACCGATCGACTTTTTGACAATTCATAAGTGCCTGTAAATGGTATAAATGAAATAAATACATTGGGGTTGAGTTTCAACAGCTACCCTATATATCTTGTCTATCTATTATCTAAAAAGCCTGCTTCTAATAGGAAGACATTCTCTTCTTAATCGTGCACTCTTGACAGAGTGGTCGTGATCATGGGAAGTCCTTAGTAGCTGCCCTTGCGATTTCTTTCCACTTTTTTCTATTAGTGGCGTTCCTCGCGCACTCCACGATTGAGCTGGATGTCACTGTTTTAATAGCATCCGTCCATCTGGTTGGTGACCGACCACGAGGACGCTTCCCCTCAATTCGCCCTTGCACCACTAATCGCTCTATTGAGTCTTCGTTGTCGTCGTTCGTTCGTTCGTGAGGAAGACATTATCCGTACTTAATTAAATTTAAATTATGATGAAGATTATAAAAACTAAAGAACGTAGAAACACTTCTGGAGACAGGACCGTAATAGACTTTATTTTGTACTGTTTGTATTTGTAAAAGTAAAATTCGGAAGAAAAAGGTACCTAATACAGCCTTGATATCTTATACTTCTGTTCTTATCTAAACCGCACATCGGGTTCGTATTCAGATGGAATTTAAAATATTCCTGATATAATGATATTGTATGTGGGCAGGCAGGTACGGACATAATATAAAAATTCCAATATATATTTTTTCTTTCTCCCTCAATTAATTTTGGGTCGGTCGTCGGTTCGGAAAAAATGATACAAGGTCGGGTTACATCTAATGAAAAACCACAAATTTTATAAACAGAAAAATCTGATTATTACAGCAGAAGGTATAAAATTCATTCAGTAGTCAATTCTATGAATTGTATTTAATAAATTCCAGAACCTAAATGAAAATTATATAACTAACAAGGTCGCCATTTTCGCACTGAAGTTATAAATCTGTGTAATTCTCTGCTTCTCTTTATTAAAAACGTCTATTAGTAAAAATAGCACGCAAATTCGTACAGAGGTTTTTATTTTATGATAAACAGACAGCCAGACGCAGAGCGGGCTCTTTATTTTATAATAATATGTAGTGACAATATTATTATACAGTAGTGTTTATTAAACTTGTAAACAAGTACTGTAAGTTAAGCTTAATCTTTCATTTAAAACTTAAATCTAATTTCATTGAATCAGTTTACAATGATCATTGCCTGCATTATTCTCACATACCTATAGACCATTCTGTGATGCACCAAGAATAATATAACCACCATGTTTATGAATACTTAATTGAAAAGAGTGTCCTTAGAGTTTCTTGGTTGTTCTTCTCCATTGAGACCTACGTTTTACAACAACTAGACACAACTGTCTGGCTTACCGACCGCGACTTTGACAATTCTAAAGTGCATGTACATTGTTTATTTGAAATAAATTTTAGAAGATTTTGGTAACAGTATTATTTTCAAACTTCAAAAAGAAGGAGGTTTTCCTTTCGACTGGCTGTTTTTATTGTATAATTATTTGTACATACCTCCTATCACCATTTCATATCCTGAATTTTCATTTTAGAACCATCAGACCCGCATGTAAGTACAGTCTACATCAAAATATATTTTCCATTGTGTGTAAAATAAATAACCGCTCTCAAACAACGCATTAAGCAATATATTTTCCAAGCTTTTGTAACATGTAGGTACTGACGGTTACACAAACTTTAATTGTGCTGTTTGAAGCCTAGATGGGACGTTACAAAAGTACTTGGGTGCTTTGTTTTGTAACTACTGAGTAGTACAATTAATTCAAATGACTGAACCTGGAGCTATTACACAGAATACAAGCATCTTCATATTTCTGTTACTGACACTATAATAGTCACAATGTATTTAAGAGAGAGAGCATAAAACTCGATTGAATAGCTTTTTCATGAAATAGACAATCAATCGAGTTATATGCACTTTGAGGGTTAATTTGATGATTTTAATGATTTTAATTCTGTAACTAAATACATATTTACAGTCGCTTACCATACTGTATCAACACACCCAGACACTCAGCGGAAAATTGCAAAAAAAGTTTAAAAAATTGAATTTCACGGGCTACCATGAACCATCCCCCTTAACAAATGAAAAATTATTTTTGAATGATTTTTGTGTTTTCTCTTTCAAAGTTGAGCACTTTTGTAGGGTGTTGTACCTTTTGCCCGCTTCGGAGTCGGAAGCGATTGTGAAAGCTCGGCATACAATAGCTGACAGTATATTAAGTTTCACTTGTTTGTAGGCAGCTTTTTATTGTGCTACTTACAAATATGCTCTGACATATCACACGTAGAACAAGAGGGTTGTATAGTGATCATATTTTGTTAAATTATACCGTGGCGAATTCATATTTGTTAGCGTGGTTTCATGAACAATTTGTGAGTACAATCGTTTAAAATTTTAACGATATTTAGTTTGAGATAATTAAATGTTAGCTAAGAAATACTTCGGTTTAGCAATATTACAAGCAAGTTATAGAAGGAGAATAACTAAGCCAAAGTAGATGCTAAGTAAAATACATAGGTATATTAGACTCGTTTTTAATCACTACAAAATATAAAACAAAGTCGCTTGCTGCCGTCTGTGTGTCTCTACGTATGCTTACATATTTAAAATTACGCAATGGATTTTGATGCGGGTTTTAACAGATACTTAGATTGATTTAAGACCAAGGTATATAAAGGTAATACCTACATGTCGATACCTTTGGGTAGAAAGGTCGTATAAACCAAAACCCGACTTTTCAGGAGAGCAGAAAAACAAAAATTTTTTTACATAAAAATTCATAACTTTCTTGTTTTTGAAGTTATAAAAAAATGATCTATGAGAAAGGTTCTTAGAATTTGATAATGAAAAAGGTTAAATCATCAAAACCTACCTATCTTCTTTAGTTTTAAAGTTAGCTTGGATTTACGACTCAGAAAATATCAATTCTCTTGGTTTATACACCCCATGAAAATGAACTTTAAAAAAACTGTTTAGGTCGTATATCCAGTTTTGTTAAGCTTATTGTCACATTTACGGTCGTAAAAACCCCTATATGTAGTTTTTTTTGTATTAAAAACCATTTCTATAGTCATAGATTAATTGAATTCTGACTAATAAATAATCCTGTTACTCTCAAAATTAGTAGGAACTCAGTAATTATTATTCTAATACCCATAAATGGTTGATTCAAATAAAATAAAACTACCTGAAATACGTAATCAACATTTATTAAGTATTATAATACCTTTTAGTCAACATTTACTAGTATTTCAATAATAATTATAACAACTTAAACTGAAAAGTGAAAAAGAAATCTACTTAGTCATACCAAAAAACTAAAAAAATAGTTAAACTAATCATGAATACAATTTTATATCATAGATAAATCACTTATAGTACATAAGTTAGATACGAACGTTTATCATCTCTGAGTCAGGGTGCTCTGAGTCGGGGTGCCCTGAGTCGAGGTGCTCTGAGTCGGGGTGCTCTGAGTCGAGGTGCTCTGAGTTGGGGTGTTAACCATATTGATGGTATCAATTATTTATTAGTTACAACTAATTATTTTCGATTTAAACTTTATAACATACGTGCTTCGAGACACAATAGAAAGACAAAAGCAACCCGAACGCCGGCTATCGCTAGTTTGTTGAAAGGTTAATGGTTGATTCAAATAAAATAAAACTACCTAATATGAATGAAATCAACATATAATACCTTCTAATTAACATTTACTATTATTTCAATAATGGTACAACATACCTAACAGGTTTTACATTTTTTAATTGAATAAAAATGATAACAACTTAAACAAAACAGTGAAATAAAATATAAATCTACTTAGTAATAAAAAAACACAACTTCTTCTAAAATAAAGCAACCATAATTAAAAAAATTATTGAATTTAGCTTTTGTACTAAAGCAAACTTACTAAGTGATTCTATGAATCACTTAGTAAGTTAGCCTCAGACATGATAAACGTACGTATCTAACTTATGTACTATAAGTAATTTATATATGGTATTAAATTGTATTCATGATTAGTTTAACTATTAGTTTTTTGGTATGACTAAGTAGATTTCTTTTTTTACTTTTCAGTTTAAGTTGTTATAATTATTATTGAAATAATGGTAAATGTTGACTAAAGGTATTTATAATACTTAATAAATGTTGATTACGTATTTCAGGTAGTTTTATTTTATTTGAATCAAGCATTAATGGGTATTAGAATAATAATTACTAAGTTCCTACTAATTCTGAGAGTAACAGGATTATTTATTAGTAAGACTTCGATTAATCTATGACTATAACAATGGTTTTTAATACAAAAAAACTACATATATAGGTGTTTACGACAGTAATTGTGACCATAAGCTTAACAAAACTGGATATACGACCTACACAGTTTTTTTAAAGTTCATTTTCATGGGGTGTATAAACCAAGAATTGATATTTTTTACGTCGTATTTCCAAGCTAACTTTAAAACTAAAGAAGATAGGTAGGTTTTGATGATTTAACCTTTTTCATATGCAAATTCTAAGAACCTTTCTCATAGATCATTTTTTTATAACTTCAAAAACAAAAAAGTTATGAATCCTGAAAAGTCGGGTTTTGGTTTATACGACCTTTCCACCCAAAGGCATTGATATTTTACATTTTGATATTTACAATAAGTTATTATAAAGTGCATTTGGGGACATAATCATCACATTTTCATGTGTATCTCTCTGCTGTTTGGTCTTTTTTACCTCAATCTTTTTAAACATGGTTTATACACCCACCTCACGCATCCAAAGGCAATTCCTTAGGATTTACGACGTCGAATTTAACCTGTGTTTAAGTAATGCATTAAACACGTTAGGGCGTATAAACCATTTACAATGAACGACTATTTTTACGCCCTGAGTTAATATAAATCATGGTTATTACATCATAACAAAACTACAAAATAAAAACATTTGGCTTTTACGTTGAAAATTTTCTTTTTTGAAGAGTGTATGACCGAAATTTTCTGGATCGTATTAACCCTTTTTGAGCGAATTTTGGCATTTCAAATATACAAATATCAGAAAAAAATTCTGAGCATAATGGTATATGGTCGGATGGCCGTGTGTGGGATGTCCCAGGATATTTATTTATTTATTTATTTATATAACTTAATTTGGCCAAAATGGTTTATACGACCTTTCTACCCAAATGTATCGATGTATTTTATAGTAAAGAAAGTTCGAGATGTTCAAAGATTTGTAACTCCCATGCAAAGCTGTCGGGCATGCAGGTTGCTAGTGTCCAATACTAGTAAAAAATGTAAGTAAATCATGCGTTAATTGATTTTTTAAATGGAAGTTTCCCTAGGTATATAAATTTATAACTTTTTTAATGAATTGTAAATTCAAAAGGTATGTTTTAGTAGAATTCTTTTGAATTTTTAAATCTCTAAAGGTCGAGTTGAGACCTTTCATTTTAATTGATTAAGGTAAAACTAAATGTTTAAAACAGAAAATGAATGATTGAACGTTATTCGTAGCGTTACAGTTTTGAAAAAATATACATACATGTTTTGTTATTTAAATTCAATATGTCAAACAACTTAGCCAAAGGCACACATGACAGTAACATTTGTAAACAAAGTAATAGTTACCTATGATAACTATTAATAATTTACTGCTTTCTAATTCAATTTTCTGTAACGTACATATTTCTTCAATTATAAAAAATATCAGAACACTTTTTCTTTTTTACTTAGAGAAAGACCTTAAACCCACATTCACACAGAAACTAACTATAAAATCACCAAACTGACAATATGATATTTGGCTTAGGATGCACAACAAAATATTTTCAACATGAACTTGAAACCCTGAAATGGGCTACAAATCACACTGCTTTAAAGCCACCTTAAGTTACACTGCCCTCGAAGGCGTACCTGCACAGACACATACTGGTCAATTTACGCTTTATGAACGCCTGTTGGAGCTGCAAAGCTTACATACAGAACTATGAAACGCAGAGCACTGTCCACGGAGGCGTAGCTGCAAAGAGGCGTATTCGTTATTTTACGCTTACTACTCTCTGAAACTCTCGAGTGTCGACGAAGTACGCGTAATACGCTCTGATTTGTATGTAAGCAAGTAGGCGTACCACAAGCGTAAAATGACGAATACGCTACGCCGCCGTGGAAAGTGATACTTACTATAAGCATCAAACCATATTGCATCCCAGTTTTATTAGTAATCAATATTTCATTCATGATTGTATCCCAACCAGTTAAATTTCGATTTCCTTAGTCACTGAACAAACAAACAATTCAATCGTAGACATTAAGTTAACCGTCGGTAATTTCAGTGACTTCGTTTTCCTGTTTATTTTCGCGATGTAAGCGTAAACACAATTCCACTGTGTTACCAAATAAAACCTTATTTTTGTTGACAAAGGTTTCATAATTTAACAATTTGTTGGTTTATTTAATGTTTTATTGTACATGTGTTTGTACAAGCATGTCTTGTCTAATGTCAGTGTAATGGCTTTAATATTGTTTTGTATTTTTCTTAGTGGATTATAATTATTACAAGATATTTTTCTAGAAAATACTATTTTCGCAGATTACCTTTCAACAACCAAGCGACAGCCGGCTGTCGCGCAGCTATTGCCTTTCTATTGTGTCTTGAATCACGTCTGTTCGAAGGTTTAAAAATCAACAATATGCCAAGTTTGATTCTACAAGCTTATAGAAATACAGTTAAAATAGTTTTCATTTTTTCCTATATTTGTGTAGTAGTACACACAGTAAGTTTTGATTCAAAACTATGCGGCAAAAGCCAAAACTATTTGTGAAACTTTTTTTATTACGAAACTTGCCGTCCCAAAAATGTTTGCCATACTCCAAATTCTTTTATTGGCGATACATGTTTGTATATAAAACACAGGAAATAATATTTGTACCAAATAACTTGATACCTGCAAGCAATTCTGAGGGGTTTATTTTTTGACTGGCAAATAGACTACGAGGTGATCCTATAACGATTTTTTTTAACTTCGTGAGGTGCGGAATCCTATAAATTCTGAAAAAAAAAATGTTTTTTTTTGCAGGATAAAATCTTTTGAATCATAAAGACTACGTACGTTTTTGCAATGTTTTCTAAAAATATCATACACACCCAAATTTTATATCTTGTTTATTTATTCGTTTACACATTCAATTAAATCTAACCAAAAAAATAACAATTTAAATTGTATTGTCATCAAAATCTTCGCTATATTCACAACTTTTTTCTTAGAGGGCTAAATATACCCACCAGAAAGAAAGAAAAATAACTCAGTTATATTTGCCACAACAACTACTAAATACTTTCAACACGAAGAACTTGGCCGCATTACTAATATAAACCTTTGGATATTAAAAGAGGAATAAATCCCAGAGTCCCAGACACCACAAACGAACAAACACAAATTATAAAGTGGGTTCCCTCTATTTTCACTTCCGCCACAATCCTTCAACCAGGTTTTTCGGATCGCCGCTTTTGTCCGTCTACTCAGCACGAACAATGTGAGGCTGTGTGGGTCTACAATATATCGTAAGTCTTTGTTAAAATGGCCGCCGCGCTATCCTACGGTCTAATTGATTCATGAGGCATATGAGCTTGAGATAAGCCCTTAATAACGGCTGACACGGTACTTAATTAGTGACGATTTTAGCTTGAGTATGGGTCACGATAAGCTTGGGCTAGGGCTGGTTATGGTCGTACGCTCTAATAAAATGTAGTGCCACGGATGTAAAGATGGAACACTCAAATTGAAGACCGATTTAGAATTTAGGTTTGGTTCTGTTTGATGCTAAAGAAAATTCATCATCATCATCTCCTTAGCCTTTTCCCAACCGTATTGGGGTCGGCTGCCAGCCTAACCGGATTTAGCTGGATACCGGTGTTTTACGTGGAGCGACTGCCTATCTGACCTCCACAACCCAGTAACTGGGCGACCCGATACCTCTTGGTTAGACTGGTCAGAGTTTCTGGCTAACCAGTAACGACTGTCAAAGTTCTACAAATGACAACCGGGACCAACGGCTTTACGTGCTTTCCGAGGCACGGGATGTCAGTGATGTCTAAGATAAACTTTAGAAAGTACATATGAATTGAAAAAGTCACATTGGTACTTGCCCGGATTCGAACCCACAACCTCTTACACACGAGGCGGGCGCCTTATCCACTGAGCCAACACGACACTTAAACTTTTGATGCTAAAGAAAATTATGCAAAAGTATTTCCCACTAGCTTGAATGCTATTGTGGCTCACGAATTTCCAGATTTATAATTACCTTATGTCCTTCCTTGGAGTTGATTCTTATCCTGTTCCGAATTCCATTAAACTTATTACAGTGGTTTGGTGCTGTCGAGTTTATAAAGTGGTGTATTTAATTTTCTGAAAAAAAAAGAGTATTTAGATAAAGTGTACTTGCCCCGAGTTTGTCATTTTACCTCAAGATGTGTAATTTTTTGGCGTTATTTACTTCTCTCTAACTCTGTGGCCAATACTTACATATTCTTATTACGAACCTCGATAATAACATTCATTCGGATGAGTCCTGCATAATTTTAGCGTATAATGGACTGACACATATTAGGCCAGTATAACCCTTTGTAAGATTGGTTTATAGCGGCAATTAAAAGTACCGTTAAACTATACTCGGGGTTGGGAAGGGTTGGGGTAAGGTGGGAGTACTTTTGTTTAACGTTTCGCTCTTAAGTGAGTGTCAATGGGTGTTTAAGTGTGATTTAGCAATTCGAAAGCGTCTAAAACCCCTGTTACTAAACCCTGTAATTATATTTACAGGCTTTGCTGTATTAGCTTATTTTGTTTTTAAATCATTGGATTGCAAACAAGCTGACGGCCTTAATTTAAGTGGTCACCGCACCGTCATCTAAAGATATCTGTCATACTAAAACATCGCAGATACATTGTCACCCTAAATACAAAGATGATAAGTTACATGTATCTGTAATTACACCTGTACACATAGCAATTAAACTAGAATACAGGGACAACGCTGCACAGGTCTTTTTAATTCCAATTAGTAGCTAAAGCGTACCCGTTATTTGTGTCATTATTAATTTAAACATATGTTGGTAGTCGTTGTGGCAAAAGCTTTGGGCTGTCTGTACATAGACGGAACAAGGCAGCGGAGTGGTGAGCGAGTCAACAATCCACCTTTAGAATCTAACAAGCGAAGATTAAGTTTGCAATATTATTGGTGGATTTTTGACTCGCTCGTGTAGACAGGCAGCTTTAGGGTGTGAGGAGACAAAAGGTGCGTTATTATCCATGGTGTTAGTAAAAAAACTTCTGTCATAAATCACTTGTGAAGCGAACTTTTGAATTCATATTTTTAATGTGAATTGATTGTTCGTTAAATACAGTTTAGTCACAATACAATTAAATATTACGCAACATATAAAGTTAATTACTGTAGTCTTATCGGTTTAACAACATAGCCAGTAGAATAACCTACCCGGACTATAAAAAAGTTTTCAAGTGAAACTTCTTATCAGGCTTGCATCATGATTAGAGTGTGCAGTTAAGGATAGTCGCCTCTGCTCTGACTGTGCAGAAATTCACCCCACATGAGGCATTTGTTTTTTTTGCCAAGATATATTTTATCTCGCTCAAGGGAAGATAAGTTCACAGGGGAGTTGTATTAACGACAGTTTCGGAGCGGGGAAAGATTACGTGTTTCTATCATGTTCGAGTTTGCTCACTTATGTCGGCCCGTGTTTACCGACTAAACATTTACTGACGTCTTTAGCAAGTTTAACTACAACAAAGAAATGAAAAATGATAGTTGGGTATTGTTTAGATGAAACTAATGGTTTCTACATAAGTTTGCACTTTGCTAACTTCCTTTGCTGTCTATAGGAATATTGAAGGCGGTAATTTATTAGAGACTAAATTACGACTTTAGTGGGTTTTCCTATTGTTCTATTTTTTGTTGTTTTCACATATTACCGTCTTCAAACAAATTCTACATTTAACAGTACTTCAACAAACACCAATTATATTTTGAAGTATGGTAGTAGATTACTACCTATACTAATGTATAGGTAATTATCAGCCACCTTAAATTACATTAGTATCAGCACAGAGTTTTCGATAAGCATCTGAAAATCAATCCAGCTTCGAAGGCTTATTTTCGCTTTCAGTAATTAGGTCAGAAGGCTGTAAATAGTCCGTGAGCGCTATAAAAAACGTCAACACTTTACCTGAGAGGTTCAGAACGAACCTTAGTTAGGCCCTCCAGGGTATTTGTAGGGTCCATAAGTAATCGCCATGAAACAGGAGAGCCCCTGGTCGTTTATCACTTGGTCTAATAGAGGTTTTTACCTAATGCCTTCATTCTTTCCGAGGCGGTTTTTGCTCGCCTTCCCCTATTTGTCCCGTAGCACGGAATTCCACTGAAACTTATGTGCCGACCTTAATTAGTTTGTGAGTGTTTTGTTTTCCTTTCAAGATTTTAAAGGAGAAAATGATAAACAATTTTTTGACAAGATATTATTGTATTATACTTTAAACTTTCGCGTTGCATATTAATATCAAAACGTCAAGCGAAAAACAAATAAAAAAAAAGACGGGTTGCACTCCGGGAGTGCCGGCAGAAGTAAAAACTTGATTATTAACAGCGTGCCACGCGCATCCATGGATGGTGACAGCTGTCTACTATCCATCCGTCCTACGCTTTTTCGATCAGGTCACGTGTCCTGACGCGAGTTTAAGATTTTATACCCATTACAGAAAAAGTGCTCAACGCCGCTAAAGAAGTTTTCACTTCAAAAACCGGCCAAGAGCGTGTCGGGCCACGCTCAATGTAGGGTTCCGTAGTTTCCCGTCCGTCACAATAAGTGTTCCCACTTATAAGTTTAAAAAAAGGCTTTTGTTACGTTGACATACTAAGTACGCAGAAATTGTTTTGTACAACCTTATTACCTTTTTTGTACAAAAACTGTTCTTTCTATCAAGTTCAAAATAATTTTCCTAGAAAGTTCTTATAAAGTTCTACTTTCCAGATTTTTTTTCATATTTTTTAAACCTACGGGTCAAAAGTTAGAGGGGGGGGGGACGCTTTAATTTTTCCTTTTGGAGCGATTATTTCCGAAATTATTGATATTATCAAAAAATGATTTTAGTAAACCCCTATTCATTTTTCAATACCTATCTAACAATATATCACACGACAGGGTTGAAATTAAAAAAAAACTCACTTCCCTCTTTACATATAAGGGGGCTACCCTAATAAAACATTTTTTTCCAATTTTTATTTTACCACTTTGTCGGCGTGATTGGTATACATATTGGTACCAAATTTCTAGTGCTAACGGTCACAGAGATTAAGCGAGGACGGACGGACAGACAGACAGACATGGCGAAACTATAAGGGTTCCTAGTTGACTACGGAACCCTAAAAAGGTACGTGCGCGTTAAATCCCGTAAAACAGTAAAATATTAAGATATTATTGTGTTACTAAATTGTAATTTTTTGGAATGTTTGAGTTGTATGATATCACTAGTCTTTGCTTGCAATATTGTCTGCGTTATAGCTGCCACATACAAGATCAAAAATAAAAACATAAATATAGTTTAGCGCTTACAATTAAACAAATACAATTTCAAATTTTGGTATGGCGGGCGGTTAACTAAACCAAGTACACAGAAAATTTATACACAAGTTTGTGTAAAACACATGTTCAGATCTTCATCCCACACTACCGACACAAACGGGATGAGATCAGGCACGGATCAACAGCTTTTTACATAGCAATTAATTAAAATCACTTAACCTTTTGACGACCAAGCTACAGCCGTCTATCGGGCTGCTATTGTCTTTTTATTGTGTCTCTCAAAAAAAATTCAAAATTCAAAGCATTTATTTCACTTAGACCATTTACAGGTACTTATGAATTGTCAAAGAGTCGGTCGGTCAGTCAGAAAAGGAAAGTGACGCTAATTGCCTGTTCCAAAACGTAGATCTCTATGGAGAAGAACAGGCAAGAAACTCCACGGACACTCTTTTTAAAAATATCATGTTTTACAAAATCTTGGTTACATTTTCTTTTTGTTGCTTCTACATGTGAAAACAATGTGTATGTAACAAAATAATAAACAAATACAGAATTAAAATAAAAAGTAAAAAGTCAAAAGTCATGGCAGTTAAGAGATGACCCATCTCAACTGACAGCGCCCGTTCACGAGCATGACGCGTGGCATCAGCACCATTTAGCTCAACCATTTTGAAGGGAACCGAATGATCCAACGCACTCGCCACCATCAGCGAGACTTTTTGAGCGAGCATGACAATGCTCCTAACTGCCATGTCTATTTGTGTCAGTAGAGAACTATCGTAATAAATCACTGCATCGTACTCACATTTACAAAAATTCAAATATGCATCTAAATTACACAAACCAAAGTTTTGTACTGTATACAAATGTAAATGGGTGAAATTAAAAAAAAAAAACCTACAAAAATAATAACAACATCTCATATCGCGTATATTCGAAGTATTAATCTTATTCATTACTATTCTATTTATTTCACCAGCTTTTTCAAAATCAATTCTCAACTTATACAATACATAAGTCCTACAAACCCAACTCCTAATCACAATACGCCCAAAGTAAAAATGTCGGAATAAGCGAACAATGCTGTCGTGGTCAGGTTAATAGTTAGCAACGCCGAAAATTACCGAGTGGGTAACTAATACCCCTGCGACTCAGGTGCCACAACACCCGAGGCTTAAACGATTTCCCTCCCCCCTAAACCGTGCCATGTTATTGCAGTAGAGCCTAGTTTCAGGTTAGAACAACACTTGCCTTCTTAATAGTGTTGGGTGTTTTTGCCGACGTCATCAGTTGAGGATAAGCTTTTTCGTTATTTTTAGCGCTTTTAACAATTGTGTTTTTGTGCGTTGCGCAAAAGAGATTTAAATTGAAATTTTTCGCGTGGTGTTTCGGTGAAGTGGAAAAGGCTTTTTTTTGTTTAAAACTAGATTAAATAACTTTCAAGCACGATTATAATGGCAGCATATACAGTAGGGTGGGAAGTTTTGATGGGCCCTGGTAGAAAACTATTTTTAATCTCTAAGATTGATTATTTTAACTAAAAGAAACATTCCTTTATTTTAAAAAGAAATAAAACTGCACTCACTCGAGAATCGAACTGGCTTACAGTGGAGAAATGAGCTAAGTGCGTGTCTGACCACGCATAAAGTAGGGATCCATAGTTTCAGGAACTACCTAATTGTTGTCTGATGCTTTTTATGATAAAAAATTTAATCTGTCTTTTAATACACCGGCGAACATACAGTGACGTTTTGCAAAAATAACTATTGCGGTAGTGTATTAGTACGGACAAGCTCACAAACAAAGAGCTCTGACTACTTAACCCAACAAAAAAAAAATACGCATCATACATATCAGAGTTTTGACAACTATATTACAACGTTAGGGTAGCTTCCATTCTAACTGGATACAGCAATACCAGTGTCATTTTACATAGGGCAACAACCTATCCACAGCCCAGTTATTAAACAACACGATACTCCATGGTAAGACTGACTATGCAAATTTCTGACATGTCAACCCCAGCAAAAAAAAAACAAACAAAAACCAACAGATTTTCCGTAAAACAATGCACCTAAAATTCTATCACGTTACCCGATTTTACAAAGGCATGCAGACTGGCTAATGTGGGCTACATTTCTAACACGAGATGTGTTACCGGTTCTCACCGGGCACCGGGAGAGGTGCGTAATGCAATGAAGTCGGTTCCGTCCGGCAAGTCCATTCCGTGCGGCCGCACCGGTACCGGCTATTAGGTGTTAACTTGGACATGAACAGGAATGCGGTTTGTCTGCGACGTATAGGAACACTAATGGACAAGTGTCGGAAGCTGGCTTTAACTCGACGCCGGTCCGGCTTCGATTCGTTAACTTAACGTATCGAATTTGCGCGGGAGTAACGTCTGGTTTCCAGTTATGAGTTTTGGGTTATTAGTTGTAACTGTGACTTGCGTTTACAACTAATGTGGTTTTAGTTTACATTTAGTTCTGTGAGTTCTGTAAATGAGAGAACTCACGTCAAAATCAGTCTCACAGTTTCGAAGCAATAGTATAGATTCTGCACTGCACAAACGGTGATCAGTTTTACAACAATTTTAAGTACAAGTTGTACATGCATGGGAAAACAATTATTTATTACTGAATAGTAATGTTAATAAATTGATGTTTGGAGTTAATTCAATCACTGAGAATCATTATCATGAATAACATATGGTAAATCAATTTATAGGGGCAGTTGTAACTTAATTGAGACTTAGATTGACTATTAATAGAAGTGGTTATTTTTACTTTAAAGTATACACTACACAAATACAGCCTAATATGTTTGTATTTTTGGATTGTATGGCTACCGTGACGACAGATAATCTCGTGTTACTAAACCTATCTCTACTTAACTCAAAAACTCTAACAAGGTCCTACCTACCCACAAGACTTAATACCAAAATAAAACAAATCCCAATAAGACAAAGACAGAGCTTTCGAAGGTCCTTTGTGCAAATCCCATTCTGTGCCCAGTCCGCAGTAAGCGGGCCTGTTTCGGCGCCATAAGTCATGGTGGCAAGGCACATTGATCCTAGATTTGTCAAATCCAATACGCTGCTAATATTACAGGTGGTTTCCACCATTCGGAAAGCCTTTGGAAATGGTCCAATCGACTGGACTTTTCTTGGCTCGGGGTGACTTCTCAAAACATTGTAACGTTCGGAAAGTTCTTTTGTTTTGTTATCTTTTAAAGACAATGTAGAATGCTTGTTTTTGATCGTGTTTGTGTAGAAATATAACATCAAATAGGGATGATGACTACATCAAAATAATGACATTCTGTTTAGTCCGTCTGTTTGACAGTCCAAAAATACTGGACACATATTTTTTGCTTGATCAAATTAATAACAAAACACAAAGATAAAGAGCATCAAAGTTCCGGAGAGGGGGCTTGTGACGTCACTTCTGAGTAAAAATTATACAAAGGCGTGACGTTTCACGAAACTTCAACGCACTGTATTGTCGTCATTTTCTGTTTACGAGAAAAAAGAAAAAAATACGTGTCCCAAATTTTTTGATTATCTAACTGACGGACTAATTACTTTTTTTTTTGTCATCTCGCCTATTGTCATGAAATTTGTTTTTTTATAAAAGAGACTAGTTTTTGCCCGTGGCTTTGCCCGCGTGGTTCTCGAAATTTTTCCATAAATTATTTCTTACTGGATCCTTTCTATTTACAAAACCCTCCAAGTTTAATTTCTCTAGGACCAGCGGTTTAGGCTCTGCGTACAAATATCAACACCAGTCAGTCTATTTATCTTTTTGTATATGTATAATACACAAATAATATTTGTAATCGGATCACTACTTACTTACAAACCTTTTTTCTGACGAACAAACAAATATTATATTCCTTATAATAATACTGTACATTTATAACAACATTCCTTTTCAGCTTAAATCTGAAAAAAAAAGGTTAGTGTACTCTTCATTATGTTCAATTTTAAATTACGGGTTGAACTAAATCTGACCCTTTTGTAGGTTAAGAGTAATTATAAGCTATTGTCAAACTCCATGTGACCGGATTCAATGTTGAAAATGAGAATCAAAGGCATGAAAGAGGTTTTCTACCATAATCTCTAGAAATACGCAACCTTTTCTTTATAGAAAACTAGCGGACGCCCGCGGCTCCGCCCGCGTGGATGTTGAAATTTTTCCTTAATTTTCTTTGCTATAAACCTCACGGAGCCCGAGACCTTACCAACGAATGCAAAACCGTGGATATAGATTGGTGCGTATTGGAGTTATAGCGTCAGGAAGGAAAACCCGACTTATTTTTATATAGTAGAGAAGACAAACTGTTAAACAAAGGTCAATATTAAGTCTTACTAATATTAAAACTATTATTAAAAAAAAATGAGTATGGAGTTCCATGTCTATTCTTCATACGGACCAACATTTTGGAATAGGCAACTAAAGGAGACAATTTTTTTTAGGCCCACTATTAAACGGTAACGTATATTAATCATTTTACACATGGAACAAGTGATCACCTTATTATAATTAAAACAACAAATATTATATAGAAATCTAACGCGAATAATGAAATAATACTAAAAAACTGTTACGGAAAAATGCTTGTTTAGGAGCGTTTTTACATTTATTTCAACGTCAAAATAAATATATTAAGTGAAACGAAACGTACCTATTAACATCCCGTTGTAGATGCTCTGTGGTACAGTTTCAATGAGTTTGACACTGACGGACTACATTTTTAGGCTAAGCTCATACGACCGCGCTAAACCGCGCGGTACCACTAACCGCGCGGTACAATACCAAAGTAAGCCGTGATTATCGTTGGCATTACCGCGCGTTCTACATTCGTTTTACGTAGGTATATGTTCATTCGATTACCGCGAGTTGTGACACATAAATAAAAATGTTAACGAAGTTTAAAAAGAGATGCCATAAGGAATCTTAATTCACTTAAGATAAAAATAATAAGAATTATTTTTAATTTGACAAACATGCTTGACGAAAGTCTTTCACTTGAAATAGGATGCACCCAATATTGTCTTTGTCTTTTTCTGCGACGACTCAGCCTTCGGTATAAAATCCATAAACAAATTGCCTCCTCCTTGTCTGTTGTCACGCAACGTTGACTCCCGAGCTGCACGTACTTACATATGCCGTCAAGAGAACGCCCCAACCGCGCGGCGACGCGCGGTTGTGGCGCGTAATGTAAGCTTAGCCTTATTGTTTCCGATAGTTTTCTAAGATGAGTGTTCTCCTGTTGTTTTCGTATTTTTATTCAATAGAATTTATGAAAATGGCATCTGTAGATACAGTGCATGATCTACAAAGCTGTTGTAATAATTGTGCAGCACGATTTTAACGAAATGTGCGACAACTTTACTTATGATATCATTGACGACAACAGTAAGTAAATTAATCGTGTAAATCACATCAAAACCTATTACGTAGTACAAACATGGTTTAGATTTATACTATATTATTATTGAACAGTGCACTATTAATCTAACATTAAATACCTAGGAAACCTATTCACTCATTAAACAATCGCTCTTGTAAGATTTTTGGTCATTATGAGATTCATATTTTGATTGTCGTATTTCACAGTATTCCGGTTAGATAGAGTTTTGCTAATATTACCACTGTAATCAAGAGATTATAAGGAATAAACGAACGTGCATTTCATTAATATATGCCACAATTTGTGGTGGGCCTATTCCCCGAACAAAAAAAATTGTCTCCTTTACTTTTGTTTTGTAAATGACGTTTCAAAATACCTTATTTGGACTAATATATATATGAAAATAAATGATTTGACAATTATCTAAATGTAAAAGTTTGTATGTGTGTGTGGAAGTTTGTTACGCTTTCATTCGAAAACTGCGGACCGGATTTTGATAAAACTTTACAGTAAGCTTATACATCGGAACAAGACATAGGCTACATAACATCACGCTATGACCCACGGGAGCACAGCAGTAACCAAAACCATAGCGCAATTGTAGCAACGACAGTTACTATTTGATAATACAACAATGCTCAGTAGGAGCAAATTTAATATCACAGGTACACAAGCATTTCACTTAACAGTTATGAAATTTCTCCTCTGTATCGACTTTACATTGTGGAAGTCCCTAACAACGGTGCCAATAGGAACTTAAGATACAGCAAAACTATGCAACAATAGACTGGAACCGATTAGTGTTACAGAAACTAAGTTGTCGGTGACAATGGACCCGTACATACTGTATAAATTAGTAGATAGGTGTATATTGTATTGAGTTCTGTTTATGTAATACTAGCTTCTGCCCGCGGCTTCGCTCGCGTTAGAAAGAGACAAAAAGTAGCCTATGTTACTCTCCATCCCTTCAACTATCTCCACTTAAAAAATCACGTCGATTCGTCGCTTCTTTTTGCCGTGAAAGAAAGACAAACATACAGATAGACAGACAGACACACTTTCCCATTTATAATATTAGTATGGATCTATTTGTTGATGCTGAAACCGGAGCTATAAAGAGTGACTAGTAATTAGTGTACGACACTTAAACACGTGATATTTTTTTCGCGATTCGACTTTGCTCCCAAAATAAAAATTGTTGGTTATCATGAGCACAATCACGAGTTTAAGTATCGTATACTAATTACCAGTCACTCTATATAGATTGGTAACTGTTGGTATTAACCTTTCGACGACCAAGCGATAGCAGGCGGTCGCGCTGCGATTGTCTTTCTATTGTGTCTCGAATCTCTTGTGTTACAAGGTTTAAAAAAAAATGTTTATTAGCACCTCTATTTAAATGCCAGGAAGACAGGTTAACTTAAAATAGGCCTTAAGGTAGTTACATATTACGTATTCGAGTTGCAACTATGACCTAAGCTAAGATAACTTAAAATCTTGTAGAAGAGTGTTTAAGCGCAAGGTAGGAATAAAATATTATAAGGTTAAGGAACCTTAGTTTTCCATGATACAGTCAGATGATGCTGGATGTTTACGCGCATTGATTACTACCAAAAAGTTGTCTTTTCACTATATAATATAAAACAAAGTGGATTTCCGCTCTCTGCCCCTATGTATTCTTAGATCTTAAAACGACGCAACGGATTTTGATGTAGTTTTTTTTATACATCTATAAAATAAAAATGATTCAAGTGGAAGTTTTATATGAATAATAAATACACATTATAGTAGAAAAAAAAACCCCTTGAAACAGGAGGAATTCCTACCGTAGGCCAACGTTTTATTTTTAAAGAAAGATGTAAATAAATCAGAAAATCTCAAAAAGGATTTTGCATGAGTCATAAAGTATTCGAATAATAAAGGATCATCATGGGTATAACAAAAGGAAAAATAATGTTTACACATCAACATATTGACAAACACAAACAAAAGAATATCTATTTCCCGATGCATACCGTAAGCAAACAAGGTTATGTAGCGAAATAGTTTCATTACGACATAAATGTATTATCATGATGTTTGCAGAGGTCTCCCCGGCGTCTCGGCGAACTCGTACCGATCCGTCGAACATTCCTGCTATATTTCCCGGGTGTAATGCCGAACTTAGGAACAAAGCATCCCTTGTACCGTCTAATGCCGAACATGGGTTAGTGCGTCGGCTGCCGGTTCAAGCCGTCACCGCTAGTACCGCTAGGTACACATAGCCGCACATCTAATTGTTTGTGGGGAGCTACAACTTCGAAGAGGTCGTTGCTTTGAATGTTCAATTGTTTATTTCACTTTAAGCTGGGCATTGACGGTAATTTTTTTGCGTGAGTCCTGTCGTAAAACTGTGGCGTCACTTTAAATGGTTTAGGCGGCCAACCAACTCTGGAGTGATGATTTTGGATGGACGTCAGTTTAACTGACGCGGAAAAATGACCGTCAATGCCCAGCTTTGAAAACTTGTCTTTTATTTTACTCAGCGGTTCCATTATTTATTGGTTTGCTCAAATGTGTGTCCTTGCTTTTCCCACTTTAACAGTAAACCCACCAACTCAGGTTTACAATTTACATGTTTAATTAAGTATTAGATGATGCTTCCCTCATATCCACTTTCAGGAGCCATTATTATGAGTATACGAAAGTTAAAATTTCCGTGCTAACTTGTTGAGCTACGACATAACACCGTAACTTCATTCGTAAAGCGAACTTGTGAAATTTATATTTAAGGCGCTACTAAGTTAAACCCGGCTTGCAAACTCCTCAGTTTTAGAGACAACGACAGGGAAACCGGGGGACGGAAAACGGGACACTTTAGAATTTTAGAAATTTTGCACGGAAAACTTTGTAATTTCACAACGAGCGTTTTGGACTGAGCGCAACATAAATCATTGTACTTGTTTGTTTATATAGCGTTAACTTTATCAATCATGACGTAAACGAGCATTTACGACACTTATATTTTTGTAATCTGACGCTTAACTTATTCTTAATGAATACGGAATTTGCAGGTCTAGTAATAGTATAGCTATGTTAAAGTATACGATTGGTGTCGATTTTTCACTAAGTTTACGACTATTCGGTAGCAATTTGGTCTATCTTTATATGACAAATACAATTAGTATCAACCTATAAATTAAATAAATACCTATTATGTGCGAAACTAATTGAATACCCTATTCAATTTAATAATCGTTTGAATTTACAATTTATTTACGCGGTTCCGTTAGTTTTCCAGCTGAAGTTTGTTTTGTTTTCACGCTTATTTTGCAAACCCAATAATGTTTACTATTTACCGCAGAGTTATTTAAAAACCATTGGCTAATACACAAGCGACTTTAACCACACGTATTTTGACGATTCCAGAACCAAAAACTCCTAAATAGTTTCACCAATATCTAGTTATGTCAAATTTTATGTAAATCAACGTAAAAGCCACAACATTTAATTATTTCCGAACACTATTTCACATGGAACGCCGTTTATTCAAAGGTTTCAATAAAATAGTAACAATATGAAAACACAATATAATACGGTAGGATCATAATTTTGGAGGCTCAGGTGGCAAAACACTGTGTGGTATTTTGCAGAGAGACCTATTCTCTCATAAACTGTGGGATTTAAAGCCTAGTTCATACCGAAAACTTTTGTATACATCGTTAACTAAAAATTTACATTACAATCTTAAAGTTTTACGATCAAAAGTGGCTTTACACCGCATATTTTACTAGACTGCATTTGTTTTAATATTACAAATTTTGCGAAGACATTAATAAGTTTTCGTCTGAAATCCAGTGTTTTGTTTTATAACTTTTAACTTTAAAGCTGAGTATTAAGAGTGAAAGTTAGTCGAGTCAAGAAACTTCTTTTTTAAAGCCCTATACCTAAGCCTATAAAGAGAGCTAATTCGTCGAGGAGGTAACAAACAAACTAGATTTAAAGTTGACAAAAGCTTAAAGCAGGGTTTAATTAATAACATGATTCTATAATAAAAAATGTACTTAGGAGTAAGTGCTTATTACTTTAAGTGCTTATTATTTTTCGTCTAGCGTCTACACGCTTTAATGATGCTTCTCGATAAATTTTTTTAGGTGTATTGTTTATCTAACTACAATTTAAAACTTGCCTAATTTAGGAGCCTTAAACAAAAGGTCATCATCATCACTACCTTCGATGTGATGGTGTATTAAATATTTCCAATAAAGTCAAAAGTATTTTAAGACAAAAAACAATATGTCCAACCCACACGACATCACCTCAAACGCCTGCCTTTTTGGTGCTATTGGTGTGACGTCATATTTTATGCCAAGCAACCACCTCAAAACTGCGCATTCGGTAACATTGAGATTGAATATATTTTTACGCAACTTAATATGTTTTTCAAATTCAAATTTCGTTTTGCCTCCTTTTTTAAATTAATTTCGTGCTTTAAAAATAAATTATACTTAGTTATAAAATAAAGTTAAAAAACTAAAACCCGACTACAACAAAAAGTGATCTAAAAAGTACGAAACAAGAAAATATTTCTCACAGAAATCAAGACATAGGTACAAAATGGTCAAGGTAAGCCGTGGTTGCATGCCATTGTAATTCATAATCACTGCACCCACATGGTATATAGGCATGCAACCACGGCTTACCTTGACCATTTTGTACCTATGTCTTGATTTCTGTGAGAAATATTTTCTTGTTTCGTACTTTTTAGATCACTTTTTGTTGTAGTCGGGTTTTAGTTTTTTAACTTTATTTTATTTTAACAGTTTTGGTGTTTAAATATACTGTGCCGCCGTCAGAAATTAAGATTTCTTATTCTTAATCTGTCTAATTCTGCAAACAACCGAATGTCATGTGGATCTTGAAGTATTTTATCCCTCTATACATTTAACTCCACTGAGAGCGACATGGGCATGTTCTTTAACAAACATGACTTTCCGAAATCATTAACTGTTTTATCGAGAGAACAACTTTGTAGTTTATGGGCGGTACAGATCCAAAAAAAGTACCAGCGAAAGCATTTTACGCTGATCTTTTCCAGATCCCTTAATCTATCGAATTCATTGAGACAAGACTCGATTCTGAAAATATCGTCATTATCAGCATTATATATATGCGTTGTCAAATAGTATGAAAACAGAGCTTGGCTGTTCTCCGTGTTTCAGCTACTCGCGACAAAATCCAAGTTCCAAGATCAGTTTCCCTACTCTGACATTGTTTAACAGAATCTACAAAAGTGCTATCATTTGCTTGGCGCATATTTTGGCCTTAGTTTACAGAAATCGATCATTGTCCACAAGCGCTGCTTAGCTGCAAGATGTTCCAGCTGTTTCAAGCAGTACAAACTCAAACTCAAATTCTTAATTTCAAATAAACCAATAGCTTTAAAATCTGCAGTATAACTCTTTTACCTTAATGTTGGTACAACATTATTTGTACATGGTTAAGTGAGTTGTTAGTGAGTGAGTAATTAGAGTTTGATGATGAACTGATGTTGAACTCCAAGAGCCCAGCTACACTGTAACATATACAAGAATGACGTCTTAGCAAGGGATATTCAGCCTGATGAACACTCTCTGTGACGTCTAAAAATTTAAGATCTTAAACACCTAATGTGGAACTCCAAGAGCCCAGTTACATTAAAATATAAAGAATACAGTATAAGATTTATTAGAATGACGTTTAAGCAAGAGTGGTTCAGCCTGATGCGCACTCTCTGTGACGTATAAAATTGAAGATCTGGAACACCTGATGAGGAATTCCAAGCGCTCAGCTACACTATAACTCGCTCTGTATATACCTCTTCCGTTCGCGAAGTACGCCTGCGTTCTCAGCGTATTTATGCATCTACGTACAGGTCTTTAGAGACCAGAGAAGAATACGATGCGCGACTGACAGCTGATCGTGAATGACAGCATTGTCTCGCGACTCGCAGTCGCAGTGACGGATAGACAATTTATAGTGCTTGAGTTCTCAGTGTATCTACGCATCTGCTTCAAGGTCTCTAGATGTAAGTGCGGAACGTGATGCGCAACTGACCGCTGATCGTGAGCGACATGTATTGGTCTCGAGAATCGGAGACGTTTACCGATACAGAATCACGCTTGAGTTGACTTTCATTTTCATTTTGAACGTCTCGTTTCGTCTCGCACACCCCGTTGTTTCCCCGCCCTCGGGCCTTAGAATTCGACATTAGACGTTTCAGATTTTCAATTTTGACGACACCATTGTCGCTGGCATTAGTAACAGGATTCGCGTACGAAGTCGCGGGCAGAAGCTAGCTACACTGTGGATTAATCTATAGAGCAGGACCAGCATGCTTCCAATTATTCTTATCTTGGACATAATCTTGCAAATTATCATATGCTTGTTGACATTATTTATTCTCATAAATGTGTTTTAATTTTCCTTTCGTTAGTTTCAGTATATAACAAGGAAATTTGTTGTAACATTTTACACATTACCCCATGAAAGACGTATTTACATAAGACAGTCGAAAATATGGTCGAGTTAGTTTATCTTTATGTCTATTACCTACTAAACTAAAGGTATGTTGGTTTTTCTTTACATACATGATGATTTCATAAATAAATTGGCAAGTTACCGTCACAATAATTATCGTTCTAAACAGTTCTCGAAGAGATTTTCAACGACTTTTATTTAATTTTTTGACCATTTCTGGCAAGTGACAAGTAAGTGTTATATATATTTGAAAAGCACTAGTAAACTCCTTTCAAATGATACCAAACACGGTATGTTTATTGTATTTTTTTTTATTTTTCATGTCTTTATTATCCGTCAGAGGGCGCTACATAAAATACAGTGATACGTCACATAGCCTATAACCAGCGGACAATCAAGACACTTCTAACGATACCTCATTTGCTTAGTTCCGACAAGTAGTTTAGAAGCTACGGTGGAACAGATGAACATACATACATACATACAAACATACATACATACATACATACATAGCCTGTCAAAAACATAACCCTCCTTTGGCTTTGCCGTAGTCGGGTAAAAATATTGATAGAACAAAATTTAAAAAAAGAATATTTCAATCATATGGATATTCCCTATTGCCTGACTACCGACCATGTTACGAATAATAAATATTCGCCTCAAATAAATCAATAACGTGTGGCGTATCGTAATATAAAATAAAATATATTTCTCTTGTAGGTCAAGGATCTCGAGGGTTCAAGAGAGTGAAAATAATCGAATGAGCACTAGTAGCAGAATTCGGCTATATAATAAGTATCTACTTCGTGTAAGGGCAAATAAAATTGTTAGTACGTCTGTAATTTCGACTAAGTGGACTCGAAAGTGTGGAAACTTAATAATATACTTTATTGCACATAACTGTTTAACAGAGAACTTAACTGTAATTTGTTTACAAAGGTGGACTTATCTCTAGAAGAGATCTCTTCCAGTCAACCTAGGGCATTGCGATAGACTGTACTTGAAACGGGCCAACATAGTGCAAGAGAGTGTTTAAATAATAACAACGACTAAAAATATATATTTATGAATGCAAATACATAAATTAATAAATACTGAAAACATAAACTAATAAACTTAAATATAAAATAAATACATAAATATAATATATACCTAACCTTATAGTGATGTAGTGAATCTATGATGATGATGCGTCAGATACTTGGGATAGTAGATAACTTCTCAATCTGTTTTTAAAAGAGTTAATCGATGGGCTTTCTTGAATTGCTTTCGGGAGCCGATTCCATAATTGAGAGGCACGCACGGTAAAGGAGTGGAAATAGAAATTTGTTTTGCTACTAGGCACCTCCAGCATCGTTGTGATACAGGGGCGCCTAGAGCGAGTAGGAGGTGGGAGCAGTTGGAACCTGGATCGTAAGTAAGGAGGGGAATTGGGATCATGTAGGATGTTGTAAAGGAAGGTGAGGATATGCATATCTACTTATTATATGCTTATGGATGGTTCTAGCAAGCAAAGATGCTTCTACATCGAATTTAAGAAATGTGGAAACAACTGAAAGTATAAAATATCAGTTTTTCGACTTTGTTTACATAAATGTTAGTTGTGTTGTCTATGTCCTTCTTAGGAATCCATGTTTACTTTGTACTGAAGTTTATCTAAACACAACAGAGGTGAGTCGTGAGAGTATCACAGATAAACTGACAAAGATATTTTTGTAATAATATTAGGGATTTCCGCCTATTGCATCCAATCTATGTAATTAATAAGTAGTAACAAAATTGACTTATGGTCGTAGTATTTAGAGGTGTCCTAGGTAAGAATGATTTTAAAGAGATTAAGCGCTAGAATAACCGTTTTCCTGTCGTGCCGTTTGCATATTACCTTTTGGTGGTATAACACCTGTATCTTCCGAACTGTTGCTTGCTCCGCTACTGAGAAATTATAAAAAAAAGAATCAAATAACATTTTATTCAAACTGAGAGTCATTAATTCTGTTCATATTACTAAACAAAGACATTAAACACAGAATAACATAATATACGTAAAATGTATTACTACAAAATGTTCAAAATAGTATCCTGTGAAGTATTAAAATAATACACTGAATTCACGTCAAATACTTGTAGTATTCAAATTACATTGATAGTAACGATCAGAATGCTAGGTGCTTATTCACAATAATAGCTGCATACAATTGGAGCTTAATTTTAATCATACATTTATTAGTAACTAATTTCAATTAGAATGTAGGCTATAATTGAATTAATATCAATCCATAACTGAATTATCTGCATAATTAGGAGCCCAGATACAGTGTTAACAATAATTAAGTACATGCATTAAAAACTTCAATAAATATGTTTGTATATGTCATAAACGTAATAACAGGGTGCATTGTTCTCATGTTTGTGGAAACTGCAACAGACTATTTACGATGCTACTAAAAACGTCCAAATAAAAAGTTTCCAATAGCATAAAAATATTTTTTTGTTGTTGTATGTATTAAACGTGTTATCACGTTGTCAATAAATGGTATCTGGATGTTTTGTAGCCTGTAATTTCGTTGCAAACGTATAAAGTCGGGTCGGGAATCGTAGCCGGGGTAATAGGGCGAATACATAGATTTCCGGGTGATTGCTGGCCGTGCGTGACTCGACGACCGACTGAACTCAATCCACGAATATAACTAAATTATACAACGCGATCACTGTTACTTATCGACTTGCATTGAATATGCTTGTCGTTTATAAGCGTCTCAATAGGAATATAAATGTGAATGGAGATAGAGAAAGGTCAATGAAAAGATGGGTGGATTATGTGAAGAATTATAATGGTAGAAAAGAGAATCAATTATAGCATCAGCATCATAGTTCGCAGGATAGAATGGAAGACGAGAATATGGACCAAGAATAGAAAGATGATAATGTTGACAAGCGTTTGAATATTGTTCAATTCAAATGGACTGAGAGACAAGTCGCCAGACACATTTTATTTAAGCACAGCTTGAGAATAGACAGAAGAGTATTTCGTTGACAAAGTATGCGTTTATATTTGTTTTATTCTTGGGTTTCTGATAAACAACTTATTAAAGTAGTATAAAAGGTATACTAATCAAGTAAAAAATGTCTTTTGCGTGTTTGTCTTTAACGTCAGAACATTAAATAGGACTCTAGGTTTCCAGACTTAAACGTAAAGTGAGCAAAATATCCTAACTTACCACGTTCTTAAACCATTAAAGCGCAACTTTGTAACACGCAACCTGTAACGCGTAACGTACAACGCGCAACTAATATGCATGTTCCTACTTAAAAGGCAAGTTGCCAATTTAGAGCAAAACTATTCTACAGACACTTGAATATTTCACACAATATTGAGACTAAAACAAATATTGGTCAGCCATACGAATATTTGTTGCGTAGTGGACCTCAAACCCTGCCGTAAAAGACTAAAACTTCCGCAGTGTGCGTTTGTACTGTTACTATATACTACAAAAGTATAAACTTTTTTATATAATAACATAGTATATTATTTAGTAAACATCAGTAACGGCTACATTTGAATTATCACGAAATTTGTCTGCCACAAAGTTAAAGTTAATTGCTCATTATAAGCAGTAGGTGAAGAAGAAACAAAAAAAAAATGTTCGAGTATATTACATAGTCAATCTAAGGGTAAAATGTGAGAATAATATGTGTTATATCTGTTGTCTGGTTATTTTAGTACAGGCTTGGCCTAGTTTGTGATCAGGTGGCTTTAGGTATGTGAGTTGTTCCAAAATATTATTTATTACGAGAGTCTCGTTTAAAAGCGAAATGAATTAAATCAACTGATTTAAGCATTAAAATTAAAAATAAAAAACATTAAAATAACCGCGGTAATTTAGTGATGACCAATACTGAACTGTTGTGCGTTCACGAACATGACGCTTAGATCAATTTAATTTATTGATCGACATTACTTACCCGTTATCTTTAAGTTAACAAGAATCCAGTAGCATTGTGGCTTCAGTTTCAGCGACTATAATTGATAGCATTTGTCTTACTCCAACTAAGCACATTATTTATCTTCTTGGCAATAGTTTCAATAACTATTTCAATTCCAATAACTCTATTGTAAGTGAAGGATATTCAATGACTTGCTGCTGAACTTAAGAATTTAACTACTACGTACTTATCTGTATAAATAATGTTGTGGGGGACTTTGAGGTATAGTCCGATGAATTAAAACTATGGAATAACTCAGCAAGCAAATTGAAATTTAATTCGGTGTGAACAGTACAAAGGTTATAGTACAAGTAAGTAAGGTAATGACGGGGACAATCACGACCGTCACACATTATATGCAAAGTATGCTAATGAGACGTCTTATTGCTACACAAATTTTATCAGGCGCCAACATTTCCCCGGGCGTTGAAACCGTTGGTTTCAACCAGATTTTGAAGACACAGGCAATGGGCAGATCCTATTGAATACCCGCCGGACCACTCCAGTGGACGTTCGGATGTCAGCTACACGGGCGATGCCATCTGTTCCTGGGTGAACCGCCACAACTCGTCCAAGTCTCCACTTCAGAGGAGGAAGATTATCCTCCTTAATCACGACTAAGGAGTCGAGCTTCAGACCATCCTTGCAGGAACGCCATTTGGAACGCAGTTGTAACTCCGCCACATACTCCTTGCTCCATCTGCTCCAGAAATGCTGGCGGAGTTGCTCGATTCTCTGATAACGAGACAAATGGTTGACAGAGAGGTCCTGGTAGTCAGGTTGAGGCAAAGAAGTTAAAGGCCGCCCAACAAGAAAATGTCCCGGCGTGAGCGGTGTATAATCTGCAGGATCTGAAGACAACGGCGTCAGTGGACGAGAGTTTAATATGGCTTCAATTTTGGTTAGTGCGGTGTACAGCTCCTCATAAGTCAAGTTACAATTTCCCAACACTCTTTGAAGGTGGTACTTGGTTGACTTCACACCCGCCTCCCAGAGTCCACCGAAATGTGGGGTGTATGCGGGGATAAAATGGAACCTTATTCCGTCGTTTGCTGCACTTTCACCCAAGGACGTACTATGACTTTTTAAAAATTTGGAAAGGTCGTTGTACGCACCGACAAATGAGGTGCCGTTGTCGGAAAATATATCTACGGGTTTACCTCTACGAGCAATAAATCGGTATAAAGCCTGTAAATAACTATTGCTGGTTAAATCGCCAACGAGCTCCAAATGAATGGCCTTGGTTGTGAAGCAAATAAAAATAGCGACGTACACCTTTACTAACCTACATCCACGACCTTGACGACTTGTACACATAATCGGGCCGGCATAATCAACGCCTGTGCTCTCAAAGGGATAACCTGGACGAAGGCGTTCTTTCGGTAAGTTACCCATCAAGGGAGGTACAATCTTACCCTTCATACGATGACACAGAACACACTTATGGTAACAGGTCCTCGCCAAGTTGCGACCTCCTATTGGCCAGAACGATTCCCTAATTGAAGCAAGTAACAACTGTGGGCCTGCATGCAGCAACCTTTTATGCTCAAAGTTAAATAATAATTTAGTAAATGGATGAGTGGACTGTAACAAAATAGGGTGCTTTTTACTAAATGCAAAACTAGAATTATCGAGACGTCCTCCTACTCGCATTAAATTCTTATCATCTAAATAAACATTGAATTTTAGAAGGGCGCTCTTAACAGGTAAATTCTTTTTATGTAAAAGTAAATCATACTCGGGAAATGACTGAATCTGACTCCTAATAATGACAACGGTGAGTGCATCTTGTATCTCATCATTTGACAAATAATTGGTTTTAGGATAATGTTTTTTACATGAACTAATGAAACGCAATAAGTAAGCAACAGAACGCACAAGTCGTGAGTAATTAGAAAAACGACTAAAATCAATAAAAACGTCAGTGCTATAATCGTTAGTGCCAGCAAGTAACACTACGTTAGGGCGAATCTCAGGTAATGACTGTAGCTCTGGACTCGTATTATGTGAAGGCCATTCAGACGGGTCTAGTTCTAAAAACTCTGGTCCGTGCCACCACAGGTTTGAACATTGCAGATTACCAATATCCATACCACGGGATATTAGGTCTGCTGGGTTTTGATCTGTTGGGACGTGTCTCCAGGTACAGTTACCCGCCTTATCCAAAACTTCAGCAACGCGGTTGCGTACAAAGGGCTGAAGTTTGGTAGGCATCATATGTAACCATCCCAACACTATGGTGGAATCAGTCCAACAATAGACCCGACTGATGTTCACACGAAGTGAACTCTTCACTTTCTCAAAAAGACGAGAACCAACTACCGCACCACACAACTCCAGTCGCGGAATAGTTGTAGGCTTAATGGGTGCGACTCGACTCTTAGCCATTAACAAGCGTGTCATATAGTTACCCTTACCATTACAGCGAATGTAAGCGCAAGCGCCGAATGCGGACTCAGACGCATCTGTAAAAATATGGAGTTCTAACTCCGTATATAAATTGCTAACTACACATCGCGGTATGTGAACATTATTTAAAAGAGGCAAACTTTTAATTATTATATCCCATTGTTTACTTATATCAATAGGTAATGGTTGATCCCATGACAATTTATCCAACCACAGTTTCTGTAACAACACTTTCATAGAAATAACAATAGGACCCAAAAGACCTAAGGGGTCAAAAATGCGTGCAATTGCAGATAACAAGTCACGCTTTGTGTGCTCAGTCGAAAACTTCGTCAGACTTATAGGAAACCCTAGGTCATCAGTACTGATATGCCAACCAAGACCAAGTAATTTGTCAGGCTCATTAGGTCCAATATTTAAGTCAAAGGACGCAGGAACAGAATCAGACACTAATTGAGGGTTATTTGACTTCCACTTTCTCAATGACATACATGCTGACGCAAGCGCTTTGGTGACTTCAGTACGGATGAATTTTACTTCGTCTAAGTCATTTCCTCCAGTTAGCAGATCATCGATGTAGAAGTCGTGTTTGATGATCTCAGATATTTTAGGGTTCCTACAGTCGAGACCTATTTGTTTAAGGCATCGTGTCGCAAGGAACGGCGCACTAGCAGTACCGTACGTGACGGTGTTTAATTCGTAAACATTAATAGGCTCACTAACATTATCACGCCAAACAATCTGTTGCAAATACCTGTCCGACGGGTGAACTACTATTTGTCTATACATCTTTTCCACATCCGCAGACAAAACATACTTGTGGAATCGAAAGCGAAGAAGTATAGACAATAGATCGTCCTGTACAGTTGGCCCAACCATCTGTAGGTCATTAGAGGACACTCCTGTCGAAGTTGGACAACTTGCGTTGAAAACAACACGAAGTTTGGTCGTGATACTCGACTCACGTAAAATACCAAAATGCGGGATAAAATAACCAAGACACAAATTAGGTTTATTAATTTTTGTCATGTGACCTAGTGACTCATATTCTAACAAAAAATCATGGTACAGTTTACTAAAGTCTGGCTTAACCCTTAACCTACGCTCTAAGGAATGTAAACAATGTGTAGCTCTCTTTAAACTGTTTCCTAAGATTGAAGGATGCTTCTTAAGAGGTATGCGAACACAAAACCGACCGTCTGACAGTCGTGTCGTATTTTTAACGAAATGATCCTCACAAGACTTCTCTTCTGGCATGTAAGAATTAGACGACTTCGCATTCACCTCCTCCAATTGCCAAAATTTTGTCAATTCAGTCTTAACAGATTCCCAGTCACTATCGCCATCGGAACTCATTTTAGAGTAATTACATTTTACGTCATTTGACAGCAGTGAAATATAATTCTGAGTAATAGGACCGGACACTATCCAACCTAAACGGGTTTCACATAATATTGGTTTTCCGGTACCTAACTTTAGTGTCTGTGACCCTAACAACTCCCAAAACAAATCAGCGCCGATTAAAATATCAACATCAGCTGGGCGATAAAATGTAGGGTCAGCCAAAGCAATATTCGAGGGTATATCAAAATCAATAATATTTATTTCACGGCACGGTACGCTACTTGTAATGTATGGTAGAACAAAACAATTAAGTTCGACAGCAAAACTATCGTCTAATGACGTAATCTTAACCCGGCATATTTTATCTATGTGCGAAGTGACATTGTTAATACCAAGAATCGATTTATTTACTTGGCTAGTAGTTAAATTAAGTTTTTTGCACAACTTGTCCGTTATGAATGACGACGTACTGCCACTGTCGAGTACTGCGCGAACGAGATGCACACAACCAGCGTTGTCCCGCAGTTTGATCAAAGCGGTCGATAACAACACATCTCGCTGCGTATGACACGGAGATGGAATGTTTGCTGATAAGGCTACGTTATTCGCATCAGAGTTAACAGATGGTAACGAAGACGGTGCAGACAAGTTGTTCGTTGAATTACCACTAAGTGTATTCGTAATAGTGCTCTTAGAATCTACGTGAATTAGTGTGTTATGCCTACGTTTACATAGTTTGCAACCTGGTTTTTTACATTTGTTAGCATAGTGACCGGAACGAAAACAGTTGTAACAAATTTTGTAACTTGGTAGTAATTTGAGACGATCATCATTACTCAATGCGAGAAACTGTGGACAATTATTTAACAAGTGATCGTTGTTATTGCATTTAGGACACGGTTTATGAGCTAGTTCAGTGCTAGAACTATTAGGAGATTGTGTTGCTACCATTGACTTGATCTTAGGGCCTGATTTAGGTGGTGTTTGGGAGTAATTATTACGTGCGAGTTCTATGTTCTCGATAAGATCAGCTCGATTACGTAAGAACTGCATAAATGCGTCAAAAGTAATCGCACTGTCTTTGTTCATCCTACCTTTGTACTCCTCCCACTCACGATACGTCTTTTGATCAAGCTTACGAGTAACAATATAAATTAAAAGTGTGTCCCAGTATTTAACAGGCTCCCCTAATGACTCTAATGCTCGCAAATCCTTATTTATTTGATCGATTAAACCTTTTAATGCTACAGAAGATTCTTTTGATATAGATTCGATATTGAACAATGCGAATACATGGTTCTGTACCAATAAACCTTTGTTGTCAAATCGATCACATAACAACGTCCATGCCACAGAATAATTAGTTGCAGAAAACTCGATTGACTTGATTACCACTGCAGCAGTTCCCTCAAGTGATGCTCTCAAGTAGTGGAATTTATTGATTGCGTCTATGTCATCGTTACTATGAATTAGGCTAGTAAAGGTGTCGCGGAATTCAAGCCAATTACAATATAATCCACTAAACTTTGGCAACTGAATCGTTGGCAACTTAACCGGCTGGTGCATGCTAGCATGAGTACTTTTACAGCTTTCCATCGATTTATTGTCTTTATTAAAAACACTAAGAATATTTTGTGCTCTGGATAAGGACTTATAATAAAGAGACTCGAAATCAGATCGCTCAGAGTATTGTAATTTAAGATCATCGACAATGCACTCCAGACGTAACTGTACCTCATCATACTGTTCGTACAACGACTCGACCTTGCCCATGCGCAACTGCAATTCAGACACATCACAGCTTGATAACTCTTTGTCCTTGAGTGAGTCCAGAAAGTTGACGAAAGCAGTTAAACGGCCCTTGAAGCTGCCTCGTTTTTTAATTAAATCCCTTTCTTCAGACATACTGGGAAGCTAGTGTTGTCAACCTGAAATTGATACAGGAATACAATTATTAAAACGAACAGTATAATTTGAATACACGCCTAACTGTGTATACACTTTCTAAATGTGTAAACAATTGCTTAATATTGCAAATGATACTTTGAACTACTAACAAACTTAATATTGTAACTACTAAGTGCATAACTCTAATGTACTCTAATGTAATTACTTTTGTGACTTTAACTTTAATTAAAAAAGGCACAACTAACACTAATGTATGTTGACTACATAAATGATTCTAAATGCTAATAAATAATGTTTAACAATGACTTGACCTAATATCTAACACTCAAATTATTTATATCTATTATGTTAAGATACTTGCTAACAATTAACTCCAGTATTTGGTAGATAAGCGTATTAGTTACAGCTTTATATAATGTAAGTTTAATTAATGTAGCAAATAAGCTAACTATACTGTAACAAGTATGATTTTAAACTTAACTGCTGTTGAATAAAATACTAATACAATGCAACAAGTACCTAATGATTTTAATCGAACACAATACAATAAAATAATACTGACCTTTGAATATGACTAGATACATATACTACCTGAGTGTTGGGTGATGATATTAAGAAAACTATAATGCTGTACACCGTAAATAGATCGCTTGAAGTCCATCCAATTCACCAGCACATAACCTCCACTGCACGTGTGTGTGATCGTTATCCAAAATCCTTATAATCCGCCGATTTTCTTTACATTTTACTCAATCCGACTCGTTATGGACCATGTGGGGGACTTTGAGGTATAGTCCGATGAATTAAAACTATGGAATAACTCAGCAAGCAAATTGAAATTTAATTCGGTGTGAACAGTACAAAGGTTATAGTACAAGTAAGTAAGGTAATGACGGGGACAATCACGACCGTCACACCTTATATGCAAAGTATGCTAATGAGACGTCTTATTGCTACACAAATTTTATCAGGCGCCAACAAATGTTAACAAGTAAAAATATTTGTTCCATTCTGTATTTATTTTAGGTATAAAGGTCGAATTAACGCTCTATAGGCAGTCAGTAAGTATTATTCTAACGGTATTTCTATTACCTTCTAAAGTCTTAATATTTGACTTTAGAAGGTAATAGAAATACAAATAATTAATTATTTAACCAATTTCTATGAGAAAGTTCGAGATTGTCAAGTGACATAGGTTATGTTTTATTACACACTAGCTTTTGCCCGCGACTTCGTCCGCGTAGAATAATAGTTGCCGTTCCCGGGGGATTTCCGGGATGAAAACTATCCTATGTCTTTTCTCGGATCCCAGACTATATCTGTACCAAATTTCATTCAAATCGGTTCAGTGGTTTAGGCGTGAAGAAGAGTCAGACAGACAGACAGAGTTACTTTCGCATTCATAATATTAGTAGGTACGGATTGACACGGTAGGTACGGTTGATGAATATTGAACTCACTTGTCTATATTTTGTACAGCTATATTCTTAAACCATCAATTACAGTTATTAAGTTTCGCATTTATTTAAAACGAAGCTTTCAAAAAACTGTGTCACAGTCGCCGTTGTTTAGCAGAAAGGACTAGAACAATTGTGAGCCGAACAATAGTTTGGTTGACAGTTTAAAACGTCCAAGCTTCAATAGTGCTGTACGAACGACTCAATTAAACTGTCGTTTCATGAACAAAATATAGTTCCCCAAACAGTGCGTCCGTCAGCCAAGGCTCTAAGTCCTGACAGAACTAATCCGGGATTCAGCAACAAAGGTTTGTTAACTTTTACTATATTCTTGTGCAGTGAACTATTTATTTAAATCTTCGAACACACGTGATTTGAGACGCAATAGAAAGACCATAACACCGAGACAGCCGGCTGTCGCTTGGTCGTCGAAAGATTAAGGACACGTAAAAATATGAAAAACATGTTTCCGTGTTAGTTTGGTATAGCCTTGACGACTTATAAAATACTAGTAGCTTTTGCCCGCGACTTCGTCCGCGTGGATTAATAAGTAGTTCCCGTTCCCAGGGGATTTCCGGGATGAAAACTAATATGTCTATACTAGTGGTTTAAGCGTGAAGAAGAGACAGACAGCTACTTTCGCATTTATGACCTTTGAATATGACTAGATACATATACTACCTGAGTGTTGGGTGATGATATTAAGAAAACTATAATGCTGTACACCGTAAATAGATCGCTTGAAGTCCATCCAATTCACCAGCACATAACCTCCACTGCACGTGTGTGTGATCGTTATCCAAAATCCTTATAATCCGCCGATTTTCTTTCCCAGGGGATTTCCGGGATGAAAACTAATATGTCTATACTAGTGGTTTAAGCGTGAAGAAGAGACAGACAGCTACTTTCGCATTTATAATATTAGTACGGATTATGTTGTTTTTATGTATCTGGCCTAAATTGCTAAGGTACATCAGAACATCAATAAATCAATAGACATATTGAATGTTGGATGGTTCTATTGAAATAAAACAATAAAAAAATATGAACATCTACTCAGTCTCACTAGTACTGCGTTACTTTAATTTCGGTTCTTTTTTTGTAATAATTCAACAAATATAACATTCAGCATCTTTGCTTGGCAGATACAGAATGTCTAAGTCATAAACCCGCCCTTGTACCTTTGTGCATAAAACATAAGAAAAAAGAGTCAAAATATTGTTCTAAGTGAACCCTCTACAATAAGTTGACTTTGCAGGTAAGATAATCTTATTAGATATTATACTGCAAGTACAAAGACCTCTATTGTCTTCAGAGCGGACGAACACTTTGAGGTTTACCACACTATCTTAGTAGTTGTTGAGAATTTACCGCAGCTCTTTATAAAATAATGTTGCTTCGAATTGATTTTCGACCATCTTTTTAACTGTGGGACGAATTCAAAGCGTACATTTTTTTAGGTATAAACAGCCACTTAACTAACAGTAACATTTTATCTAGGATTTAATTTAAATTTAAGTTTTACAAACACCAACTTTATAGCAAGTTTCTACTTAGTTGTTCATTTAATTTTTCATTCGTGTATCACAAACGACCCGGTCGTGGGCTTTACGTTTATAGCAGCCCTATCCTAGGTTAAATCTCATTTTCGGCTACCTAGTGAATGTAAAATTATATTGGAGTCAATTTTGTTTAATACCTCAGGGGGTTTCTCTCTAGAGGTTAATTGGTTCACGCCGGGAAACTTCACAAGCCATATGTGGTTTTCTGGATTTGCCTACCCGAACGAATTTAGTAAGCAGGTGGGTCGGCCGCCGCAGTTGGCCCAATTTCTGTACCTTTATATTGCAATATGATATTATGTAACATTAACTCCAATTGATTCCATGTTCGGTTACTTTGTTAACAAAATTAGATACCGTGTCGGCCTTAGAATTTCTATAGGTGGCTTTGGGCAATCATACGTAGCGAGTGTAGCCAATCTAATATAATTATTATCATATATCTGTGGATGTATAGGTATTCAACGTAGCTATTTCGGTGAAGTGCTTCAAGAATAGACATAATTTGATCTTAGGTATCCAAGTGCCTTTACGAGTGCCGGCCACCTAGTAATTCGATTTGTGATTGTAACACTATTACTACTGGTTCGTTGGAAGGAAATTAAAAACATTTCTAGTTCAACACTGTTATTTTATTATAACCTTCTTTAATATAAGTGTTTGCAAATTCTGGGTCTAAGCGAAGTCGTAATTAAATTTAGAGTTACGCAACGAGTTGGTAGGGTTGTTGTAACTATTCTGTGATGTTTTGATTACAATTAAAGTGTAGCGTCCTCTGAGCGCAACTTAATTGCTTCACGTAGTCGAACTTTGAAGCCGCATGCGGTCGCTACTCTAAAAACACTTTAATCAGGTGTAACTTGCAAGAATTAACAAGTCAACTTTAGCCAGTGAAAGCCAGCTTACAGCCGTACTTATCTCAATGATAAATGTATTTTGACCCGCGTATAAAATGAAACATATTTTTTCATTCAATAAATCTTCAACGAATTTAAATTGTCAATGAGCGGGTTTTCAGGTGATTTTGAAGATAAATTGCTTTGATGATTGCTTGCTGTCTTCTCAAATTGCTCAATTGAAGACGCCGTCTACGTATCGGATAACCATTTTTAAATCTATGACTTTAAATCTCCTTGTTCTCTTAACTTAATGTTTTAAAACGAATTTGATTTGAACTATTTCAAATACTCACCTTATAATTGCAAATGAAAATTTAAATTGCAGATTAAAATGTTACAACTTTCTGCTTAAGCCATAATTACGATCAATTAATTCGACGTCTGCTCAAATGGAAGTAAAAGTCACATTGAAAGACACAATTTTGTACACGTCCAAAAGTTGAATCGGAAATTTCAAGATATAAATTGTTGTTTGTTAGTTTTACAAAGTTAATTCTGACTTTTCGTCTCAAGTCTGCGTTTAAGCCTAAATAAGGACGCTTTTCATTTTCACACTCACAGCCGGGCCGCCCCACTTTGCGTCGTGGAGTCGGCGTCAAGTTCCACAAAGGTTTTGAATAAAGACTACTGGCATTTGTGCTTTTTTGGTACGAACTTTGTGACGCCCTTTCCCCGAATACGATTTCGTTATGAATTTATCGCTCAATTGATGCTCTCCTGCCTGTTTTTGTTGGTACAACTTTGTATATCGGATTTAATATGCGAAAGAACTGAATAATTCATTTGTCTTACTTTGTGAAGTCTGCACAGTTTCGTTAATTGTATATTTATATGATCCAAAAACATTCTCTTTTTGCCATCAAGCAAGTCAATTAGTCTTGACGTTCAACCTTTCTCAACTCCGTTTCACAGCTGCCTCCTATTCCGGTTTTTCCCGGAAATTATTAAATTACAATCTGCTTCTGACATGAATAAAATAAACATTGAAAAATAATTCCCAAAAAGACTTCAAAACACTCGGACAGAATATTTATTCATCATTTAAACAAACTTTGAATGTATCACGTCACATTCATTATTCATATAAAACGAATGTAAATTGTTTAAATCGATGTATTTTAAATGCGTCCATAAAATAAATCTGTACAGCTACTTAGCATTATAATTCCCGGTCGGGAACAAAAACGAATATGAATAAAAATAATCGCTTAAAACTTTTCGGGTACGCTCTGTCATGGCCCTTTCGCTCAATTAAAAGAGCGCTGAATTTTGAATTCCGTCGTTAGAAATTTTGAGGGTGGTTAATCGAGTAATCCAACTGTTAAACACGCATGAGGGGATTAAAGCCTATTATGTACCGACGAGTGGCCACCGTTGACTTGCTTTGGTAATGTTTTATACATAGTGTGTACGGTCAGCATATCTGATTACATTATTAATTGCTACAACAACAAAAACTCTACTTTCTAATAGAGTTTCTACTACGTTTACAAAGAAATACAAACCAGTTTTATGTGTAACTTTTTGAATGTAAAACGATTACTTAGTTCCGTTTCTGACGGTACGGCTGGCGGGTGTTTGATCGCATTGGGCGGATGTGAGCAGTCCACAATGGGTCGGGCCACTAGCGCACAATTTGTTTACGGACAGATGACAAGGCGCGCGCCACGCTGCGCAACTTGACAGGCTCCTTTCAACCAACCAAATAAAATGTAGCTTTGTTTATTATGTTGCTAGTTGAGTTCCTATTTAAATTAAGCTTGTATTTTTGTTTGTGGTTTTGTGAAGTTTTTTGTGACGAATTTCTCTAATGTGGTTCTTTAATAAACCTATAAACTCACATATCTATCACGCCAACCTTATTTTAAAACGGAGTTCATACTTTTAAAACACTAAAACACGCAATAAATTACACCGACAAAATAAATGTGAATAACACATTGATTAACTACGCAGATACTTCATGTACAGCGCTCAAAATTATTGTCAGTAACTACATCATACGATCGATGTGCCAGCGAGACGAAGATTCGAGTCACATCACTAACGAACCGTGGACTTACCTCCTGTCAGCTCCTAACGAGCCACCAAACACTGCCTCGATACGTAACTGTCAAATGTTAACGAACTTCTGGAAAAATTTGACAAACGATTCGATATCGTGTACAAGTGAAAGTATTCCTTTAAGCTGGGCATTGACGGTCATTTTTTCGAGTCAATCTAGACGTAAAACTGTGGCGTCACTCAAAATGTTTTTTGGCAAATCTGGAGGAGTAATTCGACGCTTACGATCAAATTTTGGATGGACGTCAGTTCAACTGACGCGGTAAAATGAATGTCAATACCCAGTTTTAACGGCTAGCTTGTTTTTCGTTTCAATGAAGTGTGGGCCTCTCATTCGCCACTTTTTTGGGCTTTAACTAATTCCGCCCAGTTTTCCCTCGCCATGATCAAATGCCCATTGAGTTAATGACTGCGCGGTCATTGCCTCTTTCAGTTTTCAGGTCTGACCACAGAGGGGCGGGTGCGGTAGCGGGGCGTGTGCCTTATGATAATGCATGTATTTTTATTTAGCTGTAGTAGATCTCCTCGTAAAGTTTTAAGAGAGTTCATGTGAAGAAAAACAACTCTCCCGCTGTTATTTTATGATTAATTTCATTGCGGGATTTAGGACAGTTGAATTGTTTTACCGAAACTCGTCGAGCTTCATTGCGCTTTTCTGGCGGACTCCTCTGTCGATTCTGGCTTTCAGCAGTTGCAAGATGTTTGCAAATGTCTGACTGCGACTGTGTACGAGCGCATTGTTCGCTTCAGTGTGCCCGAGCCCTTACTTGTAGCTATGCATTTACATATTTATTTCAACCAAGATTCTTTGTCCAGTGGAGACAATATTAAAAGCTTTTGTTTCTCTTCAAAAGTAAGCAAAGAATAAAAAGCTGAATAAATTGCTTATCAGTTTTATAAACTACTGAGACTTTATTATTTCCTTTCAACCAGTTCATAGTAAAATTGCTTTTTTTCTGTTAACGTTTACTGCTATACCGAGAGAAGAATTTAATTAAAATCATGCAAATATACACCTTTACTGTTAGCATGAAACTCCTCGCGACTTCTCTTTGAGAAGATACTTTTTATTAAAATACTTGGTGGAAGCTACCAAGTTTGAATGTGACAAACATTGGTCATAATATCGTTCCGTATTGTCTCAAGTTAAATGAGGGTTTCGCGAAGTCGTTTTATAAGCTATCAAATCAGGACTGACTGGTAGACCGGAGTAAAATTAGTTTTTAAAGTTTTACTTGCTTTGTATTGGCAATACTGAGGTAAGAAGGTAGAATCAAATAAGTCAAAGCATTTTAAACACTCTTTAGCACTTATTAGTTGTTAAAGGGTATGTCGGTTAGTAATTGAGGCTAGTTGGGTCCTTTTACTTAATGGAATTCAATACTTCTGTCACGCTTTCAAGTTAAAACTCTGATTATAATAGATACAGAATAAGCTCTATATTTGAAAAAGGAGATAGACTTCTTGTTAGTCCGCCCATATTGACACAGAAGGAATCACGTACTTATGTACCTGCAATGACTAAAGCCGTGTGTCCAGCACCGCCGTAATCGTCACGTCACCTAAAACGAGATGACGGCGCCGAAGTGGCGATACATACATTTATTATTACCGCGTGTCCACCGCACGTTACGTCACTTCATATTATACTCGGCCTGAAAAAATCGTGACGGTGATGGCGTGGTGCACAAACGGCCTTAGAAGCATTTTTTCTGTCACTTACATCAAACTATAAAATGTAAGAAAGAGATATAAACAGAAACATGGCGAAGCAAAAGTAAGTGCTAAGTAACGCTTATTAACCTCGACTCTAGTGTTCAAATACTTTGAGTGTTTAAAGCTTTGAAAGAAGATATTTATGTTACGCTTCAGCTCTACGAATCTACGATAAAATTTAAATATAAAATGGTAAACTGATTGTTGATAATATTTTTTTTTGTGAGGATAATAAATATCCAGGGCAAACTCACACACGGTCATCTGATCCCAAACTAAGCAGAGCTTGTTCTATGGTAACCAGACAACTGATAAAATAATTAATAAATACATACATGCTATAGATAAATTACACCCAGACACAGAACAAACAATCATGCTCATCACACAAAGTTTGTCCTAGGTGGGAATCGAACCCACGACCTCCAGCTTAGCAGTCTGGGTCACTAACCACTAGACCAACAGGTCCGTCAAGTTAAGTATCCACTAAGAGAGGATTTTTGGAAATCCCCACTCTAAAAGGGTAAAATATAGAACATTTAGGTTTCGACATAAATGCGGGCGAAACTGCGGACCAAAGCTAGTTAACAATAAAGTAGTTTGGTCAAGTACGAACTCACCTCGCGTGATTAATTCTCGTTCGTTAAACCTCCATAGTTTTAATACAGTTACCGCTGTTGCCTATTAAAGGAATTTACAAATTGTTTACTAACTATTAACGAAGTTTGTAAACAATTATGTCCTTGTATTTTAAAACGTTTTCATTAAAAGAATATTTACCCTTCAATAATATTTCCTTCGTAATATTTCATTTTTTACTAAACGGTGTTTCACAACTATTTTCAAAGCATTTGAAAGGAATCTGTGTTCGTGGATAGATAAGGGATAATATCCAGAATGTTTAACCACATTTTTGTAACGATTTAGAGCTCTATCTCAGAATTATGTCACAATACAGATTTTATATTGAAAAGAAAAATCACGATCACAAAACTGACATCTGTATCTATGTACTTAGGAATCTTTTTTCCACTACTAGGTTTCAGCCTTTTTACGACACACCAGGCTTTACCAGTCTTTTATCTTTATCATGACGAAATTGGGTAAGATATCATATTTCTATTCACTTTGTAGGAAAATTAATGTTTAACATTAAAGGTACTAGTAACTCATCAGTTTAAGTTGAACGCTTGCCAAAAAACTAACCTCAAAGCAGACAATAAGTTGATTACACGAAGGTTTTTGTTGTATTTAGGAACATAAAATATTTTTGTAATAAACTAGCGACTCGCACCAGCTTCGTATGGGTATTACAAATGTTTGAATTACACGGAATTTCTTCACCATAATATGTGTGTACTAAGTTCTTCTTAAATTACTCTACCTATTAAAAATTGCATTACAATCCGTTGCGGACTTTTAAAGATCTAAACCTACATAGGAACACTCAGACACTGATATCCAGCTGAATCCGGTTAGGCTGGAAGCTGACCCCAACAAAAGGTATATAATGTCCACTGTTGGGAAATTGTTTATTTCTTCTTTATTATTATTTTTAAAGCTTGAGGTGTACGGTATTCTGAGAAGGTTTCTAACAGCCAGCTAAATATTGAACCTACGACAGACATATATAAGGACAGACCCTTAGAACTCAGAAGTATAAAATAGAATAAAAACAGGTTGGCGTATTACATAATGAATGAACCTTTTAAACGGATTCCATGATAAAAAAGTGAGGATAATTAATTACATTGCGCGTGTAACACATCTCATTATCTTTCCACGTTATTAATTTGAATCATTAGTGCAATTAGGACAAAAGCTATAATATTACGCTTACAACATAAAATGGAGTCACGCGAAAACTTCCCCAGCTGGGATTGGCTTTAATATTATTTTATGTGGCTTAGTACGTATTTTGACTGTGATTCGCCCGGTCCGGTCCAAACAGGAATTTCATTATTATTGATGTAAGATGGGTGTTTCGGACCTTACTACTTTAGGATAATTTTGAATGAAAAAACTTTTCATTTTCACTGTACAAATTTTTATAAACTGTATTTTGTACTGTGATAATGAACAGGTTTCTCATTCTGATTGCACTAAATTAACTTAAATAAAGTAGGTACCATCCGAAATACTCAAATCAAAAATATTAACAACCAGCATTTGCTTGCCGCTTCGCTCGCGTTATAAAGAGACAAAATGTTGCCATTTCACTCTCCATCTCTTCAACTATCTCCACTTAAAAAATCACGTCAATCCGTCGCTCCGTTTCGGAGTGAAAGACGGACAAAGAGACACACAAAAACACACTTTCTCATTTATAACTTAATTTATAACTTATGGATAATGAAAACCCTGTTTCGACCGGACCGGGCGAATATCAGCGGCCGAAACACGTAAGCCTTTCACGTGTTCCGCATATTAATTTGCACTGAAAATAGTGTACCACTCGTAATTATTTATTCTGCAACGAATATGATATTTATTTTAAATGAGGTTTGGTGGTCAGGGGAGTAAATATGTTATTTCGATATAGTCGATGGACGGATTTACGTTCTGTGTCCTATCTAATTGATTGTTATTATTCAGTGTTTGTGGTGAAAGGTGATTTATTTCTAAGTCGTGTTACTGTTTTAGGATTACCTCGTTAAAGATTATTAGTTACTAGCTGTCTCCTGCGGTTTCACCCGCATTTTTCGTTACTGCTCCGCTCCCGTGGGTCGTAGCGTGATGGTATATAGCCTATAGCATTCCTCGATAAATGGGCTATCTAACACAGAAAGAATTTTTCAAATCGGACCAGTAGTTCCAGAGATTATCCCCTACATACAAACTTACAAACCTACAAACTTACAAATTTTACCTCTTTATAATATTAGTATAGATAGAAACCCTTATAGAATAACTTTATTGTCCGTTGGTCTCTCTGCAAGATCCCGTTTCTCAGGGATGGATGAAGGTACGTAGTTCATAACAATACTAAATACTTAAAGTATTCTGCAGTTCCTTGAAGCAGAAGAGTTAAACTTATAAGGCAGAAATCAAAGGCTATATTACTGTGTATTTTTATAGTCACCAAGTTGTGCTCGCATTAATAATTACAGTAATGTTTAGCATGCTACAAAATATAAAACACAAATATTTATTACTAGCTTTTGCCCGCCACTTCATCCGTGTGGAATAGTTCCCGTTCCCGTGGGGTTTTCGGGATCAAAACTATCCTTTCTCGGGTTCCAGACTACATCTATACCAAATTTCACTCAAATCGGTTCAGTGGTTTAGTGCGTGAAGAAGAGATATACAGATAGACAGACAGAGTTACTTTCGCTTTTATAATATTAGTACGGATTATAAAACTACAATCTAATTATACGTTTTTTTTTCTATGAAGACATCAGTACATAAAAATGTCGACATTGAGATTTTACTTATAGTTAAAAGAATTTTGCCAGGTAGCAAAACTGCGACCACATAAGCTTCGCTTCTTTTTATCAGAACCAACCTTAGTACTCAGAAACCTTCAACCTTAAAAGCAGTTCAATTTGAACCACAACACAATCACAACAAGACCATAGTGCAATAAACCCAATCTGCCTAAAGCAAACGTGGCCACTAAATCGCATCATCCATCCAGATTGTCCGCATAACGTGACGCAGAACAAAGGTGGCGGACTGAATAAAGTCCAGTCACGTGGACCCTCACCTCTGGGAGTGCGGCGGAGGTCCCTTGCGGCGCCGCTGACCGATTTCCACTCCTCACGCGAGACTCACTCGAATTGAATAATCGATTCAAGACACCGTGCCAAACGTGATATTTGGAATCGGTTCAAATCGATCTGATTTCGAGCGAATGTGTTGTATTTTCTGTATGGTTATAAGATAAAGGAGCTTCTGATTTGGAAGCTTAGCGCGAAATATAAAAGTGGTGCAATTACAACCTTGATCTCAATACATAATTAAATTTATAAGGATATATTGTGTTATTAAAATAAAATAGAACCGTAATTGCATTTCTCTGTAAAAAAGATTGTTTGATAATTTACAACTAATTTACAAGACGTAGACACGGAGAATAACTAAGTTAAAAAATGTGATAGACAAAATGTTATGTGTATCACTCGGTCACCTTTCCAGGTATTGTGGGATCGGTTTAATTACATCAGTTTTTACATATCCGACAAATGTTACTGACATTCTTAAGTAAATAGCAAATTATGTCAAAAACATACTTATTAAACAAAGCTAGGGCTACCTAGGGCTATAAGTGTATATATTTTTTTAAACAAATACATACAACGTTATTACGAACGTATTACGTTACAGTTTATAAAAAGGTAAATCTTAAAGCACGTCAAAAACCCTGTGTGCACCGCTCTCAAACCGTCTGAGTTAATTTTAAACTGTTTCATCACTTACACTCGTGGAAATAATCTGTTCATTACTTTCCATCTTCAAACATTTAAGTGTGCAACAATTTAGTCTGTAATTAGGTGAGCAATAGGGCGACGCTTCTATTCATTTTAAGGACTCTTCTCAAGATTTAGCGTTAAAGCAAAGCTGTTTGAGAGTTGAGCATCTTCTCATATCTTTTACTGCCACCTAAAATCTAAAGTAACGGTGCTCATTTCGCATAGATAAAACGCGCGTTTTATACAAAGAGAATATATACGCTTTATTGTTGGAAACCGTAAACTTTTAGTTTAAAACGAATGTTTATGGACAGTAAGTTTTCAACGTTTTAAATATGGCTTTAATTTCGCATCGCGCTGGATTTTAAATAATATTATTTTATGGTGTGTCGTTAAAGTATAATAAACTGTGAAAAACTATAAAATCGAGTCGGATATATGTATTTTTGTAAATGAAATATGTGGAGATTGTCAGGTATTGGTTCTTTCAGGTTTTCAGTGCGATCGCGTGATCGTAGCCGTTTCACTCCGCCGCCCCGATACATGTACCCGCCTAATAAAGGTGCTATGTAATAAGCACTTTTGTTTTGCTTCGCTCAGGTCAATAGTTCGGCGTCCTGAAATGCTAGACGTGTTGAATGTCTGTCGATTGACTTGCATTCATAGGTTTTAAGACAAATACTTTATTTACTGATAAAAGGGATTTGAATCATTCATTGCAAATCATCGACTTATCATGTGACTAAAAAATATTTATGTAAAAATTAAGTAATTTAGAAAGTTTATACTTATATGTCAATAGTTAAAATATCAATCGTTTAAAAATTTATTATTTTATTAAATACCTTAGTTCATTTAATTGTCCATAAAATTTGAAATTTATTTCAATGTGTAACCTATAGTTTGTGTAATTCCTTTTACTTATTTACTTATTTTTCGTTGATAATTATTAAATACTAGATGACCCGGTGAACTTCGTATCACTTACCTATCAATGTAAACTTTATTTAAACTATATCACCTTTATTCATAAAAGATTTGTATCGACTTCACCACATTATCACAATCTGGATTGACGTGTTTAGGGGCGGCCTAATAGTTGTTTAGTAATCTGGCAATACTGTCATTGTCACTGTCCCTTAACTTTTGACGAAAAGATTGTTGAAAGGACATGTTATGTTCAAAAACTCCGTGTAATGCAAATATAATGTATGTATGTTATTTGTACCATCATACCGGCACGGCTGTGTGAAATAAATGTATTTTCTTTCTTTCTTTTCTTTTATGGAATGGGCTTATAATAATTTTGTTTTTGAACAAATGTGCGGTTTTTCTGGAAGGGAAAATTGTCCAGGATGGCCATACAGAAACAAAAAAAAAATATTAAAAGCACCATTATTTAATAAATAAATATTTTAAATCTAGATATTTTTTTACCAATAAAACCAACTATTATAGATGTACTGATGACAAAAATGGTAAATAAAATATGATGACAGCAACACTGGGGAAAAGGATTAAAATGTTTTGATACCTTGTGTTTTCGCCTTAAAAAATATGACACTTATTGTTTTATAGCAATACTAATATTATAAAGAGGATTTTTTTTTGTATTTTTGTTTGTTACTCTTTCACGCAAAAACGACTGAACAGATTTTGATAAAACTTTACAGAAATAGAGGTTATAAAATATATCAGAATAAGACATAGGCGATAATTTGTGCAGTTTATTTAACAGTGATGTTTGATTAGTTGTATTTTTCTATTAGCTTATGAGATGATTGGGACCTACTTGCGGCCTACTCTGGGTAAAGCTCAAAAGGCTTTAGGCACTTATTTTAGCCCCTAACCATGAGTGACCAAATAAAGATATTTTTTAAAAGAGAGTGAGATATATCGAGATATATATCTGGTTAATCCATTCTAAAATTATAAATGCGATAATAACTCTGTCTGTCTATCTCTTCTTCACGCCTAAGCCACTGAACCGATTTGAATAAAATTTGGTACAAAAATAGTCTGGGACCCGAGAAAGAACATAGGTGTTCATCCCGGAAATCCCCCGGGAATGGGAACAAAGTCGCGGGCAAAAGCTAGTATAAAATAAATTAAGATAAACCCAATCATTATAATATTTAGTTAGTAGTACTTTATTTACACAATAGTAGTAGTTAGTAGTACTTTATTTACACAACAAAGATGAAAGAAATGGTAGGTATTTCGCTTTGTGATTAGTATCCCAGTTTGGTTGGGGCATTGCAACATTGATTCAACCTTATTTCCCGTTAAAAAAATGATTCTGTAGTTTGTCAAGATTATGGCTATGGTAGTGATCGTCACATAAGGCAAGTTAAACGTCTTTAGGCGGCTCATGTGAATCTGACACCAAGGCTACTGACTTCTCATCTGCCTTCTGCAATAATTCGTCGTGTAGCACTATTGCACACCCCTGTAATAAGCCAAAGTTGTATGTTACGTACCTATTATATATACAAATGTTAAACTCTTGCGTGTAAGCTACACCTTCTTCTTTACAGATTTATCGGTAGACGTTATAAACAGTGCTTCTGGATTGTGACCGCGGTGGTTTCTTAGTCATTCTTTCACTTTTTACTTAAAAATTCTTGAAAATAACAAAATATGTAAACAAACAAACGTAATGTCACTTGACAGATGACATGACAACAATCCATACTAATATTATAAATGGGAAAGTGTGTCTGTCTGTCTGTCTGTCTTTCTTTCACGGCAAAACGGAACGACGGATTGACGAGATTTTTTAAGTGGAGATAGTTGGAGGGATGGAGAGTAATATAGGCTACTTTTTGTCTCTTTCTAACGCGAGCGAAGCCGCGGGCAGAAGCTAGTACCATATAAAAATCAATATTTGTTTTACTTTTTTTTTGTCATGAAGTACATCTTTATCTGTATGATTTGGATGAAATTTTATGAAAATGATTCCTTTGTGCCAGGTTGACGGGTTGTAATAACCTCTATGGTTGTAAATGTCACACTTGAATTTGACACTTGATTTGCCGGTTACCTACTTTTTAACTTTAATATTGGAAAATTAAATTGTTGTTTTACTCTATCTTTCTCGCAATTTTTCCTTATTTTCTCACCGTTTAGACCTACCCTGGACTACGACAAACAGTTTAAACCCAAAATCAGCTCAATCGGCCCAGCCGTTCTCGAGTTTTAATCAGACTAACGAACATCAATTCATTTTTATTTATATAGATTAGTTTGCATGGTTTTATGTGACTACACAATCGACGTGCGTGAAAAAATTAAATTAATAAAAAGTAAGCCGAAACAATTGATTCGTTAAAATTTTCCTCTTAAACATGCAATTGGGTCAAAATGATTGTACTAGACATTTTACATGTTACACAAAGAACGACGTCTTAAAAGAAATTTGGCAATTTAATTCTTCGGATATAAAACATGTAAGAGGTGTAATATAAGGATTTTGTTGGTGTATTATCCTCGGATAGCTGTAAACGTTGGTATTAAACGCGAGTTAGTACACGTATGAAGTACATACAAGATGAAGTAAACATTATACAAAAATACGCGTGTTTACATAGTTATATGTGTTGTTTTGCTTTGTTAGACTAGTAATCATGTAGTGTGATTAAAACATACAAAGTTTGATTATAATTACCATGAATTAGCTACATGTTAATAAATATTTGTCATTAATAAGTATTAGACGTTTTTATAAATGAAAATCTGAAAGTATACTTGGCTAATTTTATGAATTTTCAGCAACGTTTAATTGTAATTGACTGTAAGTACTGTGAGGTCTGAAAAGACCTCCGGGACCTAATGTGTGTGTTTAGTATGTGGGAGGGCTTGAAGAGCCCTCCGGTCAACACTTTTGTATAGTGTAACTATTGAATTATAAACAGGGAGCACTTTTAACTGCATTTATTGTTATTTAGAACATGCTCACTCCATGAGCCTCGGACGCGACAAGCCTCAGTTTTTATCAAAACAAAAGTACAAAAAGAAATTGAAACATTCTAGAATGTTTCAATTTCATGCTGAGTGTTAAGATAAAACCTCAAAGGTATTTTTCTAGCCAGTTATCTATAAACAGTTACATAAAGACTTCACATGAGCTACGCCCACCCAAATGAATGAAGGGCGCAGCATCGAGACCTTTATTCATAACATCTTAACACTCAGACAAACATCCTAGCTATTTGTCCCTACCTATGGTCGGAAAAAAAAATGAACTGTCCTTGGAAGGATAACTTAGAGCATGCCAAACGACAATGATATTTTCCAATATGATATTAATTGACAAACTAAATGTGCCATCATGCACTTAATACTAGCCCTACGTTGGCATGTCTAAATTTTAGGGCTACAAAACCGACCTAAAAGTAAGCCCCACAGCCCAGCTAACGTCAAAGACATGGCAAATCCATATCGTCCCAGACGGGGTTACCTATCGACCTAAGCGAATCGAAATACATAATGCGTACAAAATACAAACATAAATAAAATCCTATGTCTTTATCTTCGTCAAACTTCAAGAAGTCAGAAGAAGGGAAAGCCAGAGAAATCTTCTATAGCTACATCATGGACCCACTCCGTTTTAATAATTTTTAAAATATGGTCAGTCTGTAACTGAACGTCTTGACAACTCTGTGGTTCCCTAATCACTAACTTCACCAGTTGTGTCAACCTGGCACACTTTGCGAAGGCTATGCCCCGTAAGCAAAGTTGGCTTCATTAGTGACCAAGTTCTCCCCCCTTTTGAAGGTGGAAGCACAGTTGTCAACAAGAAAAACTTTAGAAGGAAAAGCTATCTTTGGAGTGTTCCCATTATTTATCAAATACACATACAAATCCCTTATAATAATAACGTTTTTCTTTTTTCGATGTGTTTCCCTTCCTCCAACATGTAGTGGACATGAAACAAAATTTAAGTGATTAATACATTATATTCTGCTGTCCACACAAAAATAATGTGGTGATATGAAATTGCCCTAATAACTAAACAACAATCATTATACTAACACATATTTTCTAATAAAATTATCAAATAACTATACCTATTAGTAATTAACTACTATAACATAAACAAGCTATCTGAAGCTATAATGAAATTTCCCTATTCTGTATTTACATCTTATATATACATTATTTTACACTCTTGTGTAATAAGGTTTCAACCTATTTATGTGCACAATATCTCTAAACCTTCTATTATTATTTTTTTTTATTACATAATTTACATCAGATATCCGTCTAACTATTCGATACGGACCCTTATATAATCTACACAATTTTAAACTTCTATTGGTTATTCTCCTAGGTGTATAAACCATGACTAGGCTCAAAATATCTTATTTTAGCCTTTGCGTCATATCTTAATTTCTGTTTTTCTTGTGCCTTTTTATGTTAATTATGGCACGCCGCGATAACGAACTCTGTATGTTTAATCTCCCTACATAATCCGTTACCTGGTTACGACTGTCAATATTAACGACCATATCAGTTCTAAAAGTGGGTTCTCTAGCGTACATTAACATGTGTGGTGATATTGCTAGATTGTTTACTGGTATTATAAGCGTAAGAAACTAATGGGATGTAACTACACCAATTTCTCTGATCATCAGAAACATACATAGACAGCATTTGAGTTAAAGTTCTATTGAACCTTTCAACTAATCCATTGGTTTCTGGATGAAAGGCTGTGGTGAAACGTGACTTCGCTCCAAAATAATTCACAGTTTCTTTGACTAGCCGAGATGTGAAAACAGAACCTCTATCCGATATTATTTCCTTTACACCACCATACCGACAAAATATTTCTTCTATCAAAAACTCGCTAATCTTTTGCGCTGTTGCTCTGGGAACTGCCTTGCATATCGCATATCTTGTCGCATATTCTACACTAACAATTATATATCTATTACCATTTAAAGACTTTCTAAACGGCCCTAAAATATCAATTCCTACCTTTTCCAATAATTGATTCACTTCTATCGGATGCAACGGAGCTACTTGGCTAGCCCTCTTTTTTTCCTGACAGGGACCGCAGCTTTTTACATATTTCTCTATCTCCTTCTCGGCATCTTTAAAGAAATATCCGGCTCTAAATTTGGCAAGTGTTTTCGCTAAGCCCAAATGACCTCCAGACCACGGGTCATCATGTAACTCTTGTAAAATCTCCTCCAATAAACGTTTTGGAACCACAACTAATTCTCGACAATTTTCTGACCTTCTCGCCTTTTTACACAGGATGCCATCCACGACACTGAAACCTTTATATGTACCTGTCCTATTAGCTGCTATTCTATCTAGTATTTCCCTACAAAAAGCATCTGCTAATTGTTCACTTCTCATATTTACAACTTCTATCTTATACAGCTGCAAACCATCGTCTTCATCTATCATTGTCCTTCGATCTTCCGTCTCCAAACTTAATGGGTTTCTACTTAGAAAATCAGCTATTACATTCTCCTTGCCTGCACAATGGACAATGTCAAATTCATACGCTTGGATACAAAGCGCCCACCTAGCTAACCTTCCATTCATGTCCTTCCTATTCCTTAACCAACACAACGCCTTGTGATCGGTGACAACCTGAAACTTCAAACCCCACAAAAAATGCTTAAAATAGTTCAAGGCCCAAACCACAGCTAGACATTCTTTCTCTGTAGTCGAGTATTTCTTCTCACCATCGCTGAGTTTTCTTGATGCATATGCTATCGGAAACATAACGTCAAAACCCTGCATGAGACAACAACCTAATGCTTCATCACTAGCATCTACATATAAACGAGTTAATATACTTTGATCGTTTGAATAAAAATGCAAAATAGGTGGGTTACTTATATACTGTATTATCTTGTCGAATGCTTCCTGATGCTTCTGTGACCAGACAAATTTAGTACCTTTCCTCAATAACTTCGTTAGTGGCAAAGCAATTAAGGCAAAGTTATCAATGAATTTTCGGTAATAAGAAAACAAACCTAGGATTGACTTTACTTGTTTTGTGTTTGATGGTGGTTTTAATGATTTCAAAGATAACAATTTTTTATTATCGGGTTTTACGCCGTCTCCTGAAATTTCATGGCCCAATACGGATATCTTTCTATAACCAAAGCTACATTTACTAGGTTTCAATGTAAGGTTTGCTTTCTTAATTCTTTCTAACACTTCTTTTAGTGCTATGGTGAATTCAGAGAAAGTTTTACCCCAAATTAATATATTATCAACATAACAAATAGCGTTTTTATATTTAATGCCGGCTAATACTTTATCCATTGTCCTTTGAAAAACAGCTTGGCTTGTTTTAAGCCCAAAAGGTAACACATTAAACTCATATAATCCTGACGATGTAACAAACGCAGTTTTGTGTTTGTCTTTTTCACACAAACGATGTTGCCAATAACCTGAATTTAAGTCTAAGTCTGCAAAATATTGCGCGCCTGATAAATAGATCATTATATCTTCAATGATAGGCAATGGATAACTGTCTGTGATAACTTTTTTATTAAGATTCCTATAGTCTACACAAAATCTCCAAGATCAGGCCCGTATTACCCCCTAGGCAAACAAGGCACGAGCCTAGGGGCCCAGCCATCACAGGGGCCCCTCACACCCACCCAACTACCACGACCTATTAGATTCCCTGCCTATTGACAGGCGGAAACAAAATTGTTTTACTAAAGGTGCTCCTAAACGAGCAATTTTTTACTGCAATTGTGTTGCTGCAATACATTGCCGGCATTGCCCGGCAATGTTTCCGAACTCTCTGCAATATTGCCGGTATTGCCGGGCAACACTTATTGTATGAAAAAAAACTGCTGCAATATATGGCCGAGCAACACCGGCAATATTGCCGGAGTTGCCGGGCCATGCTCAAAAAATTGCTGCAATAAAATTGCAGCAATTATGTTGCCCGTTTAGGAGCGCCTTTAGTAATGCAAAACGTGAAGCGAGGCATTCTTTATTTCAGTCTTTATTTAAAGTTATTAAGTACCTACTTGTCTTGGAACGAAGAATCCAATTACTAAGTAATAATTTGTTGGGCACATAATGCGTTTTCTGAATCGTTTTATGTTGCTCTCGGCCCCCCTAAATGGGACCAGGGGTGGCGGACTTGAGGACGTCCGACGCACTCACTCATTCAGCTGGTGGTGGAGCATAGTGATACCGAGCAAACCTTTTTAATGTCGCGGGGGAGTCAAACACCTCACTCCCTCCAGACCTAAGGAAACCCGCAGAGGCGGACCGGTACCAGCTGGGGATTGAGGAAGTCGCATCAGTTCCTGCAAGGCTCGCCGTAGGTGGGAGAAGGAACACTGGGGGAAGTCTGACAGACCATTCCGGCCCGCACAGGGCGAAGAACAGCAAGGAGGATTTTCCACCGCAAAAAAATAAAAGATTGGTCGTTTTATACAATTTCGTAGTTCGTAGGTAAATTAAATACGTTGTGATCTATTCTCGTTCTCGGATCAATAAATAGGCCAGGAAAAAATAGATCGAAATTTTGTTTTTGCTGGTTAGACCAGATTTTTTAAATTATAAATGAAGTGATCCTCTTCGGCCAAAATTAAAAGTTGCCTAATTTTCAACCGAGGTTGGAAAAAAAATCGGCTGAAACTTTGTTGGTTCGGCCGGATTTTGTATGGAAGCCCCCTTTAATATATGCTTTATTGTTATTTAATTATTTTAAAAGGCATATACAAATAAATATTGTGTGAAAATTTGAAGCGTCTATTTGTTATCGTTTTAAGTATTGAGCAAAAAATATGAAAACAAACACGTTTATTGTATGGGGGCCCCCTAAATATTTTATTTGTGTCAATTTTTAGTATTATACTTAGGTTAATAGGTACAAGTGATGTGCACTCCTATACATGACAGGTTCACTATCATATAAAAACAAACACGTTTATTGTATAAGGGCCCCCTAAATATTTTATTTGTGTCAATTTTTAGTATTTGTTGTTATAGCGGCACGGAAAATTTCAGCTTTCTTGCTGTCACTGTTTAAGAGATACAGCCTGGAGACCGACAGACAGACAGACAGCGGAGGCTTAGTAATAGGGCATCGACGAGCCTCTCGCCCCGGACTAAGACCCAGGCGAAGACGTCGAGAGTCGCAAGACGACTACCGGCCACCGTAGGCGCGGTTCTGCGGATGGCGAGCGATGGGTGGCTCGGCGCGTTAGTGTTCCACCCGCGCCTCAAAGAGAAGAAGTCAGCACAGGAAGGGAGTAGTCATTTGATGATTTCCCACTCACCAAAGAAAAAAAAAATGTCTGACTACCTCCACCGTATTTTCCCCCTCAACAGCCACAGAAAACAAGTAATTGATGGCATCCATTCCATATGGGATCAAATTTTGGAAAATCTTTTCCACTGGACTGTGCGTTGCTGTATCAACAGTCAGCCAGTTTGCCATTTAATACTTTTATTATTATTCCTATTAATTATTATAGTTAATATTTTTTTTATTCCAAAAGTTTATAATTTATAGTCACTATTGTCATAGATCAAATATTACAAAAAAGAAGACACGAGGGTGCATTTCATATTTACTTATATGGAAAAAAATCGAAAATGGCTTCAGAATTATGGGGGTCCCTAATGTCATAGTGCCTAGGGGCCCTTGGAGCCCTTAGTCCGGCCTTGTCCAAGATTGATCAGGTTTTTGAACTAAGACGACTGGAGATGCATAGGCACTCCTAGATTCGCGAATGACTCCATTGTCTAACATTTCTTTTACTTGAGTATTAATAATATCAAGTTGTTTCGGTGAAACTTTGTAAGGTGGTCGATGGACCGGTATATCATCTGTTGTTTTAATTTCAATTTCGACTAAATTACAATTTCCTAATTCTGAATTATTAAACGCAAAAACGTCCCTATATGAGGAAAGAATGTCTATGATTGACATTCTGTCATTGTCATTTAATTCGCAATTGACATTCAGTTGACTTATTTTCTCTATGTTACTAGACATTGGACAAAAAAAGTTTTCCTCATTTTCTTGCATTTTTTTTTACAAAATAAAGGTAATCCATCTTTGAAATGGAATTCAAACTTTTTTCTTCCGCTGACACAAAATTACTTTTGACTTCTTTTTTAATATTGTCGTCATGGTAATCTTGACATATTGTTTGTGACAATGACGCATCATCTTGTTCATCATTTTTACAAAAAAACGAACGAAATCGTCCTAACAATACGATACAATTATTATGAAAATCAATTAATGCACCATATTTACAAAAAAAGTCTTGACCGAGTATCAATTTTTGGTTTATATTTTTGATCACCACAAAATTGATAGCAAATACACACGAGTCAATCATAAAGTTAATCTTCGTTTCTCCACGAACTTCCAGACACGTATTCGAAATAGATTTCACAAAACGTTTTACATTATCACAAGTATGTACAAGACCCAGCTCACGAGAAAACTGTTCTGATATACACGAAATTGATGCTCCAGTGTCTATCAGTGCCTTATAATTATTTCCAGCGATAGCAATTTTAATAAAAGGAATGAACTGACCGTTAATATTATTTTCTGCGGGGAGTTGAATATTTTCGGACACAGCTAGCAACTCCCTTTCTCCATCTACTGTCTGTGTCCTCTCACGTTTGGGTGACTCGTCGACTGCACTCCCCTCGTGCTGGGGTCATTTTGATTACGATTACTTCTGCTCTGGTAATGGGATCTAGGACGGAAATTATACCTTGGCGTATGAAACGTCTCGGTCTCCGCCTGGTCACCACTCCAACGTTGTGGGGTAGCAACTTGCGATGGAGCAGGGCTCATCGGTAAGGGTGAGTTTGGGCGTATTTGTTGTTCGAAACGAACCCTGTTTCGCGGTAACTCTATTGGTAAATTTATTTGCTGAAACTGAGAAACTTCGAATATATCTTTGATTTGATCGATTGTTTCTTTCAGCTCATTCTTTGATGAATATAATCTAGTTGCTAATTTATATTTATACTTGGGAGTCACGCCTTTTAAAAACGTTCAAATAAAAATTTTATCATCCGTAATGTTAGTTAGCTTTTCTACCAATTTCTCCCAGTCTATGGAAAAAACCAGTCACATCTTCATCTCTTCCTTGACGTGAATTATAAAATTTTTCCACAAAATCTACATGTGATCCGAATTCTTTCTTGATCAATTCGCACAGCGACTTAAATTCAATTTCGTCATTATAAATGTATTTGAAAAAAGCTAAGGCGGGACCTTGCAAATAAGCCCCTAGTATAAGTGCTAAATCTTTCTCCGCCCAGAACGAAAAATAACCGCAACGTCGGCGCCTCCACCAAATGTGAGGTCTGAAAAGACCTCCGGGACCTAATGTGTGTGTTTAGTATGTGGGAGGGCTTGAAGAGCCCTCCGGTCAACACTTTTGTATAGTGTAACTATTGAATTATAAACAGGGAGCACTTTTAACTGCATTTATTGTTATTTAGAACATGCTCACTCCATGAGCCTCGGACGCGACAAGCCTCAGTTTTTATCAAAACAAAAGTACAAAAAGAAATTGAAACATTTAGAATGTTTCAATTTCATGCTGAGTGTTAAGATAAAACCTCAAAGGTATTTTTCTAGCCAGTTATCTATAAACAGTTACATAAAGACTTCACAGTACACACAAATTAGTAGGTTCCAGTGGAAATTAATGGCTCCTAACTGACGGAGACACGTGTCGTGATAGCCTAGTGGTTAAGACGCCCGCTTCTTATTCAAGAGGTTGTGGGTTCGAATCTCGGCAAGTATCAATGTGACTTTTTCAATTCATATGTCCTTTCTATAGTTTATCTTGGACATCGCAGACACCGGTGAAGGAAAACATCGTGAGGAAACCTGAACTTGTAGTGAATATAAGTCCGAAATCGCCAATCCGCCTTGAGCAAGCGTGGTGATCAATGCTCGTGCCTTCTCTGTATGAGAAGAGGCCTTTGCCCTGCAGTGGAACAGTTATAGGCTGGTATTATAACTGATAGATGAACAGACTGGACCGATGATATAAAGGATGGATAGGCCATGGATGGGGGCTGCCCTTAGATCGGAGTTGTTGGCGCTGTTTTGGAGAGGTTACATTTAACCTTAGGGAAACGGAATATCTCACACTAAACGAATTTTGCAATTCAAACCATTACTTGTTGATATTAGCGCATTCAGCCAAAGTTTTGAAGTCTTCTTAAGACATATATTAAACTTAGACAAAGAAAATTATATAAATGAGTAATCCGCAACCTTCTCCGCAACCAACGCGTGAATTACTAACTAGGCTACATTAATAAGCTGTAATTAAAAAGCCTTATAGAAAGGATAGAGCTCTTAAATAGTTTTATTAAAAGCCAATAAATACTTAACGCCTAATTAATCCCTTCTAATTTTATCTTTCCCAAACTAAATTCATCACTTAAATTTGACAGCGTAACATTGATAGTGAATTAATTATCGATAGTTATTGTGTAATGAATTCACAGATTAACTTCACCTAAAGCTTGATGGCGATTACCAGGGTCATATTTTAAGTCAGAGTTAGTTGGTAACATGAAACTAATTTTTAAACTGTGTTGTTAATGTTAAAACCTGAAACTTATCTAAATATTTGAATCGTCCAAGAATCGAACCTGCGACACGTACTGGAACTTAAACAGGTTGGATTAGTCAGTAATATAATATTTTATTCTTTCATCACAAAGTGCTTTTTAAACTTGATTCTACAATTTTTCTGAAAATAATAATAATAATTTTTAAATGGTGAATGTCAATGAATGAAGCATGTCGTTTTCCCACTTATCTTAGAATCGGCTTCCAGCCTAAATGAATATAAATGAATATCAGTATTTTACAATAACTTACAACCTGATAACGGGGAAACACACTATCATTCTTCCTCTTGGTTAGAATGATAGTCAGGCTTCTGACTGCCCTTAACGCTTGTCATATCCAGCGGCTTTACGTGCTTCACGGCATTGGAAATCAGCGATGATCATCATAAATTTTGAAAGTAAATTTATGTGATTTGATATAGTCACATGGGGATGTTGTGATAATTATCTGACCGTCTCTAAAAAGTTTGTTCTAAACTGGGTTAGGTAATCGAGGCAACATATTTTACTTGCCCGGTTCTGATCTATCAATACACCATCTTCGTGTTTCTTTTTGAGAATCTTTTCCGTTATAAGCCCGTACTACACACCACATCGCACAAGAAGAAATCTCTCCATTCACGTATTCTATATTCACACAAAAATAAAGATATGAGCAAGTGTATTATAAAATTATTTGTGTGCGTATCATCACGTGCCATGAAGCGTTTCGAGGCGCTGCCTCTTCCGACGGAAACGCCTCAAATTATCATAATGCATGCCTCGTCTCAACGGTTTGAGCCTCGCAACAGCGGATACCTCGCAAACGCGATTTGTGAATACGTTGACTGACTGACGTGACTTTTTGTTATAATCTAAGAGGAATCTTTTTATTTTGATGCAGCGGTGAATGTGAAATAAATATGTTGAGTACGTATATATAGATACATATGCCTTTATATAGATGCAAATCTATTGCTATTTTTTATATTTTTACGTCGCATTGTAGCTGATGAAAAATGCCCAGTTTAAAGTTATAAGTAAAATATAAATAATAGTCGACTTATATTGCAACTTTTACTTAAAATCGAAACAGTCGCATTTTTTAATACTCCAGGTAAAAGTTTACTTTATCTTATTTTCACATTCCATATACGATGTAAAATTTCGAAGTGTTTAACGAGTTGCTCACCGTACATAATGGGTGGGATACGCCGTAGCCAGTATGCTACGCCATTGGGTATACGCTACGCCGTAGCAACGTAGAGCCCTCTTTATCAATATTTTTTTTATAAAGAAATAAAACCGTTCAGTAGCATTATAAGCAAAATATAAATTAAGGTTTCAGCTGAAAACTTCTTTAACAGGAAATACTGCGGTAAAAAGTTATTATCGGAAAATTATTTTCGTAAAATTCTTGTTAGTCGTTTACGTCATAAATTACGTTGTTAATATCAACGGAAAATAACTTGATATTTACTTGAATGCCTCAACAAGACAAGCAAGTAAGTTTTGCTCTTCATAATACAAGTGTTCTACATAACAATTAAAAGTGGAGATACCGCAATGTACATATAGGGTGTTCAGAACTCGGGTCGTGAGCTCCAACTTTAACTTAGTAAGTTATTATGCTTGTTATATCCTAGCCAAGTACATTAGGCTTAGTTCAAGGAGTTAACAATAACATAAATTGTTACGTTAATATTACCAACTAAACTACTAGTTATGAGTAAGTTTTTATTGCTTAAAGTTACGAATGATAGGCTCTCTGGTGTCCTAAACTAAGGCCTAATTTTTTTATATGTAGATGGTGAATTTATTATTTAGCAAGTACGGATGTGACTTTTTTAATTCATATTATTATATACTTTCTAAAGTTTAACTTGGACATCACTGACATCTCGTGCCTCGGAAAGCACGTAAAGCCGTTGGTCCCGGTTGCCGTTCGTAGAACTTTGACAATCGTTCCGGGTAGTCGGAAGCCAGAAAGTCTGACCAGTCTGCCCAAGGGATATCGTGTCACCCAGTTACTGGGTTGTGAGGGTCTGATAGGCATTCACTTCACGTTAAACACTGGTATCCAGCTGAATCCGGTTAGGCTGGAAGCTGACCCCAACACAGTTGGGAAAAGGCTAGGGAGATGATGCATCAGTCACCTCAAATTCCCATGAAAGTAGTCGATGGCACGATTTATTTCTGTGTATTTTATTGTATGCCCAGTTTGTTATAACTTTCTATGAATATATATTAACCTTTAAATGACTTTCTATGGTAATGAATTTCTATTCTTAGTAACATGGCGTTTGAAACAACTAAGCTGTGTAATTAAAGCTTTACTTATTAATTAACATTTTAGTTTAAGTAATCGCTGTGACCACTTACTTTGCTTTTATAAGTTTAAATATTGGTACAGTAAAGTTCTTTATAGACTTTGGCATGCTAGTATTGTTATAAAATATATAAATTTGAAATTGTTAAGGCTGTGTATGACTGCTGTAAATTTAATATATTATGTAATTTATAAATATTCAAAAATCGACTAATGTAATTTAATTCGATAACTTAATTTAATAATTTAATTTAAACTTAATCTTAATGTATATGGGTAATTACCTGAAATAAATGAATTTTATTTATTTATTTATAAAGAGTGAACATCGTCGGAGCTAAAATCAATTTAAAGTAAATATAATAAAAATATCACATTAGAAGAAAATGACGCATGACGTCTTAAACACAGATCAAACATAAAAATAATTGGCAAATCTGGTTACTACATAATTATATGGAGCTACCTGTATTTGTATTCACTTTTTTACTTCACAAATATACTGAAAAAATAGAAGATAAATGATTAAATATAACACTTTTTCAGTCACTTAACAATTATGTAAATCATTAAACCAAAAATTGCCACTATTGGCAGGATATTCTCCCCAAAGTCACCCAATAGTATTTCCGCAGCCGGTGATGTGATAGAGACGTCCTTTGTAACCGACAATCGAGTTTTGTCTTCCCTTATTAGATTGATTCCCAAACCCAGCACGTATGTTTACGCGTAACTAAATTGCCAAAGAAATTTCGCACACCGAACAGTTTGTAGACATGTATAAATGTACAAAAGGAAAAACACAGAGCCCCAATTAAGTTTGTCGAGATAAATGTTGGCCCTAAATAGGTACACGTAATAAGATAGGCGCAAAAGGTTTGGTCTGAACATCGAGCGAAAATGCCAGCTCACTTAGGCTTTGAAGATTAATATAATAAGAATAGAATAAGAATAGCTTTTTTGCATAATATTCATTGGTTTAAAAATGATGTCCTGATTTTAGAGCTAGATATTATAATATCTGTATTTACACAAAAAACACTACATACATTTATTAGGGTTTATTAAGCACTATTTCTGTCACTCTCGTGACACTAAGTTTTTTTTTTATTAACCTATACTGTCCCACTACTGGGCAAAGGTCTCCCTCATAGCCTTCCATTGGTCCCTATGTAGTATGTAATGCCATTAAGTTATTAACATTTATTTATCTTTTTGTTAGACACGCTTTTCGTAACTTAAGCTTGTGGTAGCGCACCTGTACCTGCGATTTATTTTAGATAGTTTATATTCAAATTGCAGTCAATTAAAACAAGAACTCAATGTCACAATATTCAAGGTTAAAATTCCATGAGACGGGCTCTTTAAAGTCATCTTTATTATGAACGGTCAATAACTTATTTTGTCTACAGCTTAAGTAGCAGTTTAATTACGTGTTGATATTTTGTAATGATTGGGTATTAAGCGTATATTTCAAATATACTAGGATAAATTCTCTTGTCGTATAAGGCAGGCCTTCTGTATTTACTTGTTTAGTGATCATAGGCAGTTGAGCCAAAACACTCGGTTCATCCGACCTCATGGTAACGTTTTTAGTGACCCGTGCTACAATGAGAAAACGGAATACTTATGGCTTACTTTGTCATAAATTGTGGCGCTTCTTTTGTTTTTGTTAATTTTCTAGTTGTCACTTAGTAGGTACTAAACATAATTAAACCATTTTCTTTTATATTTAACTATGGACTATCTAAGGCTGATAATGGTGTCGATTCTCGTGTGCACAAACTAACGTAAATTTAAGTTAAGTGCATCTTTCTCTTTCCGTTTAATTAAAAAAAGGACAGAAGATCAAATATTAGTTAAGTCCTGTGAAATTTAGACACTCCATAGATAATTTAGACGTATTTTAAAAACATGGCGTCTAAATATACGTCAATTTTCATCAGGCGCTGTCTAATTTGACAGGATTGAGCTAAAATGTATCTTCTGTCCTTTTCTTAATTAAATGAAAAGAGAAAGATGCACTTAACTTAAATTTACGTTAGTTTGTGAATAAGAGTATCGGCACCATTATTGTGCTAAGCGTCGGTTGTGTTACATTTTTAACTTTTCGACGACCAAGCGGCAGCTGGCTGTCGCGCTGCTATTGTCTTTCTATTGAGTCTCGAATAACGTGTGTTCGAAGGTTTAAACATCAAGTATGCTCACACTTGTGTGTCCATTTTGCACGGTGTGTGACGTCATTGATCTACAAGTTACATATTTAGCTAGAAGGTCGATTCTGATAATAAATCAATCTTGGAACAATTTACACACGGTCACCTGATCCCTAACTAGTAAGAGCATGTATTATCCAGATAACTAATATACATAGAGGTATTCTAGACAATCAAATTAGAACGACAACGTTACAAAAATATAAACTTTTCTCTGGTGTGTTTATTCATATGGCATTTTTTGCTGACTAGCTTTCGCCCGCGGCTTCTCCAGCATCGAAATCGAACTTTCAACCACTCTATTCCTTTAGGACACGATTTTTTTAAAATCCTATCTTAGTGGATATCTCCTCTTCACAAAGAACACACCCCTTAAGTTTCATGCCTCTAGGACCAGCGGTTTGGACTGTGACTTGATATAGGAACAGTCAGTCAGTTATTATATTGAAATGCTCCTTCTTGCAGTAATTCAGTAAAATTATCCCTCGTATATATTTGCTTGGAAAATACAAAAGACAATAACAGTTCAGTAAACATGTCAAGTTAATTGTACGGAACAACAATTTTCCAATATATTTTTGGTCCTTGACTCGGCTGTCTCTAATAAGGAAGCAATTACAGCGGGGACGACGGCAAAGGTAATGTAATTAATTAGGTCACGAATAAATATTTTATTATTATCATATCGTAATTATCAAAGGCTAATAAAAAACATCTCATTATAAATTGATGAAACAAAAAGTTCTCGATTTTTTAAGTCTTCTTCTGAAAATCTTTTAAAGATGTGCCTACTGGATGGAAATGCCGACTGTTAAAAAAAATCATAAAATCATAAAATCATATTTATTTTGTAAATAGGTTATATATATAACACTTTTACACGTCAATATTTTGTTTTTTTTTTTTGTTTTTTTTTGTTGTACTACACAACCGCCGCCGGTCGCCGGAAATAAGTGAACGATACATAAACACAAGTTTGTACTCATTGTGCATTACAAACAACATTACCAAAGACTTTTTAAATTAAATGACTAAATATATCTTTTAAGCTTTTGCAATATTTTTTACTAGATAACATCAAAATGACCACACTTACGTTCAATAGATATGTAGCTGAACTGCTGTTATTTTTTGATCTTGATATGCACAAGACAAAATGCCGCCCATAGCAACCTAATGGTAAATGTTTATTTCAAAAATAGAGAATAAATGAATTCATTTTATTTCTTTAAATTAACGTAGAAGCAGTCACTTTTCAACTACACACATCAAAAGTGTCTAGGGATATTTTAATTAAACCTAAATAACTAAAATTCTATTAACTTTTTGTTAAGACACCTACACTTTAAAATAAACCTTGTTTAATTGCCTATCTAATCTGATAATAAACTTTTAGATAAAGTTAAATTAAAAAAAAAACTTAGAAGAAGAGAAAAAACTCAACAAAATTTCAATTTAACTTTATTTTTGAAATTTCAAAACCTAAACAACAAAACAATTTTTTTTTTATAAAAATTGTTGAAAACTTAAAATTAATAATTCGTGGATCCACCTAAGACTCTCCTGACACATCTGGAGCGGTTCTGCATACTCAAAACAAGGGTGTCAATATCCTGTTGTGGAGTACTGTCCCAAATCCTGCTAAGATGCAAGAAAAGCTGGTTTTGATGCACAATATCAACAGGGAAATTCCTACGAGCTCTTCTCTGAAGCATATTCCAGGCATGCTCAATAGGATTTAAGTCAGGGGATTGTGCAGGCCGGTCTAAAGCTTGGATAACATGCTGTTGTAACCAACTTGTAACGATACGCGCCGTATGTGGACGGGCATTGTCGTGCATTAGCTGGAAATTTTGTCCCATTTGCTGTTTGTGGGCAAGATTACAGGCTCTAGCACCTCATCTCGGTATTTTCGAGCAGTCATATTGCCTTGTATCCAAACGAGGTCCGTTCTACCGCCGAGACGAATTCCTGCCCAAACCATAATCGTGCCACCTTAATATGCATGAACTTGTTGTGGGTGCTGCAGTCGATTCCAACGTCCAGGTTTTCTCCAAACGCGTACTCTTCGCGAATCAGGATGAAATCCAAACCTAGATTCATCAGTGAAAAGCACAAGTGACCATTGAGAATGGTTCCAGTTTTCGTGTGCAATAGCCCATTGTAATCTTCATCCTCGATTACCTCTCCTTAGTGCTGATACCCAAAATGGCCTACGAGCACGTAGATTGACTTCATGCAGTCGCCTTCTCAAAGTTTGACCGCTTACCAGCAAACCATACTCTCTCTGTAGCCTTTGAACCAATTGCATCGCCGCTGCATTTAGTTGACTTCGTGCAGCATTTACTATGAATCGGTCCTGTACATGTGTTGTAATGCGTTGAGGTCCTCGGTGCCGTTCCACCACTTCCTCCGTGACACGATAACATGACCAAAGCCTGGATATAACGCTCTGACTGGTCTTCATGGCTTCAGAAACGGCAATTATGGGACAGTATTCCACAACAGAATATTGACACCCTTGTTTTGAGTATGCAGAACCGCTGCAGATGTGTCAGGAGAGTCTTAGGTGAATCCACGGAATATTAATTTTAAGTTTTCAAGAATTTTTATAAAAAAAATTGTTGTTTTGTTTAAGTTTTGATGTTTCAAAAATAAAGTTAAGATTGAAATTTTGTTTGAGTTTTTCCTCTTCTTCTAAGTTTTTTTTTTATTTTAACTTTATCTAAAAGTTTATTATCAGATTAAATAGTCTATTAAACAAGGTTTATTTTAATGTGTACATGTTTTAACAAAAAGTTAATAGAATTTTAGTAATTTAGGTTTAATTGAAATATCCCTAGACACTTTTGATGTGTGTATAACAATAAAAGATGCATATAGCTCTGTCTGAATAATATTATTGAGGTAGCCTTCACAAACGTAGGAAAAATACGTTGCGATTCAAACGAAAATATCCGAATGCAATAATCGGTTTAGCCTATACGGTCGGCTGTTTTTGTTACCGAATAGTTGGCCGGTCGGTTAGTCGGTAAAACTTAAAGTCCCACTCTTATATATTTTTATAAGCGCTTTATAATTAATATATCATCCACACACATGTTTATGGCAAATAAATGATTCTATTCTATTCTATTCTATTCTAACATTTTTCATAATGATCTACTAATGTACGTCTAATAAACATCACTACATAGTTTAGATTTTATACTATGTATTGATGTTTGTACTATAATATTAAACAATGACGCTTTTCACTGTCTGTCCCATGTATGCTTATATCTTTAAAACTACGCACCTGATTTTGATGCGATTTTTTTATTAGATTGAGTGATTCAAGGGGATTGTTTATATGGATAATATATGTATAATATAGTAGATAGAAAAACCGGGGATTTTAAAGATTTGTCCGTGTGAACCTGGTCGCTAGCTTACGTATAAGCTACAAAAATAATATAATAATAATTATTTCAGTTGTAGAATATGAATATCGTTTATTACCACTTCATGAGAAAAGCGACATAATAAAGTTAATTAAAATGAGCTTTTATGAGTCTATACTAACCACAAAGTAATTTGTGCGTAAATGTTTGGCAAATATCTAGTGCTTAAGCGAAATGCTGATGTGTAGTTGAAGGAAAGTTGAAAATGGAAAACGATGCATTAATAATGTTGCGACACTAGAAATGTATACAGTATCGTGATTTCTTTCATATATAATGATTTCATAAAACATATAATTTTACAATACGACAACCATAGCGGAACCTGAAGGTCAAATAAATTTTTCTTACGTGCGGAAATCGAACCCGCGACACTGTCTTATATAAAGTACATAGTATACAGTCGAGAAAGTCTCTTTAAAATATTGTTTGCAATTTTAAAAAGGTTTATATTAAAAAAGCATATAAAAAAGTAACCGCCTTAAAAAAATAAAACCGTAAAACACTTTTTCGGTTAGCTTGCAATATTGTTTTATTGATTGTTTTGCACTGCCACCGATTTCCGAAATTTAAGTATTGATTAAATTCAAGATTCCGACGAATTGAGAACCTTCTTCACTTCCGTCAATGGCGCTAATTCTCTTGTACACAAACTTTTACTAAATTTAGGTTAAGTGCTCTTTCCATTTCTTAAAAAAAGGAAAAAAATAATTAGTTATGTCCTGTCAAATTAAGACATTCCATAGGTAATATATTATAGTCGCGATTAAAAACATGGCGACTAAAAATACGTTGAATTACTTCAGGCGCTATCTTATTTGACAGGATTAAACTAAAAAGTATCTTCTGTCCTTTTCTTTAAGAAATGGAAATTGAGAGATAGAGATGCATTTAACTTAAATTTAGTAAAGATTGTATACACGAGAATTAGAGCCAATAACGAACATCAAAAGCTATAATGACTTTTAACAAATAAATAAAAAAGACATATTTGCTTTTCAAGCGAATACAGATTCTTCTTGACTCGGCAGCAGAGAAAGAGAGAACTGACGGCTGCAGCTTCTTAAATAGGCGTGGTACTACAGCAGTGTAATCATGTCACAATTATCATAAAACGAAACAAGCATTTTATTTTCACAACCTAAAATAAAGATGGCGTATGTCTCTGGCAATGTTCTAATGGCGCGGAACACAACAAGAATATGACATTCTGCTCCCAAACTGACTTTTCATTAAATTACTTTCATAATGAATAAATGTATTACACCGGGGATTCCTTTCTTCAGATTTTGCTTCCTTTATTTTATTATAAACTGTTGGAAGTATCTTCTGTTCCAAGTTATTTTTTTTTATCAGGGGTGTAATAAATTTTATTTCAACGCCCTTTTTGGATTATTTCTAAATGCAAATGGGCCATCCTAGCCGCTGTCATGCTTTTGTAATTCGTAAAATGAACTGGACAAAATCACATTGATGATGTTTGTAAATAAAATAGGCTGGCTTTTATTTAATGTTTCTTCTCCATTAGGTTTTGTATTTGTTTTGAATTGTCAGAAATAACAATTAATTGAATTATTTGTTAATGTCTTTCACAGCTTTTCATTATATAGAAACAGCTGAGTTCCAAGATTTCAACCGCTTCTTTGGTTATTGCTCTGCACCGCTAGGTTGTAGTGAGTACAAAATGTGTGTGAGAGAAAAATTTTTTTTAGAAAGGCTTTATATTATTATATAAAGCCTTTCTCGATAAATGGGATATCCAACACAAAAAAAAATTTTCAAGTACCTCAGTAGTTCCTGAGATTTGAGCGTTCAACCAAACAAAAAACTCTTCAGCTTTATACTAAAACTATAAACTAACTGACCCCGACAGCAGACAAAAGGAAGTTTCTATATATGTGTAAAAAAAACTATTTGCACCATACATAATGTTTTACGTTTTGATGAAGGAGCTGTCTACAAGTCTTACTAAAATAATTTAGAAAGTTTATTCATCACAAATACACAGATCTTTTTACTTTAAAATATTAGTTTAGATAACGCTACAAAACTCCACGCTACACCGTACCGTGTCGTGACCGTGCTTTAAACGTATCAGACACGGAACGCAACGTGACATGGACTGCTACGTCTACTACAACGATTCAATAGCGTTTCATGCCCGTGCACAACGGTTTTAGTGACGGTAGCATGCACATGTTAGCTGGTATTCATTTATTTTTGACGCTCTGTCCATGAAACAGGTTTCAGTATACAAATTGTGAATCAATTATAACATTGATTATATCTGTGCGATTCGATATCCGAAATAAAAATTATTATTCTTTTCCTGATTTTGTATGAAGTCGCGTTTTCGGTTTAGTTTTCGAAAACTTAAGCTAAATTTAAGTTATGAAAAGATCCAGTTTAGTCCTATCTGCCTAGCCAAGCATACAACATTTACCTTCTTTAATGACGGGTTAAATGAAATTTGGTACAGAGATAGCCCATAGCCTGACAAAGAACGTAGTATAGATTTTATCCAAAAAATCCCCCGTTAACCGTAACAGCACGGGTAAAACCGCGTTGGACAGCTAGCCTAAATCATAGTAGTAAGCGGACGTGTCATTTGTTGCAGTGTCGACGGTGGACGTGGACGCGGTGCTGGGCCGCACGGCGTCGCTGCCGTGTGACGTCACGCCCGACACTAATGAAGACAGGGTGTACATGGTGCTGTGGTTCAGAAAGTCTGGAGGAAAACCTATTTATAGGTGAGATTATGTGGTCATTTATTTTGGATGTTTGCCATTTGGGTTCTATTAAATGTGTAGCAAGGAGGCACTCAGCACTTTGATGGTTTTTTGAAAACAAAAAAGGGACAAAAGTCACTTTTTGCGCTTGACTGATTAGTTGTCTGTCAAATCTGGCACCCTACGAGTAATTTAATTAGGTCAAGAAAATACTAGCTTTTCTCATTGATTTCATCCGCATTATGTTATGTCCTTGATTACTTCTCCACTTTCATAGGTCTTGGCATTATGTTATGTAGCGTAGGCGTTATTCCGATGTTTAGGCTATATTGTGCTGTCAAGTTATATCAAAATGATTTTGGTAGATTTTGCAATAAAGAGTAAAAACATCCATACAAACAAACTTTAACGTTTATAAAATTAAATATTTAGTTTATGCCTAACTACAGCTTTCTAGCACTATATGACTTCTATGAAAAATATCAATATTATTATTGGAAGTTTACTCCACATCGCGTGTTTCAATGTTTTACCCATTTAAGTAACGGTTTTAATAATAAATAAAAATATTGGGACGTCCAATATATAAACGCAAATATATGCAAATATATAACCATGTTAATAAATAAACCTTACTGGTAAATAATGGGCAGATAACGAACTAAAATATGTATAAATAAATGTGTACGCTAAAGGACGCTTCCCTTGGCAGTAGATAGGGGGCTGACTTAGCTTAAAAGCCTATGAATAACTTATTAACACGGAAAATTTTTGAAAGGAATCGAAATTTTTACTTTTAGGTATATTATTTGTAAATATACAGGGTGGAAAGATTTAATGGGCCTTGAAAGAGTATTTTAAATCTTTAAGTTAGATTATTTTACTACAGGAAACATGCTTTATTATAGAAAATATTTTCAAAAATGTTTTACATCCAAGAATCTAACTGCCATAAAATGAAAAAAGCAACAGCCTGTACTTTTTTATATCAATCCGTAGAACCACATAAATGTATTAACTTTCAAACAAACATGGCATAATTTAGTTAGAGGAATACCATGAAATTTTTAATCGTCAATTTTCTTTAAAGTGATATACACACATCAAAAGTGTCTAGGGATATTTTAATTAAACCTAAATTACTAAAATTCTATTAACTTTTTGTTAAGACACCTACACTTTAAAATAAACCTTGTTTAATTGCCTATCTAATCTGATAATAAACTATAGATAATGTTATATTAAAAAAAAAACTTAGAAGAAGAGGAAAAACTCAACAAAATTTCAATTTAACTTTATTTTTGAAATTTCAAAACCTAAACAACAAAACAAGTTTTTTTTTATAAAAATTGTTGAAAACTTAAAATTAATAACTCGTGGATCCACCTAAGACTCTCCTGACACATCTGGAGCGGTTCTGCATACTCAAAACAAGGGGGTCAATATCCTGTTGTGGAGTACTGTCCCAAATCCTGCTAAGATGCAAGAAAAGCTGGTTTTGATGCACAATATCAACAGGGAAATTCCTACGAGCTCTTCTCTGAAGCATATTCCAGGCATGCTCAATAGGATTTAAGTCAGGGGATTGTGCAGGCCGGTCTAAAGCTTGGATAACATGCTGTTGTAACCAACTTGTAACGATACGCGCCGTATGTGGACGGGCATTGTCGTGCATTAGCTGGAAATTTTGTCCCATTTGCTGATTGTGGGGCGAGATTACAGGCTCATCTCGGTATTTTCGAGCAGTCATATTGCCTTGTATCCAAACGAGGTCCGTTCTACCGCCGAGACGAATTCCTGCCCAAACCATAATCGTGCCACCCTAATATGCATGAACTTGTTGTGGGTGCTGCAGTCGATTCCAACGTCCAGGTTTTCTCCAAACGCGTACTCTTCGCGAATCAGGATGAAATCCAAACCTAGATTCATCAGTGAAAAGCATAAGTGACCATTGAGAATGGTTCCAGTTTTCATGTGCAATAGCCCATTGTAATCTTCTTCCTCGATTACCTCTCCTTAGTGCTGATACCCAAAATGGCCTACGAGCACGTAGATTGACTTCATGCAGTCGCCTTCTCAAAGTTTGACCGCTTACCAGCAAACCATACTCTCTCTGTAGCCTTTGAACCAATTGCATCGCCGCTGCATTTAGTTGACTTCGTGCAGCATTTACTATGAATCGGTCCTGTACATGTGTTGTAATGCGTTGAGGTCCTCGGTGCCGTTCCACCACTTCCTCCGTGACACGATAACATGACCAAAGCCTGGATATAACGCTCTGACTGGTCTTCATGGCTTCAGAAACGGCAATTATGGGACAGTATTCCACAACAGGATATTGACACCCTTGTTTTGAGTATGCAGAACCGCTGCAGATGTGTCAGGAGAGTCTTAGGTGGATCCACGGAATATTAATTTTAAGTTTTCAAGAATTTTTATAAAAAAAATTGTTGTTTTGTTTAAGTTTTGATGTTTCAAAAATAAAGTTAAGATTGAAATTTTGTTTGAGTTTTTCCTCTTCTTCTAAGTTTTTTTTTTAAATTTAACTTTATCTAAAAGTTTATTATCAGATTAAATAGTCTATTAAACAAGGTTTATTTTAATGTGTACATGTTTTAACAAAAAGTTAACAGAGTTTTAGTAATTTAGGTTTAATTGAAATATCCCTAGACACTTTTGATGTGTGTATTTAATGTTCTTCAGGTTTTTGCTTTAATTTAATCCAATAAGCCATATTTATTAGAGAGATTTTGATCTGTATGAATGACCCCAACAAACACAGAGTGTAATTTTATTCGGATTTTAGCCTGTTTGATTCCCGAGTGTGAAAGAAATGTTTATTTCGAGTAAAATAATTTATGTTGAAGATTTAAAGTAATTTTTCTTTAGGGCTCATTGAAACTATCCATCTTGTGTAAAATTTTACTTAACAAATTTTAGATAAATGAATTTTAACTTTTATGTCTATTATTTTTGCTTTCTGCACTGCTTCTTCGTATAAATGTTGACTGTGCGTAATCTCATTTTCTTCCATTCGTCCAATATATAGAAAGAAAAAAAGTGAAAAAAGTCAAGGTAAAACGTCCTCTCTTCCTGTAATAATTATATAAATTATAATATTCCATATTTATTTCTGAATTTTACCATTATTTGCTTGCTATCTGCCGTTTATCGCTCGTGAATTTTTAACTACTTATTTTCAGTATACACAAAAATAAATTTAATTAAGTATAGTAATCATTTATTTGAGATAAATGATCACTATACATAATTAATGAATCACTGAAAAATAAAGCATTATGTGCAAACTGTTTTCAGGAATGAACTGAATGAATGATATAAAGCTTATATTATAAGGTTGTCTTTTTTACATAATGGACTTAAATTGTTATTTCTTTCAAATAAAATCAGGTCAAAGTCATGTACAAACTGCTTTAATAAAGCAATACAAAGATAGTATAAATAATTATTACTCCAATATCATATTTTGCCTGAGTATAAAATATAAGTTTTCTATCTGTATATACGCTTAGATATTTTGGACTTAGAAACAGATTTTCATGCGACAATGAGAATGCGAGAAAGGTTTATAATTTTATAAGAATAATATAAGTAACACAGCAATATTTGTAACACGAGTGCGAAGTCAGTGTAGAAAGGTAGTTCTACCATAGAAACATTAACAAATGTTATACAAATATAAATCTCCATATTTATAGCTTTAGACAAAATTAAATCAAGCCTTAGATGTTAGATGCAGCGCAACCCTACCGTCCACAAAAATATGCACATACAGAAGATGTAGTAAATAAAATGCAACTTGCCACTCAAAATTTATGTGTTTCTTACCTTCACGGAGCATTTTAAGATGTTGATTCGTTCACCGCTAGAACACGAATATCAATGCAAATATTAATTTTAATTCAGTAAAGATGCTTTATTTTTAACTCCCAACGCAAAAGAGGGGTGTGTGTGTCTGTGTGTCAAATAAATATTTTTTCTTTCTTGCTTTAAGTTTGACTGCAATGTGTGTGACACCGAGTTCGAACACACGTGATTCGAGAAACAATAGAAAGACAATAACAGCGCGATAGCCGGCTGTCGCTTGGTCATTGAAAGATTAATGCGGTTTATTTTATTTGAAAGTAGGTTTTTAGCAATTATTTTTAGATATGTTACGTTATTATCAGTTTAAACGTTTTGATGTTATAAACTCTTTTGTTAGTTGCCGTCGCGATTTTCATAACTGTTGAGGGTTTTCAAATTTATAATTTTCACTTGTATCATATATTAGGACAAAAACCTGCTTATCTCATGTAACACTAATAAGCTGATAAAAGCTACGAAATGGCTGTATATACAGGCTGTAAAAAGATGTATCACACAGTAGTTAACTGCATATACCGCCCATCAAACGAACTAAATAACATGGAGCAAAAAATATTTCTCGGAAACGACTGTTAATGATGATACAAAGTGTAGGCTGCACGCAATAGAGGATATTTTAACGAACATATAAAACTTATTTTCGTATTAAAATGTGAAAACCACATATATTATGCGAGTCGGATATGCACATAATAAGTTCTGCTCTTCTTAAGTTTTTCTTTAATCTAAAAAGTAAAGAACTATTAAGTAATTGTTTTTTTTTCAAACTCTCCTTCTAGACTCTATAGTTTCGAAGATCAGATATTACGAACATAATACAGATAGACAGACTATAAGTAATCCTATAAGGGTTCCATTATTAATTAAAAAACAAATCAAGTTTTCAGGCTCAGGATTAGAAAAAAAGAGTCAAGGAAATTGATTTTGAACTAAAATACCAAAGAAAAAAAAAAGAGTTTTATTTTATACACATGCCAAACCAAATCACTTCGTCATTGCAATTACAAACGTAAACTATATGATACTTTTTGACTAATATGATATGGGTCATAAATTGAAATTGAAAATACAAATAAAGAACACGTCAAAATAAAAACAAAAGTACAGCATTTTGGGCCCACATTCAAACAAAAATATTCTCGTTCAATTTTGTAAAAAAACCTCCTGGATTTTATAGCTTTAATTTATTCCATGAACCGTTTAATTCAACATAGAGAATGCATGTTTCTATTTATACAGAACAAAAAAAAATTGCTGTGTACGGAAAATTACCGCTTTGTTACCCGTACCCCATACCGTACCTTGTAATTCGCAGCATCATCATCATTATTAATTTTGTCTAAGGTTAATTTGAATGAATTCTACTATGAAATTAAAAAAAAAAAATATTGAAAAATCAGAAAACCCAACTGCAATTTCGGAAGTCGGTGGCTTTATTTCTGTTCCATAATTGCCACTAACTTCCGAAATTGCAGTTAGGTTTTAGATTTTTTAATTATTACATTTTAATTTATATATTTTTTTAAATTAATATATCCTATGTCACTTCCACAATTGGCACGAATTTAATGGCACCTCATTTGTCGAAATCTGTTAGGCCCGAGTCACACCGGAATGGCAGCGGCCGGCAGCGGCGCGGCGAGCACTTTCAGTGAGAAATAATTTTAAACTTTAACTACATACATAAAAGACTAGTATCGCTTGAAAAGCTTGAAAAGGTCGCGAGGCTGCCAGCAGCCGTCAGCGGCCGCCCGCGGCGCCGCGAGCGGCCGCGCGCCATGCGCGCGCCTCTTGTTTCTAGCGACGCAGAGCGGCCTCGCGGCGCCGCGGGCGGCCGCTGCCGGCCGCTGCCATTCCGGTGTGCGTTGTCCCAAACTGTAGAGCGTGTGAAAGAAAGAGACACACATAAATATATACCCTCGAAAAACATAACCTTCCTATCGGAGGTCGGGTAAAAAGGCTTCAGTTTGAATTTAGACTAATCCCTAATTCTATAAAACTCAACTCAAAAAACAAACAGTAATTCCAATTTTAGTCGTACCTTTTAAAAACTTAGTGAATACGTATTTAATTAATAGCATAAAGTCGGGCCTAATGAACCGTTCGCTACCTTAAACGGATGAGCGGAAGCCGAGCACGACCGATCCAATTAAAGCTAGGAACACACCTACAACGAAACACACTTAAGATGTCATGGCGCTCGTTAAGGAAATCACACTTGACGATCGAGGTCCGAGGACTTTCCATCAATGTCCTCGTGCTGTGCTGGCTATCACTCACACGTTTGTGTACCTGACTTTACTTGATCTTGGCTTTATTTTATTATCTACTAGCTGTTGCCCGCGTGAATGTCGAAACTTACATCGCTTAATTTAGGATTGGAATTAAAAAAAAAAATCTTACTGGATACTTATTCTTTCCAAAGAGCGCATCCTCCAAGTTTCATATTTTTAGGATCAGGGGGCGTACCACAAGCCTTTATAGCAGTATTACTTTGATATTACTTTTAGTGGGAAAGAGAAGCGCTATACAACGTGTCTAACGCTGTCACTTGCACACTCCTGCAACAGGACTAAAACAATCTTACTTTAAACGTCATGGTAAGGGGGCAAATAAAAGAAACGGTGTTTATTTCTGTCATAATTAATAAAACAGTTTTTATAACCATGTCTTATTTTTTTATTACCCAATAGTTTTATAGTTATTCTGTTATTCAGGGCAGACACAAAGTCAACATATTAAAAATAATAAACACCGGCCCAGCTGTTCTCGAATTATGAACGGTGTAAGATCCCTACTATACAGATTAGATCCACTCCTTTTGTGTAAAAATGCAATTTTGCCCAGTAGGGTTCTCTTATCTCAAAAGCGAAAATGAATCTAATTTATTAATTTTCCAATTTTTTGTTGTATGAAAAATAAATCTCCATAAAATGTTTTATATACTAAAATCTTTTAATCCCTTTTTAAAACAGCTTTATTGAGAAACTCAAAAGAAACGCTACAAGTATAAACGAGTTTATTAATTACCCATCTCAGAAAACTCAAACACAACTCAAAGAAATTTTATGTTTAAAAGTAAACATCTATTTTAGTATTAATTAATTTTGCTCATCCTTTACGCAGAAAGAGAATAACGGGATGCGTAATAAACTCGACGGCAAACATCTGTTTACGTAACCAAACAGTTATATGTAGATAAAATCCCTATTATATCCTTACAATTGTTTATAATTGCTATTTTATATCAGTAACCTGGTGAATTCTTGCCGGAGATAATACCTTCATAAAATGCGTACTTAAATTGTTAAATTTACCTGAGAACGGGCAGGGCGTGCGATCAAATCATCTCTCACAAACCTTGTTTTATAAATTAGGATGGAGGTCGGTACATTGAGAAAATGTAGCCAGTCCGGAAATTGAAAAACTTCAGCGTTCTTTTATTCTAGAATTTGACAGTTTTTTTTATAAGGAAAATAAACTCTGACGTGGACCATGTGGCAATTTACGCGCTTTCAATTAGATCGGGCGGGGACGTGATTGTGTTAGATCTGATTGTACCTGGTTTTTGTACGACACTTTTGGGCTGATTGGGTCTAATAAAGTATCTTCAGTTATTAGACGAGATAACTTTTCAAACTGCCCCTTTATGGAAGTGTATACTCCGGCTTCAGGTTAAAGAATTTGACTTAGTAAAATGCCATGTTTATGTTCGTTTTAATTCCAAAATTAGCTTTAAAATAAAATTCGCTTCAGTAAGAAGCTCGAGCTCTAACAAAATGCTCACAAAATTAAAAATGCTCACAAAATTATTATTTTTTGTTTTTCAAAGTCAACTTATCCATATTTTCTTTCCCAGTTTCGACGTTCGCGGACGGTCGTTTAACAAGGCGTTGCAGTGGTCAGACCCAGGGGCTTTCGGACCCCGGGCCTACTTTGCGACGGTCGCACGACCGGCCGCACTCACACTTAGCTCCGTACAACTAGACGACGAAGGCGTCTACAGATGTCGAGTCGACTTCAAGAACTCACCAACAAGAAACTTCCAAATCAGACTCACAGTAATAGGTAAGTTTGGTAATAAAATCTAAGATACGAGAAGATAAAGAACCCAACCAAAACAAACATCGCTTAATGAATCCAAGCAAATAGAATTAGCGCCAAACAAAAATAAAAGATCAAAGTAACTGTCTAATTTCAGGTACAAGTTTAGAGGTAAAATGAAATCAGTCTAGCTCAGTCTTAATTTTTTTTTTTTTTTTTTTTTTTTTTTTTGTGAGTGGGAAATCATTTAATGACTGCTCCCGTCCTGGGTGCGACGGGAGGGCGTGTCAGACTCTTACTGACTAAAACCCACTCATGTTCCTTCGATTGCCCTTTATGTTCCAGGGTCACGGTGACTATACTATACACATTCCGCAACCCCGGCAGACGTTGGCCCTGTTAGGCCCCTTCCTGTGCTGACTCCTTCTCTTTGAGGCGCGCGTGGAACACTAACGCGCCGTCGACGCGGTCCTGGTCCTAGCCGGGCGGCGAGCTACCCATCGCTCGCCATCCGCAGAACCGCGCCTACGGTGGCCGGTAGTCGTCTTGCGACTCTCGACGTCTTCGCCTGGGTCTTTGTCCGGGGCGAGAGGCTCGTCGTTGCCTCTTGCGCGCCGCCGCTTCCTTCACTAGCATAACTGCTTCGCAGAAGGAGGCGACGGCATCCCATTCCGTCTCGCCCCGCAGCATGGCCTGAACCAGCGCTGGGCGCAAGAGGTCACCGCCGCCGATCGCCTCTACGAGGACACGTCTATGGTCCGCCCATGCGCGGCACACCTCCACCGTGTGCTCGACCGTGTCCTCCAGGCGACCGTTGCTGCAGTGGTGACACCCAGGCGTCGCTTCCGCCTGAATCCGACACAGGAACCTCCCGAACTGACCATGTCCGGTGAGGACCTGTGTCAGGCGAAACGTGAGAGCGCCGTGGCGCCTCTCCAGCCACTCCTCAAAGAGGGGTCTTACCGCCGCTATCACGGCGTGCCCAGCACTAGGTTGCGACAGTCGCTGTCTCCACTCCGCCCTGAGATCTCGCCGGAGCTCCGTGAGCCGTGCCGCGATAACCCGCGGCAGCGGGACTTCGCCCCGGCGTTGCACTTCCACGCGCCACTCGTACGTGTGTGCAAGGACTGTTGCCTCCAGATCCCACGGCAGAGTGCCGGCAAGGAGGCATGCCGCCTCGCAGGAGATCGTGCGGTATCCCCGCACCATGCGAATGGCCATGACCCTCTGGGACGCCCTCAGAAGCCGGGCCGGAGCCGCGGCTAGATTGGGCGCCCAGACCGGAGCCCCGTAGAGGGCCATGGACCGCACGATCCCCGTGTAGAGCCTCCGGCAGGAGGCGTTTGGGCCACCGAGATTGGGCAAGAGCCGCTTGAGGGCAGCTCCGGCCTTCGCCAGTTTGGGGCCCAAACGTCGGAAGTGCTCCGTAAAGTTCCATCGGTTGTCGAGGACTAGTCACAGGTACTTTATCGTCGACTCGACACCGATGTGAACCCCTCCCACCGCTATCTGAGACCCCGGAGGTGGCCGGTGCCGAGGGCCATGAAAACACATGGCCTCGGACTTGTGCAGGGCCACCTCAAGTCCCAGTTGCCGGATCCTATCCACGACTGTCGCAACACCACTCGACATTAAGTCGGCCGCCGCCTGGAACGACCCTCCCTGCGCTAGGACAAGCGTGTCGTCAGCGTAGCACACTACGCTGACGCCTTCGGGAAGGTCGGCGCGCAGCACCCAGTCGTACCCGATGTCCCACAGGAGCGGCCCCAAGACCGATCCCTGTGGAACACCGCACGACATCCCTCGTCGACTCCACACTCCCTCGTGACCGGGGTAGATAACGGCTCTGTCCGTCAGATAGGCCTCGACCACACGACAGAGGTAGGCCGGCATCCGGTGATACCGTAATGCGGCCCCTATGCACCCCCAAGGCAGGGTATTGAAGGCGTTGGCGATGTCGAGAGACACCGCCAAGACGACCCTGCCCCGTGCCACCGCATCCCCTGTCGTGAGGGCTCGCACGCGCATGATGGCGTCCACCGTGGAGCGTCCTCTGCGAAAGCCGAACTGGCCGTCCGCCAGATCCGGCCCCACCCGCATCAGCCGCTCGACGAGACGGTTCGCAATCACTCTCTCCAAGAGCTTGGCCGCCTCGTCGAGCAAAACGATGGGCCGGTATGCGGACGGACTGTCCGCAGGACGCCCCGGCTTCGGTATGGGGACCAGCTTCCCGGTCTTCCAGCGAAGTGGGAACTGGCCCTCCTCCAAACATGCGCTAAAGAGCCCCCTTAGTCGAGGCCCGAGAGCCCCTAAGGCCAGGGCCCAGGCCTTCCCTGGTAGGCCGTCGGGTCCTGGGGCGGTGTTCTTGGCCCTAAGCCTTAGCACCGCCGCTCCCAGTTCTACCTCGGTTCTACCCAGTTCTACATCATCTATAGGTAAGGCCACGAACAATTCAATATTGAACAATTCCTATCAGTCTAGACGCTCTCCAGTTGTTGGCCCTACACCGAACTCAATCTTCCTCAGCCCAATAGATCCTTCTGAAGTGAACTCTCTACTAAAAAATTTAAAAAATAAAAATAGTCACGGTATTGATGAACTACCACCTACCGTAATAAAACAATGTGCGGATGAATTGACGTTACCATTTTATATATTATTAAATCAGTCATTTGAAGAAGGGATTTTTCCCAACCTCTTAAAAATTGCTCTTATAAAACCTATTCACAAAAAAAATGATAAAACTGATCCCAATAACTACCGTCCCATTGCTCTCTTACCGACTGCTTCCAAAATATTTGAGAAAGCCATGTGTAATAGAGTATATGCGTTTTGTGAAAAATATCATATATTTAATGAATGCCAAAACGGTTTTCGGAAAAACCGTTCCACTATCTTAGCAGTATACAAATACATTCAAAAAGCTCTCGATATAATAAATGATAAAAAGTACGCAATAGGACTTCTACTCGATATGACTAAAGCATATGACAAAGTGCAATTCGAGATATTACTAGATAAGCTATACAGTATAGGACTCCGCGGTAAATGTTACGACTGGTTTGTATCGTATTTGAAACATAGAGAACAAATAGTAGAAATTGAATATTACAATGACAGCAAAAATCAAATTGAATTAATCAGATCTAATAGCAAGCAAATTACCGCCTCAATCCCGCAAGGAAGCGTAATAGGGTGTTTCTTATTTCTTGTTTATGTAAATGATCTCCCTAATCACATAAATGAGCCGTGTCTCCTGTTTGCGGATGATATATCCATACTTACCTCCTGTGTTAATAATAACAATTTAAATGATAAATTAAATTCCATACTAGATTCTACTATTAACTGGATGTGTGACCACAACCTAGAAATTAATTTTAATAAAACGAAAATAATTACATTCCACCCTCGCCAAAAAGTACCAATTAATATAAACTTTAGCTATAAAAATAATAAAATAGAAGTAGTTGATAAATTCACCCTACTAGGTCTAAACATTGACACACACATAAATTGGAAGTCACACATTCAAAATATAAGAGCAAAATTATCAAAATTTTCATACGCCCTCCGTGAGATTAAAAAAACTACAGACCTGAAAACTGCTCTAGTAACCTATTACTCTTACGCCTACGCCTGGCTTAAATACGGTGTCATCTTATGGGGAAACAGCACCGAAGCGCCCACGCTATTCACCCTCCAAAAAAAACTTATTAGAATCTTAGTGAATATTGAAGTAACTGACAGCTGCAAACCCCACTTTCAAGAATTAAAGATCTTACCCCTACCCTGTATCTACATATTCGAAATTTGTAAGTTCGTGCGTAAATTCCCAGATTTCTTTACAAAAAGAGAGGACATTCAAAAGAAAATAATTTTAAGACACAAAAATAGACTCAACTTACCAACGTCGCGGCTAAAAATGCATTCCAATAGTACCCTAGTCATGGCCATAAAAGTTTATAATAAACTACCCGCTTTATTAAAGAACGTGAATAAATATAACATTTTTATTAATAAATTAAAACTTTTTCTTATTACCAAATGCTACTACAGTCTAAGCGATTACTTAAATGACAAACTATAAAAAAAAAAATAACAAGAATAATAAGAATAACTGTATAACCGTGCGTCGTAAAAAAAAAAAAAAGCCCCTATTAAAAACCTATCTAATATCTAATCTACTTTACCTACTCTTAATACGGAATATATTAAATAAAACTATTAAATAAAACTAACTATTAAACTATTTAATATGATATTATATTATATTATAAGTATTAAATAAAATTAACTAAATGCAAGTAAATGTTACAAAAAAAAAAAAAAAATACGAGCCAAAATACAGTCTGTAAAATGTAAGAAATACAATAATAATAACAATAATAATTTATACAATTTATGTGACGATAATTTTATTTATATAACTACTACCAGTGTCCTTCCTCCTCTCTCCTACTTAATCTATGCTGTGCCCGTCAGGGTCCATAATTGTGACTATGTAACTGTTTCCTACCAACTTATGTATACATTATGGTACGCAATAAAGAATTGAAAATTGAAATTTTTTTTTATCTTAGTAACATAAAAGAGAACGTAGTTATCCTTCAGCTGTTCTATCTATGTAAACCTTTAGATGTTTTTACAAGCATTCAACTTTAATTTGTAATATATAAAGGGGCTATTTATCTAAGCAGCCACGTTAAATGACACGGGACTAGACGATCTCGTTAAAATAAAAATCTTCTAACTTTAAAATGAAAATTTTATGAGGCGACAACTGGGAATCAATTTAGTCATTACGATGAATCGCTGGAGGCGCGCGGTGGCCGAGTGATGACATCGCGCAGACATTTTAATTATCAACTGTCGACTCGGGATCGGCGAGGTTGCTCAGCTGCCTCGCTGATAAAAACGATGCCCGCCGACGATGACACAGATAAAATCTGCAGGAGACAGGTTAAATTTAAAAGGAAATTAGATTTGAATAGATCAAATTGTCTGAACGTTATCAGTCCTTATTACTGATCCCCTTTATTTGCATTAAAACCTTAGACGGAAAATGGTTCAGTAAATTATGAAATGAGTAACGAGTACTTTGTTTCATTCTTCAGTGAGCGCCATGATAATTAATATTGCGCAGTGCTGTATATTCACAGCGTTATTTACCACGTCCACAATCTGTATCGTTGTGAATTATTGGCATTTCATATGGTTGCCAAATCTATACATTCACTACAGATTTTATGGACATCATAATTTTTCCGGGTAATGCAGTTGTGCCTTAATAATTGCTTAATAAGTGCTTAGTCAATGGCAGCGCAACCGTATTCTTAAGAAATATTACCGGCGAAGAGTATAAAAATATAAACATGGTCTATAAAATGCCGAGCAAACTACCGTTGAGCTTTTCAAAGAAATTACCCTATTCAAGGCGACGAAAGACGCAGGCAAAGGAGATGATGGAAGTAAATTTCTTTTGCGCAGAACAAAGCATTTAAAAGTAAGCCTACATCGCATATATGCAACTCCATTGAAATCCATTAGTCTGCTCGCGCCGAGAGGTAATTTGCAAGGAGCCTTTTGTTAGCAAAGGGACTGCTCACACAAAGAACTCTCTTACTTACATAATCAGGCATATTCATAACATCATAAAATATCCAATTACCATTGAGAACGGAGGGTGTTCATTAATGGCGTCAAATAATAATCAAATCTGGCGCTCGCGTAATATCGTGAACGATCACGCCCTCAGTTTTCATTCCCTTATTGATATTATTATCAAGATTGTGAGATAGGATGTTTATGTGGAATCTTATTATCATTTATGTATGTGAGTGCTTTGTCGTAGTGCCTCCACATCAGATGTTGCTGTATGATAAGTCTGGCGCGGACGTGTCGGGTGTGGTGGGACCTTTGGAGGAAGGAGCGGCATTGGTGTTGGTGTGTGAAGTACGTGGTGGTGAGTATAATTTTAACTGCGTGGCGTCTTTACACTCTCTAATGAAACCGAAACTAAAAGGAGAAGGAAATGGTTGCATACATTTCTGGGCCCGGGTAAATAATATGAAATAGGGCAGGTTAAATGATTCAAACAAGCTTTATTTGTAAGAGGATATAATAACAAGGCCTCACTAAAAGTTTTGTGAAATTTGGCTATCCAAGAAACAAGTTATGTACATACGAAATATAGTAAAAGTGAGGTTATATTATAACATTAAGTTATATTTTATTTACCAAATTGCATGTCACTGAAGAATAACTGTTCAAATCGCCTCACCTTCCAAGACTGCCAGCTACAGAGTTACTGCGGCCAGTCGCAATCACACAATATCGAATATTTAGTTTCATTAACTTAAGTTTTCTCGCTTCCTAGGTAGAAATATGTTACCATATTTTGTGATTTACTTTAGAATAATTAATCGTTTTTTTTAATACACTTTTCAACTGGTTAACTGCCAAACTGCTGGGCCCAAAAGTACCATTCTCCTTTCTGTTAGCTAATGTTATCTACCGTGAATCAATACTAGCTGACTTTTATATTTAAACCTAATTATTTGTTATTTTAATTCTAAATCTTGAAAGTTATGTGTTAGCCGATCCACTAATTGTACATGTTAGGAAATAAGTGTCAATCAGACGTCTTATTTCGTCAGTGATGTGTTTACCGTAAAACTAAAGATATGTATGTGTGTGCTAAATAAGTAAATAAACTGCGTTTATTAGTTGAATGCATAGAGTTCCTTGCCCATTCTTCACTATACTCCTCCTTTTAAATAAGCAAGCCTTAATTATTTCGCTCATTTCGTGCTGTCAGTTTTATGGCTCGATTTCAACACAGGACGAATTTTGGGACAATATTAAATATTTCTTAGCCTCTAAGGAATATATAAGTCCCAAAGTTATCTCGTGAGTTTACATGTTTGTAAACACGACCACTATAAAATAAAATTGAAAAAAATGTTAAAAAGGTGAGACGACGAAAAAAAGTAATTAGCCCGTCAGTGAACTTATTAAAAAAATTTAGACACGTATTTTTTCTTTTTCTCGTAAACGAAAAATGACAACGATACAGTGTGTTGAAGTTGCGCGTGACGTCACGATCAGACACAATTTTTGCAGCACAGTGACGTTAAAAGCCCCCACTCCAGAACTTTGTTGCTCTTTATCTTTTTATTTTTTATTATTTTGATCAAGCAAAAAATACGTGTCCCGTATTTTTGGCCGATCTACAAGACGGACTAAACAGAATGCCATTTTTTTATGCTGTCGTCATCCCTATTCCAATTATCTTTTAAAATGGTTTAAATAATTCAACTTTCACTTTGTTGCAGTCAATTCTTAGCTTAATCAAAATCACACGTCAAGACTATATTTAAGAGAACTGTATAATATTCGTTTAACCTTTAAACGACTGAGCGACAGCCGGCTGTCGCGCTGCTATTGTCTTTCTATTGTGTCTCGAATCACGTGTGTTCGAACGTTTAAGGTGCCACTTGTTTATTGAAAACGTTATAAAAATATCATTTTCACACAAATACTTGACGCCATTATGTAAAACTACACCGTTATGTACCTATTGACATTCTGCAATGCGCGGTTCACCGCTCAAAAGTAATATCGCGATATATAGGCGCGTACATTGAAATATATTATTTTGTGAACATCGCCCGTACTGTTTTTACACTTACTGGTTCTTCCATCGAATACTGTTTTAAATGTCATTAAATCAAAAAAAGTCTAGGATAGCCAACCAGTGGTTCACGGGGCTGTTCTGGTACTCAAGTGTAAAAATATATGATTGGCGAACATTCGCGAAGGTTTTCATCGTAGAAAAGGACGACAAGAACCATATTATCGAGCATTAACATCTTTCGGTCAAAGATGTTATTGCTCATAATTCGTGAAATAATAAAGTCTATGGATTTCCAATCTGTATCAACATAGACCAAACATCTTAAATATTAAAGACATCGGTGAAGAAAGTCATCGGTGAAGAATGTCGTGATGGCCCAGTGGTGGGTTCGAATCCGGGCAAGTACCAATGTGACCTTTTCCAATTCGTATGAACTTTCTAAAGTTTATCTTGGACATCGCTGACATCCCGTGCCTCGGAAAGCACGTAAAGCTGTTGTTGGTCCCGGTTGTCATTCGTAGAACTTTGACAGTCGTTACGGGTGAGCCAGAAAGTCTGAACAGCCTAACCAAGAGGTATCGTGTCACCCAGTTACTGGGTTGTGGAGGTTTGATAGGCAGTCGCTTCACGTAAAACATTTGTTTCCAGCTGAATCGGTTAGGCTGGAAGCCGGCCCCAACATAGTTGGGAAAAGGCTAAGGAGATGATGGTCGGCGAAGAAAGTCATCATGAAGGAACCCACGCAATTACCTTGAAACTAAAATCCACCTTAAGCAAACGTGGTGATTAATACTCGTGCTTTTTCTGTAGAAAAAAGGCAATTTATCACACTATCAAAATATTTGTCGATAGATCAAAATAATCAGTCAAATAACAGTTTATTATAAAACAGTACCTTGGAGGGTAGGTAATAATTTGACCACGTAAATGCTTTATGTTAGCAGTTTTCCAGCCAAATGTCTTTAAATCTAAACTGTTAATATTTTTGTTTCTAAAAGTTTCCAAATTAAACGGCTCAATCAATGCTTTTGTATGACGAAAACTGTAGAAAACAAAGAAATATCAACTCCGACAACAACGTGTTGTATCACACGGTTTCACCATTCTATTTTGATTCCAACTTTCATTCCTTATTTAACTCCCACGCAAAAAGGTTTTTATTAGTTTGACAACTAAGTATGTGTGTTTGTTTGTCTGTGGCACCATAGCTCTTAAATGGGCGAACTAATTTGGATGCGGTTTTTTATTAGAAAAATAGAAAAATGTTTAACTAGCGATGGTTCTTAGACACGCTGCATTAAAATAGGTTAAGCCGTTTGGAAGATATCACCTCTTTTATTAGGAACAGTAGCGATCTTAAATAACTTTGGGAGCTTTATTTTAACTTTTAAATTACGTTTGTTCTGTTAGGGTAAGAATTTAATGTTAGGGTAAAAATTACAAAATATGGTCTCAAACATGAGTCGCTGCACAAATTTCACTCATAAACTACAACATGACATAACATCATTTAAAAACACAACGCAACTGGTTACTAAATTGAGCGTTTTCAGTCACATAATTAAGTATGAGCGTGATAACAGGGTCAAAGCCTAAACTCCGCCCGTCCGGCCCGCTGCATCATCACAATTGGTGGGCGCACGGCTGAAGATAATCCGCTCCGAGCACTGGCATCAAGCCAGGCGGCCATACTGCGGACTTTTCAATGAACCCATTCGAATGGAATATCTCTTCCAATGTTTCCATAAAAGAAATCAAGCAATAGAAAAAAAACCTCCCCCACTGTTCAATATTTTTGCGAGAGTTGAGTTAGCGTTGAAGCGATTTAACTATGTTTTCTGTCTATTAGGAGACTGTTTTTGATGGTAACCATGAAAACACAACCGTCATTACTATGCTAGAAACATGAAACTACTCGAATAAGTGTATGTTACAAATTAAAAAAAAAAACCCTGCCCCCTTTTTTTGGGGGAGTGGGAAATCATCAAAAGACTGCTCCCGTCCTGGGTGCGGCGGGTGCGTGTCAGACTTTTACTGACTAAAACCCACTTATGTTCCATCGGTTGCCCTTTATGTTCCAGGGTCACGGTAACTATTATAAACATTCCGCAACAAACCCTGCCCCCTCGAAGCTATCAAATCGCGAATCGAAGTTGTCATTTTGTATAAGGTTAGGTTTTGATGAAACTATCCATACTTAATATTATAAATGGGAAAGTGTGTCTGTCTGTCTGTCTGTCTGTATGTTTGTCTTTCTTTCACGGCAAAACGGAGCGACGAATTGACGTGATTTTTTAAGTGGAGATAGTTGAAGAGATGGAGAGTAACATAGGCTACTTTTTGTTTCTTTCTAACGCGAGCGAAGCCGCGGGCAGAAGTTAGTTTTTAAATAAATGAAAAACACATCAAAATTGGTTCACTCGTTCAAGAGTTACGGTGCCACAAACAGACTGATAGACAGACGCACTCTTTTTTGGTCGAGGGTAAACATAGGATTGACGTTTGTATGAAAATAGCGTGGGCAGAGCCGCAGCAATCAGCTAGTAAAACATAAACCAGTTTCTTCTTTACTTAAAACTTTAACAATATCCGCTGTTTTCATTATAAATTGATTTTGTTTAGTGATGAGTTTAAATAAGAAAACACGTAACATCTTTGTAACAGGAATAAACAGCCTTTCCTTTGTGAAAAGTAAATCTCTTACAAGTATGTACAGATTTATTTACTTCAATCCAACTTTACATTATCAAGCTGAGTAATTTTCTTCAAATTATATGTTAAACAAAGTATGTTTGACAACTTGTTTTTACTTAAGAAACTTGTTATCTCAATCCGAAAAATTTGGTCGAAAATAAAATATCCATTATTTTAAAATCAGATGAGATTTACCTGGTCAACCAAACAAACTGCAGAGTTATTAGTACGTATTTATTGCAATTTTATCTATACTAATATTATAAAGAGGAAAACTTTGTTTGTTTGATTGTAATGACTAGGCTCAAAAACTACTGGACCGATTTTAAAAATTCTTTTACCATTACGAAGCTACATTGTCCACGAGTAACATAGGCTATAATATTTTATAATATTACGCTATGTCCCACGGGAGCGACGCAGTAACCAAAAACCTAATGTAACGTAGGTGAAACTGCGAGGAACAGCTAGTGTTCAATATAAGTCGCCGATTTTTATGTGATTTTAAACTTATTTTTATTCTCGTTACAAAGTCCGTCTTCTTCACAATAAAAATAAAGGTTTGCTTTTGGGAAAACACGTAAACTAAATATACTTAAAAATTGTTTGAATACAGTTTACTGTTGTTCCAATAAAACGTGTCAGACAACAAATAAAAAATACTTTAAAACACGTGTTGACTCGCCAACATAATTTGCCAGGCATGTACTTACAATTTGTTTTGGCGATAAAAAGGTTTTCAAAACGTGGTCTGAATATCAAAAAGGATTTATTCTGTAGGTCATTCACCTTGTTTTGAGTACCAGCGACCAATTCCCGTAGCTGAAATCGTTCAAAATTATCCTATCCTTATCCTATGGACAATTATTAACAAAAACTTGTCAAAAATGTAGGTATTTTCGAACAGAAAACACAGGAATTGCTCCCTATTTCTTACTTTTTCGTAAAATCTTAATAATGATAGACTTTGCTTTTAGAGCAAAGTCTTCTTATACAGAGAAGGCACAAGCATTTACCACTTCGCTTGCTGAAGGCGGATTGGCGATATCAGACTTATACTAATTATAAGTCTACATTTCCGCACAATGTTTTCCTGTATCGATATTAATACACACGAATTATAAAAATATGTCGTTTTCGCGGAAGGATACGGGACACCACGCAGCGCGTCACGACGCCATCACTTCGTGTGCAATAAATTTTCAATAGTTTTAATTGTATAATATGTATGTTAGTCTTCAAAGTATATATGTTATGGGTCTTTGTTACCTGAAATAAACGATAAATAAATAAAATAAAAGTCACATTTTTAACCCGCCCAATATCTAACCCGCAACCACATGCATGATACAAAATATATTATTTTTGTACCATTATATAACATACAAATGTTTTAAATAAATAACATAATTGTTTATTTTAAGGTCTAATTTTGTTCACCAGGTCGTCCCGAGCCAACTGTATCATGGTGGATAGACGGGACACCAGCTTCTCAATACATAGGCGTGAAGACGGACACCCACGTGATCGTCAACCGCTTAGAGTTGCAGCATTTGAAGAGAGAAGACCTGAACACCACGTTCAAATGCAGAGCTTCTAACACAAACCTGGTGCCGCCGCAGGAGAAAGTCGTCAGGCTTGAGCTAAATTGTAAGATTTTTTGTATTTTTTTATGCAATTTCGCTTATTTATAGATACAAAGAAAAAAAACTAGCTGATGTATGTACTGCACTAAAGAGTAGGAAACTATTATCGATTCATGTATTACGAGGAGGAGTCGGCTGCTCCTACTCAATACTGAAGATTTTTAAGAAACACTTCACTCAAGATTTTTGGTATACTAAGTTGGTATCCTACGCATAAAGTACAGTTTTTTCATTGTTAGTTCTTCAGAAAGTGCTCATTTCTTCGGAAAGTACTTAAACAGTTATAAAAAACCCAAACATGACTAGGATACGCTGTTCTGTCATAGAGTTCTACTGATTACCTTCAGATTTCATCATAAGACCGAGACAAGGTCACGACGATACGACTGTTAAAATTTATTTAATTTCAACTTGCTAAATATTCTTTAAATCTTAAACAAATAGTTACTAACAAAAACTAATAAAAGTGTGACCAGAGAATAAATATTGTCAAACAGAAATTTACTTTTTAAAAATGTTTTCCCGAATAAGGATTTTAAGATCAGAAAATTGAAAAAGTTGCTTGCAAAATTTCAAATTTCGGGAAATATTAAAAGTGCTTTTTCTATGAAAACCATGGATAGAACAGTGCTGTTGTTAAAAATAGAAATAGAGAATTGATAATCTAGCTATCGGCATATATTGTTTTGGCAGAGTAAACCGCGCTTATGTCTCGCCCGTTCACAGATATAGGTGCCGATTCTCTTGTGCACAAACTATCGTAAATTTAAGTTAAGTGCATCTTTCTCTTTCCATTTCTTAAAGAAAAGGACAGAAGATACATTTTAGTTTAATCCTGTCAAATTAGACAGCGCCTGATGAAAATTGACGTATATTTAGACGCCATGTTTTTAAATTGCGTCTAAATTATCTATGGAGTGTCTAAATTTGACAGAACTTAACTAATATTTGATCTTCTGTCCTTTTCTTAATTAAAAGGAAAGAGAAAGATGCACTTAACTTAAATTTACGATAGTTTGTGCACAAGAGAATCGGCACCATAGTGCTATTTAAAACCACTTTTCTACTTAGATAAGAAGCAATATTATGGAAAAATGCGTTCTTAAGGCTCGATGACACTGGGCTACTACTACTGGGCTGGGTTACAAGCTTCTAACCGACGAGTTTAAAAGCTAGCGAGTGAGCAAGTTAGTGAGTGTCAATGACACAATAAACTTTCCACTCGCTCATTAGCAAACTAGCCAGCGAATCAGAACCACGTGTTGTTCAAAGATGCTTGTAATTTTGACTTGCGGCGATAATAACACACAGTTGGTTTACTAGTTAACAGGCCAACACGACAGCGAATGGCGAGTAAATTAGCCCGGCTTTCTATTTTTCAAACAGCATTTACAATCGGCTGCTCAAAAACAGATCGTAAGAAAAGCTCAATGACTCGGAGCGACTACAACGTTTGAAGCTTCAAACTAGCCCTGTGCCAACAATAACTTATCACATAGGTTAAAACCATTATTCTGTGTACTTTGTAATTTACTTCCAATAGTCTTTCATTTCGAAAAACATATTTTTATATAAAACTTTTAATTATACACATCAGAATAAATACTGAAGGTTATTAAACTGAAAATATTTCATTAAGTAATTCTTTTTACCCCAGACTGTAATTAAACTGAATTTGTCTTGGTCTAGACATACATTGTGGACTAATAATGGGGTGTGTTAAATAGATCGTGATGAAACCTTTTTCAAATATCTGAAAAGCTGAAACCTTTTTAAATTATGCAAATCATTACATTAATTTATTATTGAAGAAGCATTGACTGTGAATAGATTTAGTCTTTTTTTGAACACACTTTAAATTTATTAACAGTAGAAGACAGATAACAGTTAATTTTTTAATTAATGAATTTAACAAACTCAGCACAATATCGTCTGTTATAACAGATAGGGACGTAGAAATACATGAAAAAAATATAAATATACATAAATGATTACTCACTCACATGCGGCCATGTGATCTGGTCCGCTGGTCTTAGAGTAGTCAAGTCGTAGCCAAGTAGAGTAGTAGTATAGTAGAAGTTCGCATTCCAATATTAATATTAGAATGCGCACCTTTATAAAAATACAAGAATTGCCATCGTGAAAGTGCCGAGACAATTAAGTTTCGTAGTAAAAGCGAAAAGATAAATGACTGTCTAGGAACCGCAGAACGTAGAACAGTAGGAAATTATTGTTTTAATTTTGAATGAATAGTGTATCTTCACGTTATTCTCAGGTTTGTTAGAATATTAAACTTATTAACATCCGACGCAAAAAAGGGGTGTTAGACAAGTAAGCTTGATCGCTATGTGTGTGTCTGTTTGTTTGTCTGCCTATCTGTGGGTCCGTAGCTCTTAAGCAGGTAAACCAATTTAGATAAGGATTTTTTCATTTGGAAGTAGGTTATCTAGCGATAGATTTTAAGCATGTCATAAAAATCGGTTCTGCCGTTTCGAATAATAACTCATTTATTAGCTGTAGTTGCAAACTTCACGGGCAAAAGTTTATTTGAATTTTCAATTTACACTTGTTTTATATAACATTTTTCTTTTACCAGTGGTTCCACTATCAGTATCGCTGCTGAACCGACCTCAGCAGCTCCTGTCAGCTGCTGCAGCGACGCTTCGATGTGTTTCCGAAGGCAGTCGGCCACCTGCACACATAGCGTGGTACAAGGACAACAGGAGTTTCGATAGAAATATGGTAAGTTCAGATCACCATCTCTCTAGTCTTAGTTATTTATGATCATCATCTCCAACTATGTTGTGGTCGGCTTCCAGCATAACCGGATTCAGCAGGGGGACCAGTGTTTTAAGTGAAGCAAGTATCAGTGTGCTATCGGACCCCCACAATCCATTTATTGAGCGACACGATTGTGATTACTGGATACCCTCGGTAAAACTGCTTGTCAGCTTTTGGGCTTCTGTACCCCATACCATGAGTTGTTATCGAAAACTTACTTGCTACCGTAGGCGTAAAAATGATGTGACAGTCAATAATCCGATTAAATAGTAAGGTTGGCTGTTAGTGAACTACTTTAGGGATTTAGTGGTTTTTTAATTATGATTCCCAATATGTCACTGTCAATTCTATCTGTGACCGCTAGGGGCGCTTTGCAACATTTCATACAATTTATTTACGGAGACGCTAGCGAATTTATTGATGTAAACTCATGGTAGAGCTACTGACTTTCCTTAACTGCTGTCAAAGATATATGAATGACAGCTATATGGGATTTTCAATGACAAATACTAAATTGGGGTCTTATTGTTCTAACTTCCCTCTCCAGGTGAGAAATTCATAATGAACAACATCACCAGTTACTTACGAGGCACTTATGAAATTATATTTTGTCTTACACAGCCGTCTAATCATAATCCACTAATGTATTCAGCTCTTAAATAAACCCATAACAGTGCTAACACTAAACTAGAAACCATAATATCAGGTTTAGCACCTAAACTATTTCGAAATTACTGATATTTCAAACGAAGAGCCCATTAAATTGAATAACAGCATGGCTTCTGTTGGCCAAACAGGCTGATGCTTTAACTTACGTAATGCTATTTAAAACCTATATAAATAAATAAATATACTGGGACAACTCACACACGGTTATCTGATCCCAAGTTAAGCTCTGCTTAGAGCTTGTGTTATGGTAACCAGACAACTGATATACATACTTATATAATTTATAAATACATACATATTATAGATAAATTACACCCAGACACAGAACAATCAGTCATGCTCATCACACAAAGTTTGTTCTGGGTGGGAATCGAATCCACGACCTTCGGCTTAGCAGTCAGGGCCACTAACCACTACACAAACAGGCCCCCAATATGCGCAGTATCTGATTAAAATAGATTTGAGGCCGACCTAAGTGAAGAGCCAAGTATTCATTTGAATCTTCTTTTGCCCCAGCCAAGGGAAGACAATGAAAGTGTAGCCGTAGGTTTTCTTTCAAATAATTAAATGCCCTGTTATGATCTGTGTGTTTTTTGTGCTTACGATTTCCTTGACTTGGATGTTAAAAATACTATTTAATATGCGGATGGAGTTCAGTAGCAGCCATATGTTTCTTTGAGAGTGAACGTTTGTTATCCAAATAGTTCTTCGTCAAAAGGCAAGCAAACGTTACATCTTTATAATATTAGTAAGTTAGTAACAGTAGGTTATTCACCAACCAATCATTCTACAAACAAAACGATGAACAAGACGCTAAAAGACTTTACGCCGTTTTAATTTGGTTCTATTCACACCCCGCCGGCTTTGTACCTAGTTGAGTTGGTCAATCCGTTTGTCCGGAAGGCGCGTCCTCGGGCCAAGTGTACGTGATCCCCTTTCTAAGACCTGTCGTGATCACGTCGACTGGATTCAAGAAACATTTTCCTACTATGACCGAGAAATACGATTATTTAATATTGAACGTACCACTTTAAATTTCCACAAAAACGTAAGCTATAATTGTGCAAAAAATTCAGTCAAACCACACAAAACACAAGTTCAACTCAAAAGAAAAGAAAGAAACTAGCAATAATCTGCACCATACATTAAAGTATACTTTATTTCAAAAAAGTTTTGAAACGTTAATCTTTTAGCAGTGAATGTGGCAAAAATTCGCTTCCCACAAAATGTACAGTTACTTGTAATTTGTTCAACGTCCGGTGGTCTTATTTGAGCGCGCGCGGCAGGTAATCCCTCAATTAACTTCCATTCTGAAGCTAAGCACGCACAGTGGCTTTTAAATCGATTGTCGCATTTTATAGTCGGATTCGGTCATTGATGGACTTTGATTTAGCGCTTGACTAATTGTACTGCGACCGTTTTAGCTTATACAATAGCTTTCAGACATGTCACTGTTCCAAATAGTCCGTCAATTTTTTCCATTCTGTTGAAGTTAATATCGTGCATGTTGTATGCAAGCGTCTGATTTACGGGAATGTTATGTAGTCTCGACGGCGAATGCATTTTCGTTCGCTTTTGAGGATCCAATAAAGTTTCATTAAAGTGCAATATTTTGGTTAATTGTGGATTCGTTTGTGAGTCGTATTTCGGGTTTTATGCAAGAAGATATTTTGGAATATTTTTTATTGAGTACTGTGACAACATGTGATAATCAAAGACCGATGCGATGGAGTCTCTGTGCAGAATGACTGGTTAATTCTTGATTTGTCTAACGACTTGCAGAAAATCCCAAAACAAATTAAAATGACTACTTTTGATAATCGTATTTTCAGGTAAACCGAAGTGTCTAATTATTTAGTCAAAAGTAAAAGAACCTGTTTCAAACTTTGTCTAGTGTATCCTAAGATCGACCAGAATATACTAAGTAAAGTGCGAATGTACAATCGTCAATCATCGTAAATGGATGTTATCGAATCGTTTGGGTCAGGTCAGAACAAAGACGACAGTGCACTGGTAGCAGACACGTAGCGTTAGCACAAAGTAAATAACTGTGTGGCGTTAATTCCCTTTTATTGCTGGTTAATCATTTGACCAAACTCTGACTGGGTAAATTTCGGCTAAATCGTATCAGTTTTTAGCGTTCGTTTGATTAAATTAGCCACTCCTCAGACATAATTAGTGAAAGATATACAGTTGCGATTGGTTTGTACTTTGACTAAATCTTTATGTCCGACCTGATGATTGACAAGCCAAAAGGTCCGCCGGAGCTTCGGTGTTTGACTGTTATTAGCAGAGAAAGAAGTATTTCCGGCAGTGGTATCATTCATTCAAGATTCTGAAGACTCTGGAACCGCCAGAACAAACGAATTTGATTTCGAACAGAACTTGATTTTGAGAATGGACAGGAGAAAATTATACAAAAGGATAGCTTGATTGTTGTTACCATTATCTCTTATACGGAGTTCATTTATGACATCTAATTATTCATGCAATCTATTTAGCTCTGTTTATATTATCGGCACATGGGACATAACAAAAAGTTAAGATATTGATGAATAAAACTAGTTTACCTATGTATGTACTTGGAAAAGATCGTTGTTTATTTTTTAGTACGTACTATCGACTAAAGTTCCGCTTGCCCATCTCTAAGGCGACAATCGCATAGCACGGCTCTCGGCTCGATCGCGCGGAGCTTGAGTTTCGACCAATAGGAATCGTATTATGATAGTGTTTGTCTACACAACGACAAACAATGAAGTTTAGAAGTGAACACTCACACTACTATGCACGTGCTTGTTAGCAGGGTTCATTCATTTGTTTTGTGGCGTGTTTATAGTTCTTACTCGGCCTGCGTAAACTCTTTTGCCCTTACTAATAATCACTGTGTAAAGTTATGTCATGAATAATGCCTGTGTAACCATACATTTTTTTGACGTATAAACCTGTCATAACTTTAGGCAGCGATTATTAGTAAGACGCTTTATGAATCATTGTTAACTATAAGTAATTACGTATTTATACATTCTGATTGTTTTTGGCAAAATGTTTTATTGGTATTGCTTTATTTTAATATTTAGCTATATTCCTGGGAAAAATGTTTTAAGACATTATAAACTTAATTCAAACTGTAATAAACTAACTGTATTCCGTGGTCTCACCCGCATTATGTTGTTTTAGATTACAGCTTCGCTACCATAGGTCTTAGGACCAGCACACACCGCTGAATGCGCAGCGGAGCGCATTTGTAGTCAATAATATAATATAAACCTTAACTACCTTAACATACGGTCAATATTCGAGCGCGCTCCGAGCACTGCGTGCAAATTTATTCTTTTATTGACCGTGTGTCAAGGTAGTTAAGGTTTATATTAAGTTGTTATCTTCAAATGCGCTCCGCTGCACCTTTAGCGGTGTGCGCTGGGACAAATCATGACGTCATATAGCCCATATGTTATTCTGGCTATTTTACAGTAAAGTTCATAAAAAATCGTTTCTAAGTTTTTGTGTGAAAGTGTAACAGAACAAACATAAATAAAAACACATTTAATAGTAGTGGGATTACATCTAACGATCTATTCTATTAACTCTGATGTTATTTTCTTGCAAAATGTTATTTCGTTTATTTTACGTTTAACTCTGCATGCCATTTGGCTGCCGGAGTGGAGCCAATATTACAAACCTGAAGGGTTGTGTTTGCTTAGTTGAATGAGCCAATCTCAAACTACTGGTTCAAATAGAAAAAATATTTTTGTGATGGATAGTACAATTATTAAGAACTTACGTGTTTAACTTACGTGAGCGAAGCGGGGGACAGTTATTACAGCAGGTAACAGACAATTGTATGGGCATAACAAAAGAGTTACTATGTTTTATTATACAGATGTCGAACACGGGCGTGGGTTGAAGATTTTTTACGGCACGTTTTTTTTATTTGTCATTATGTGTTAAACATTTTTGCTTTTTGTTTCAAAATCTCTACAGAATTAGATTTCTTTTAGGGTTATTAGGGCGTTAAATAAAATATAATATAATTTTAAGGATTGGCATTTGTAGAAAAACAACGAATTAACTTATAAAGCATTTATTTTTTTAAACACAATTTCCTAATAACAATAAAAATATGTTGCAATTAACATAAGATAATATTGTTAAGTAAATCATATATTTTGGTTTCTATTTATATATTACATTATATACCTTTTCAGTATTACTAACAACACATAGACACATAATAACATAAACTAAAAAATAACATAATAATAAGTGTTTCGTCTGGTAACATTATTGTTAATATTAAGAAATGACTAGAATGCATTCAAAAAAAATCAAGACAAGAAAACGTAAAATGCATGAATATACGAACGAAATAATACATTCGACAAGTAGAGACTGTGTTACAATGCGGTCTCTGCTTATAGTATTTATGTTGTACTGATTTAACATGGCGTATTCAAAATCGTTGACAATATTAATAATAACATGCTGATATTAATTTATTAACAAATTTTTACAGATTAGTAAAAACACAACACATAACATTTACCTGCACATAAATAGTTTCTTTTTTTAGGAATTACTTTTTATGTTAACACTCCTGAAAAATTATGGTTTTCTGGAACATTATAATACAGAATATAAGAGCAGGAACCTCTTCTGGTAAGTTATTTAAAATAAAATGATTGTAAAAAACAACAGGGCTTAAAAGTGAACCTTTGAACCTCATTATTTACTGTGCAATGTTTTATTATCGAATCAAAATAAACTTAATTACACTCCAAAATATGGTCATATTTTATGGCGTGGGAAAATAACAATTATATTTATTTCAAACTATGTAATGCAATTTAACCGGGTGGTTTCAACAGGCACTATTATATATTATTGTGAAAGGGTAAAAAAAGTTACAATACAAGCCATTCTGTATACAAATATGATTATTATGTAATGTTACACAGTTATACAAGATGATTTTGATTACTCAAACTTCACTGTATAAATTATAATTTATTTTGGTATCGGTAACCACCTATCCAACCGGATATAATAAAACAAATGAGAAAAAAGGGCTTAAAGGTGATATCTTAAACCAGTTCGTAATTATCTAAAAACAAATTCGTTTTCAATTTTCATAATTGTTCATCTTTTAATGCGTAGGGATAAAGATTAAAATTTTATTCATATTTCTCATAAGAATAAAAAAAATAAACTATAATTCAATTATACAGGATGGTTTTGTCTGATACTTTATTATTATTGGAAAATCGCAAAAAAAAAAGTGAAAATTGGAACCAACTTGAATTAATACTTTATTGTTTAATATACAGCATGGTTTTGTAATAATCAAAATCTTTCTGTTGAAAAATCTAATTGTTTAAGGAATATAATTACACAACATGGTTACGATATAGGTGGTTAGATATTAGGTATGGTAATTTCATATAAGTTAAATATTACACAATTAGTTATTTTTTTCAATCATAAAAAAATAAATTAGAATCGTCGTATCCAGTTGTATTAAAAAGAAACATGTGTAATCTGAAAATTTTAGTAGTTTCGAGTTAAAAATATTTTTTAAATTCTCTTGATTATTTATAAGTACTGCTTTAAAAACTTATGTTATCGATATTTTTTTGCATTTTTTACTGTTATAAATTTGTGTAAAGTAGTTTCCATAAAAATTAAGAGGTATTTTAAAATACACAGGGTTGAAAGTTTCAATGGGCTCTGGAGGAGAACTACTTTAAATCGTTAAGTCAAAGAATTTTACTTAAAGGAAACATTTCTTTATTTTTGAAAAGAAATAAAATGGCATCCACACTCGGACACACATGAAAATCGAACTGGCTAAAATTAAAAAAAATAAAATAACGCCCTGTATTTTTATGACAACAGACGTCAAGGACGAAATTTTTGTAACAAACATGGTTCATTAAATTAAAGGAAAACAATAAATCTGAAGAATTTCATGTATTAAAAAAAAATAGATTTTAAAAGTTGAAATTTTATGGTTTTGCTCTAATTTAATTTACTGTTTGTTTGAAAGATTTGATCCTTATGAGTGACCCTATCGATTGATGTCATAAAATACAGAATGTTGTTTTTTTATATTTTAAGCCAGTTCGATACCCGGGTGTGACACATTTTCAAAAATATTTTAATGCACTTTTATTTATTTTTTAAAATAAAGGAATGTAAAAAAAAATCTATTAAAGATTTAAAGTAATTTTCTTTCAGGGCCCATAAAAACTTTTCACCCTGTATATAGGATAATATATAAACCCGTTTACACCGTAATACTGTTCAAAATTTTACGTTTTAATATTTTGTTGCTGCTCCTTCTGCATCTATTACAGCATCACACCGGTTACGCATGGACCTTACAAGGACTTCACACAATCCCAAGCTTGTTCGCAGTGGCTTACAAGTGCTTCTTTATTTCTTTCTGCCCTGTTATCCCATTTTTGAACCATTAAACCCCATAAATTTTCAATGGGATTTAAATCTGGCGAGCGGGAAGGATGATCATGTTGCTCAATAAAATTGATTTTGACTAATAGCCCGCGGTCGAGGTGCACAAGCGCGTTCGAGGATACTCCCTTCGTCTTCATATCTTCGCAACCAGCGGCGAACCGTGGACCTCTGCAAAAAATTAAATCACGATTAGCGTTATATTGTAACTTAATATTTCTTATATTATACACTACAAGCAGTTTATTAAAACTATAATAAAATATTGTGTGCAAAAGGATTAAGTTCATGAGAAATATCCCATACGTTTTTAAATAATATTATCTATTTTGGGTCGTAGTAACAGTCTTATCTGTTTTATGGTTAGTAAACAACAAACGAACGGGAAATTCCATCCGTGTATGAAACTCTTTTAAGCAAATGTGTGCTTTATTCAAACTACTTAAAAGCGCAAACACAGTTTTAAACAATGGTGACGAAGAGCCATTGTTTAAATGTTGAAAGATTTGTTATAGGGTCATAAAAGTCCCAAACAATGTCTTTGAAAAGATAGGAAAAAAACAAACTTTCTGACTGCATTATACACGATTACAATAAGATCTTTTAGCTTAAATATTTTGCATGATAATATATATAAACGAAAATTAAAAAAAAAAAATTTTTGAGCTAAAAAACTAATCCAAAATTCAATCGGAATTGCTGACGCAGCATAATACTCAACTCAAAATATAACTAAATTAGCAACCATTTGCAGCACTATTTTTTATGAACGAAATTAATTAATCAAGGACGGAAGGAAAGATTGACGGAGCCTCGCTTTGCAAAGCTTCTACATCTGTCTGTATAAATAAAACGGACTCAATAAAAACCTACTTCGGGGTGCCCAAATTTTTTTTCGAAAATAAGTATACTACATGCACACTTGTTATTTTTGATGTGCAGTTAGACTTTTCTTTTGAATCAAAAGATGTGTTTATACATTGTTTCCCGAACACCACCAAAGGGTCATTATTTTATCATTTTTTTTTATTACCGAACCAACCATTCGATTGTAAAAACCTGTTGAACTAACTTTTTTTCATACATTTAGGAATATTTCGTTATTGCATCAGACTACAATATATCATCACACAAAAAAAAATACATATTATAACATGTAAGAAATATTTAAAAATCTATTACCTATATGAAACGAAGCGACGTCAGAAATTTCGTTAGTAGTTTAAAGTTTAGTATTGAATGTTTGACAAATTTTGTTTATGACATACAGAAATAATGCGATTTATATAATTGTGCCTACAATAATAATAATAATAAGCATTTATTGCGAGTAACATAGGACTCATAGTTACAATATTTACTTAAAACTATGTTAGTAACAATGAAAATATTGGTATAGTACTCAAAATAAAATTAAAAATAAAAAAAGCTTTATTGACACAAACGACACACTTTATAAATACTTTCATGGAACAGTACTTAATAATATAATCTTAATAATCATAATAAATTAATAATATATAATATAACCTTTATTGTCAGGCAACTGAGGCCCATAGAAAAAAAAATACACAAATAATTTGCTTAAATTAATAATTCACGCCCCCACTCAATAATATGGTAATGTGGCAACACTATAATTTTTGTGTTATTGCATATTCGGTAGTCAGAGCATTTATTACACTCTTGCATTTTTTTTAAGATTCCTCGAATTTTTTTATAAGATTTATTAGGCGGCCTACCTTAATTTCAATAGTTTCGTAAAAAAACAATTATTATTCTCTAAACATCTAAATACACTTCAATCAATACCACAAGAAATTATTAAAAATTTCCTTTTTTTTTGTAAGATCTTTCAATTGTGAGATTGCTAACTAATCGGTAAGCTATGTTTACCATTAAATCATTCGCGTAAGAAAATAACATCATTTTACTAATTTACTTTTTTTATTTAGTATCTTATAATTAAAATTTTTAAAGGAAAATATATTACTATTCACTATCGCTTAGATTTCACACGAATACTAAGCGAAAGGTTTTATAAAACATTATTTAAATGAATAAACTTTAATGTATGAATATTAACAACGAAATCGTTACGATTCTCGCTAATAAAATGTTTATGATGCATTACTTACTAAATTTCTGCCCTTTAATTACAGTAATGTTTTTTTTGTAAGTAATTTAATTTTATCAAACTATAATATATAAAATATTGTAAAAAAAATGCTTTGATTTGACGTATAAATGTCTAACTTGCGATCTACCCATGCTTAGATAATAATATTTCCATAAAACTGTTTTTTATGTATTCTGTAAAATTTATTTATCCTGTAATATTAATAAAAAACAATTACCATTTTATTCGGTGGGAGGAGTGAATTTATGTTTATTTGTTTTTGAATAAAAAACTATGACTTACTTGCAAATTCAACTCCACAGCAATTTGTGATATATTCAGCCCTTGTCTATATAAGACAATAATTTCGTTTCTTTCTTCTTGGTTAAGGTTTCGCGTCGTCATGATAAAGCGGCAGTAGGCACAATACACAAAGTCCAGGACACGAGCAAGAGTCAAAAAGAGTTCTACGATCACAGTCCGATATACAAAACAAGGGGTCACAGTTAGGCAGGCAATCAGTCCGGTAGAAATAAACAGGTCGTAAAAATTGAGGCGGGAATGACAACGGGAGGCGTGAACAATGAGCGAGTAGCAAATTCGCACTGGCTAATGTTTGTTGTTATTTTTTGTGACACGCACACACTGCACTCACACAATCACATATTGTCTCTAATTGGCCGGAGCAAAGAAGGGTGTGGTTTGTCACTTGCTGCGCGTTCGCAGGAAAATTTTTATAAATGGGCATGCCTAACTTTTGTTGATAGTACATACAAATGGTTATTATTGTAATGGATGTGCTCAGATCGGAGAAAATAAGTTATTACGCTTTCGAAATTGTAACGTATGTATTTTGTTGTAGGTAACAGATCATACCAACGAGACCTGGTCAATAAGCACGCTCGTGTTCAGCCCGAGCCCTGTGGACAATGGCGCCATCATCAAATGCGTGGCTGCCAATCCCAGTCTACCTACCAAATCTATTGATGACCAGCTACAGCTCAACGTTGTATGTAAGTACTTATCTCCCTAGCCCTTTCACTAATATGTTAAGGACCATCTCCACGAGCGAGACAATCGCGACGGATCCGCGCTTATGTCGTCGTTTCGGGCTTCACAACATGAGCGCAGCGATACTATGATGTTTCGGTCGCACTAAGGCAGTCGACGTAACGTCGCGATTTGATCGCCGTATGTAGACGCGTTCTAAGACAATGAATAGAAATACGTGGCACAACGATTATAACGCCGCGATTGTCTTGCTCATGGAGATGGTCCCTTAGTGTCGGCTACCAGTCTATTTAACTTCCATAACCCAGTTACTGGGTTGTAGTGTGTATTTGCATCGGTTTGACTGGAGAAATGAAGCCTTGTTTAAGAAGTTTTTTTAGTTTTTAATGAAAGTCTGTAATAGAATGATTAAAATTCAGATCACGCATATTTTATTTACTATCCATTTGACTCATATTATGTAATTTTTTTTATTAATCTTTTTAATTATTTGTATCAGATATTTTGTAAATTCTTGTTTTTTTTTCTTGTTTTCATTATAGTGTAACTTTATAGTCAACTAGCTTTTAAACCTATACGATACTAATTAATATAATGCTTTTAAACACGCTATTTGCTTCGCTACTAAAATATGTCGTGAACCTTAACAACGAACGCTTTATTAAATTGTATCGCAACGAGCAATTTAATTTCATCAACTATAACAAGGTTTGCAAGCAAACTTTAGGTATTTAGCGAGTACCTAATAACAAAGTACTTACTTGTGTCCATTATTGATTCAATTTCTCATAATCCTTTAGCCCAGTCTCAAGATAATTTAATAACACAGTTCCCGGAGTTCTCTTTGATAAAATTGCGATAAATATTTCTTAAAGAGTTGGTATGATAGTTAATAAATTGCAAAACTGCTGTTATTGGATGTAGACGTGTACAAAGAATAATGATTAATTATTGATAATCCATAATAATATTATAAATGGGAAAGTGTGTCTGTCTGTCTGTCTGTATGTTTGTCTTTCTTTCACGGCAAAAGGAGCGACGAATTGACGTGATTATTTAAGTGGAGATAGTTGAAGGGATGGAGAGTAACATAGGCTACTTTTTGTCTCTTTTTAACGCGAGCGAAGCCGCGGGCAAAAGCTAGTAAGTTAATAAATTACATTGAATAAAACGTAAAAAATTAAAGCAGTATATTTTTCTCCGAATGCTGAAAGGAGGGTTATGTTTTTCAAGCCTACAGCTTAAACTGTTTCACGGATTTTGACATATTATTTTGAGGTGTCATTGAATTTGTCTCACTGTCATGACTAGTGACATAGGGTCATAGGGTATATTAAATTTAAAAAAAACCTAACTGCAATTTCGGAAGTCGAAGGCAATTACATAAAACAAAAAAAAAACCATCGACTTCCAAAATTGCAGTTTTTTTTTATCCCACTACAAGGCAAAAATCGTTTCTCAAACAGAGCATTGATCAACACGCTTGCCCAAGGCAGATTAATGTATGCGGAGTGTAGTGTGCGGGTATTTGAATCTATTTCATATCCTCGCGTTTAGTTTAAAGCTAGTGGTACTTGTATTACAGCGGTAACAAAAATACAGCCCACTTAAAGAGTAATCTGGCGTAGCAAAATTGTGGCATTTAGTTATAGTACTGCTTAGCAAATCACTGTGCTACAGAATCGGTGTATTAAAACTCATATATTTTGAGTATGTAGGATAAATGAAACTGTTATTTTTAATTTATAATAGTTTATATAAAAAACTAATACTGCCCTCCACAGTTTGATTTACATTTTCGTTACTACTCCGCTCGTGTAGGTGGTGGCGTGATATTTTTGGACAAATGGACTACCTAACATCAAAAGATTTATTAAATCGGACCAGTAGTTCTTGAGATTAGCGCATTCAACTCAAAAACTGTTCAGCTTTATAATATAAATATATTATGCGAAGTACATCATATTCGTATAAACGTGTAAGTGTATAAGAAAAATAAATAAAACATCATAAAAAAATTAAGGTATCGAGTTTCTTTCCCATGTTAATTTATACGGAAGATTTCGTAGACCTTTTAGTAAGGGGCAAATAATTTTATTTTTAAAGCTTAAAGCTGCTTAATGGTGTAATTGATATAAATAATTAGATTTTAACTTTGAAGCGTCATTAAGGCGAATTTATGCACTCTGGAAATAAGCTATATTTTTTCCGAAAATGCCTCTCTCCCCCTATTAGAGTTCCATACCCAAATGGGTGCTAACGAAACCCTATTACTTAAACTCCGTTGGTCGTTAGTCCTTCTATCTAGTAGCAAATTATTGTCATATAGCGTGTTTCTTGGGATTTTTTTAAAATTAAATAAGTTATATACCGAATCTTTCCTAAACAAGTGAAACAGTTATAAACTATGCGTACAATGTTGGTATTATCTTAGTAATTATGCCTTAGCAGACATTAATAAGCATCACATTTGTCATTCGTCTGCCTAATTTAGCATGCATAAGGCTGCCCGTCCACCTCTGAAAATCGATCACCGAATTTTTGAAAGAAAAATATAACGTAATGAAGGTCATAAAGCAACGCACACAAACTAGAAAAAATCGGTCCTACAAAATTATAAAATTATTGAAATGGTCCCACAAATCGGTTCTATATACAGTTTGACGTAGGCAAAGGCCTGTTTGTTGGGCCGATTTATATAGAGCTTGTGAGGCCGACTGTATGTAGGCCCTTAAAACATTCCGCCAGACTTGCGATAGCCAGTTTTATACGTCACAAGTCTTAACACTATACATAATGAAGTAAATCATATTCCTACACGTTACATGTACAATATTGTCAACTAATATTATAAATGTTGTATCCAGACAGTCCCCTAGTGTCACTGACGCTCGGCAGTACTCTCAACCCTCACGACATCAAGGAAGGCGACGATGTGTACTTTGAGTGCAACGTGCGCGCCAACCCGAGGGAGCATCGCATCTCGTGGTTCCACAACGTAAGTTATTAATTGTTTATGTTGTCCTAGTAGATAGCAGATTGTTTTAGGATAAGTTATATGGAAGGCTTGATATTGTAGAGTAGCTGTTTTTATCAAGTTTTCGTCCATTATATTACGCATTAAAGGATCATCTCTAGATATAAAAGTCGTGCCACGTATTTCTATACACTTTCTAAGGGACCATCTCCACGAGCGAAAATATTAGGGCGATATTATCATCGTGCCACGTATTTATATCCACTTTCATAGAACACGTCTACACATGGCGATTATATCGCAACGATACGACGATAGCCGAGTGGAACATCGTAGTATCATAATATAGCTCGTTCGTGGAGATGACCGGATCGCGCGAGTGTGGAGATGGCCCCGTAGGCCTCTCGTCCACGGCGACTTTTTGGAAAGGTACTACTAAGATACTACTAATGCGCGTTAATTGCATTTACAACGCGAAAAAAACCGATGCCAGCGCGCTAATAACGCACCCACAGCACAGCATCGCGACTGCATCGATGCAAACGCGACAACGTCGAAAGACATCGGGGTGAGAACGGAGTGGGGGTTCATCTTGCAACTGTGGCATTTGTGAACGGCTGTATGTTTACATTGCGACAGAAGCGCGAGAGTATCGCTTTTGCATTGCGACTGAGAATCGTATTGTCACCGAAGGTTAATAGCTAGGGACTGCATTGCTACTGCAGCGCTAGGGTCTTATTTATTTATTTATTTTATTTATAATTATTTTTTTCTTAGACCGTTTGTCCACTACCTCAGTCACCGTGAAACAAGATTATTCTGGGCTGAGTTTTATATGAGGTGACGTGACGTGCGGTGGGCATGCGGCTATAGTAAATGTACATATGTATCGCCACTTCAGCGCTGTCGTCTCGTTTTCGGTGACGTGACAGTGACAACGGCGATGGACAAACAACCTTAGATGTTCAATTCCCAAAATTCGATTTTTATATTGTGCTTCTACATCATCGTCCTAAAAAGAAAGTACTATCTATACAACGAACAATGGCAAAATAGGTACCGCATACTTTTGTTGTTGTTTTGGTATATTATTTATACCTAATGAGATACATGTTGACTAGTATGCAATTCAAACATTAGATACAGCACAATTTATAAGGTGTACATACATGTATGAAACGTTCCACTCCATTTTTTGTTCTACTGCTAAGCTATTAAGATTTAAAATAAAATGTCGTTTGGGTACTCGGTGTGAGGTATTTTTTGTTCGTAGCCTGTTGACGACATAAGAGCGTTGAATAAACAACGTAAATCCATGCGATTTTTAAATTGAAAATACGCTTTTACTAAATAATATCGATTTAGCTTGAACATGTATTCATAGCAATGTATAAAACTGGTTGTACTTAGTAAATTACACTGAAATATAATCTTCATATTGGATGGCACAGTCAGCATCAAAAGTTGATCAAGACTGGGGACTTGACTTGTTGCAATATCATTGATTGTTAATATCATTGATATTATTTTGTAAATGAAGTTTCAAAGTGCCTTTTTTGGTCTAATGGAAATAAATAATTTGACTATTGACTATTAAAAAACACGGGTTGTACCACTAAGTACCGTGCACTGTATTTCATCATCTCTGAGAGGTTATTTTATCTGGCTAAAGACTATTCAAAAAAGACTTTAAATTAAACCGTGTGGAGTTTATTTTGTGATTTTTTGGTACATTCCGTCTTTATTTTCCTCCCCATTCAGACAGCCTGTCACCATAGATGTTTAAAGCACCGAATTTATAGGGCTTCATACTTGATAGGCCTTCACTCAGTAGAAAATCAGTAAAATTATATTTATTTTGTAAATATTTTATAAACATTAAACTTTTAAACGTCAATATTGTTTTTTTTTTAAATTAAGCGAACGATGGGGCTGGTGTTTCGTAGCTGGACTGCTCTGAGAAGAAACATCCAGAACAAACTCAGAGGTCAAAGTCTCTTTTAAAGTCCATACAATCGTATTGGTCAAAAATGTGCGAGAACCATGAAGGTTTGTCTGAAGTGCTCTCTAGATGAGAGAAGCACACAGATTTGAGTGGACCTGTCCAGACAGTGCAAGCACTCTCTAGACCTTTTCCCTTAAACACCAGCAGACAATCAATAAGCCCCTCATTACTCAAAAAATGTGTAGCGCATTCATAGTCCATTCTATGCGTAAAGTTTACAATCGTATGTTTTTACGTATTCGTCAATTGACTCTAAAAGAAAGTGAAATGTGATTTATAATAAATCAAGAGTAGCATAGAAAAATCTCAAATAAAAAGGTCTAAATGGTGCAATGCGGAAGATGTTCCTACCGTGCATTGGGTCGTGACTTTTATTCTCTGCGCCTAAAATGTTGTCTGTCCCATTTATTTCGAGGTTTTTTTTTTACTTTTTATTTGTTGACAATTTAATTCTTGTAATACTAATATATTTACTAGTTTCTAGTTTGCGATTTTATCTGAGCGTTAGGTTAGATTACAATAGGGATGTTGACTACATCAAAAGAATGACATTCTGTTTAGTCCGTCTGAGACAGTCCAAAAATACTGGACACATATTTTTTGCTTGATCAAATTAATTACAAAATACAAAGATAAAGAGCATGAAAGTTCCGGAGAGGGGGCTTGTGACGTCACTTCTCAGTAAAAATTATACAAAGGCGTGACGTTTCACGAAACTTCAACGCACTGTATGGTCGTAATTTTCTGTTTACGAGAAAAAAGAAAAAATACGTGTCCCAAATTTTTTGATTATCTAACTGACGGACTAATTACTTTTTTTCGACGTCTCGCCAAAACAATAATTGCGTGTCATTTTGTAACGAGTCTACGCTTGTACAACCAGCTTAGTCGAAGTGTTGATACCGACTGCATAGTATCACGTCGTCGCATTGAAAATTTGTATCTTTTTCTTTATCACGTTGTAGTTTTTTACAGCGCATTTTCATTTCCCAGGTCCTCACACAGAGAGGTCCATCACAGAGGTCTCAACCTGAGTCAAGTGTACCATAATTATTGAACACGGGCATAGAGTAGTTCAGTATATTGTTTGTGGTCCGACCATTACTTTAAGACATATGGTAAAGTAAATTAGTAGTCACAGACACTTTACCTGTTGACAATATTTTTTGATAATAGTAGCTAATCTCCAAAAGGTTCGGTGATCCAGTGGTTATATAATAATTATTGACATTAAAATCTTCACTACACATTGTGCACTAAGTTCTCAAACTCTACAAAGTAATAATCTATGGGTGTGTTATCAACCCTATGTTTGCTATTTATTTTAGACTAGCGACCCCTCCTAGCTTCGTCCATGTGTTAAACATCTTAGTTCAAAATCTCGGGTTTTCTTGACTGGAATACAGCAAGGTTTCAACAGTAGTAGTAGTTGAGTTATTCTATCTACTAAAAAACCGCATCAAAATCCGTTGCGTAATTTTAATTATCTAAGCATACATAGGTACAGACAGCGAGAAGCGACTTTTTATACTGTGTAATGCCTATTGTCTTTTAAACTATTTATAACGTAAGTGGGTTATCCTGCAGGACAGGCCAGTGAGTCAGAACATGACTTCGGGTATCATCGTCAGTACTCGGTCGCTCGTGCTGCAGAAGGTGACAAGGAGAGAAGCGGGCAGCTACTCCTGCAAGGCGGCCAACGCCAGGGGAGAGACTTCAAGTAAAGTCGTCACTTTGAGGGTCCAATGTGAGTGTTAATTATAAATTTAATATGGGTATTTTATACGTAAATATTTCTTACACAATGTACGTATTATCTTGTTTCGCGTCCACCAGAACAATCTTCTGAAGATTGTCAAAGACATAAAAGCATTTACGATTTAACATTATATTTAATGGTCTATCTTTTGTTCGAAAACAGTAGGTTTTCTCGAATCTTCCACAAAAAAGCTTATAATATAACTCATTTCGGGTCCAGCAGATAATCACAATCTCCATGAGGACGTCGCAGACATAAAAAACATTTACGATTACACTTATTATTCATTATATTCAGTGCTATTATTCTGAAAAATATTTTATTAGGGCGCCAGAGAAATTGCAGTTAATATTGTAAAGTTCGCCAAGCGAGAATCTTCAACTTTATATTCTTTTTGTTACGTTTGAGCCGTGACTTTGGCCGACAAATACGAATTTACGCTTCCAGGCGCTCTTTGTACTTTTTGTTAAGCTTGAGGGCATGCGCCCCGTTAAGCTAGTAGGGTATAAGGAAACATCCCTTCATTTTCGCTTTTTTATGTCAAAGTTTTGAAACATTTTTCCGGTCTTAATACATTTTAACAACAAATCGGAAGGAGAGAATTTGACTAGCTGTTAAAATAAAATTACTGTTTATATTAATTTTCCGAGTCTGTTTGCATACAGCAATAACTTTTAATTTAGTTATTAGAGCTTTTCACTGACTAAGCAACATTCTTTCCCGTCGGACGATTAGTGCTATTTTTATTTTTATTTCACCTCCGACAAACAGTGTCCACCCGCGAGGGAAGGTAGCTACATCAAATTATAATGGGTACACACTAGACACTTAATTTGCATATCCCTAATCCCCGGTAATATACATCGGACACACAGGCATCCCATAAAATGTCACCGAGCACAGTATGAATTACTGGCCTATAAATACCGATGTGTCTGCGAATAGTATTCAAATGATTGCGGTCGGGATCGACGTACCAACTTCCTTCCGTGGCCGACCGTCCGCATAGTAATTGGCGCGGAGGGAAGGCGGCACCGGCGGTAAATCATCAAAATTATTGTCTAATATTACTACCATCCTCGCCGTACCTCCTCAATCTGCTATTCGGGGCCTCACTTTAATTCGCAGCTTTGTTTCGTTACAACATTTTTATTCAAATCCTCAGCATACATTTATTTCAGCAATACGAAATATGTGGCTGTCCCAATGTGTAGAAATTATTTTCTTGAAACAAATCGAGACGGTATTCGCAGAAACGATTTATTGAATAATGAAATAACGTTACGTTACCACGCCTACGTTTTACTATGAAAAAGGTGAATTCAAGTTACGAGACTAAAAGGACAATTTTGTTCATTACTTTTAATGGTTGAGTACCTACTTATTTGATTTGCTTTCGAATCCGAAAAATTAATGGATATTTTGACTTATTTCACGAATCAGCGAGGACAATTAATAAAATTTCGTTTTGTGGAGGAATTCGAATCAATTTTGCTAATTACCAAAGTTAAATAAGTTTTAAATAACAAAAACGTTGATCCGAATTTTAGGGTTACGCAGTATTCGTATTCAATAACGGAAGGTGAAATTATTTTTACATTTTCGGATTAAATTTTGTAAAGAGCAGCAGCGTATGGATTTGGGAGTGGTTTGGCTAATGTAATTAAATCAAAACTTTGCAAACGGATCCATCGTACTGGGAAAACGCACGATCCCATTATAATTAGAGGGTGTATGTTGATTATATGGTTGTACGTAAATCAACAACAACGTCCGCAGTGTGATTTATTACACAATTCTATATTGGCGCATTGAGGAGCTTCCTTCCGAGCCCGACTGGCCGACACTTAATTGCCGACGTGAGAGGGAAGACGAAATAATTCGTAACTGCCGAAATAATTGTTCACTTGATTTATATTTATCGCTTTATGACAGGAAAACTGGTCGTTGGAGTTTTTAAATTTATGGATATTTTATGCTTGTTATTTAGGAGGTCGTTGTGGGGTAGCAAAGTTAACGATGTACCGGTTATTTGGCTAGTATGCAAATGTTTCCAAATTGTAGTATACCCATCACGTCCGGCCCGGGCCTTTACCACTCGACGATATTTTGTTGGCGAATATTCGACCGATGTTCTGTTTATCGTCATTCCGATCTTTAAATATATGGAAAACAGAATAAGGAGTAGAATACCCACGAATGTTTGTTTCATTTTGTTAACATCAGAGGGATGTTGTTACACAAAGACGCTGCTTTGGCTAACAATGTGATACCTAATTTTATCATTGAGAGTAAATAAAAAATGTTTGGTTACATATTGTCGGAGATATCTTTTGTTGTTTTTATGAGACCTTTCTTGCCGAATTACTGTCCTAAGATCTTCATGTCAAGGGCCGCATTCTACTACATCTTTAGTGAAAATAATGCCAGTCTAGAATATTACCTGGATATAATGCAGTGATCCAAATAAAATAAATAAGAGATAAACATAATAAAAGCAATGACCCTTATTAGGATGAAGATAACTTATAACAAAAAGTTTATGAATAAACCTCAGTTTCTATGTAAATCTAATTTACAGTAGTTATCTTTATAATAATCAGGGATGTTATGGATCAAAATTTCGGATCTGAAAAAGGAATTTAAGTATATTATATCGCCTTCGAATACGGTTAAATATATGAAATTATTTAAGATTATACGTTAGTTTCGATTAGGGATATAAGATTTTTAATGTACATTATGGCTAAAGGCCATGCAACAGTAAACAATAATTTCAGTCAGTCAGTAAACGCTAGTCTATAAAAAACAAATTTTGTCATAACATAGGTTACATGTTATAACAAAATTCAGGACCGGATTCGGTTACTGCTACGACAGTTTCGGTTACAGTTATGGAGCTCCAAAACATCCCTGATAATAACTGTAAAACATTAAGTTTTAATAAACATCTGTTTGTAAAACAGACTTAACATTGTACTAATAATTATTGTAACAACATTATTTTAAAAGAGTAAAAATGGAGTTTCTTCTTGCCCATTCTTCTCCATACGAATCAACTTTTTGGAATGGGCAACTAGATTCATTTTCTTTGTTTTTGTCATTCTAAAGTGCCTTTTAAATTGTCTATGAAAGAAATAAACAATTTGATTTTGAGTTTGAAAAGGAACAAAAAAGTCGTTCATTTTCTTACAAGAATAGAACTTATTTATTTATTAAGGATTTAGTTATAAAAATGTACAAAAGTGTTTACAGTTTTCCCTGAAATATCAAGTTTAATTTATAAAAATAATTTTATTTCCACAAACAGATGCACCAGTATGCGGAGAAACCTCTCCTCAAGTGGTGGGCGCGGCGCTGGACGAAGCGTTGCGCGTACGCTGCTCAGTGCACGCCGACCCTGCTGACGTCACGTTCTTGTGGCAGTTCAACAACAGCGGCGAGAGCTTCAACGTGTCGCCTGCTAGATACGGTTCGTCAAACAAAACATCGAGATATTGATTTATTTATTTGTTTGTTACTTTTTATCTTTGTTTATTTACGGGGTTTTTTCTTTATTACTAGATTAGCCTACTTGCAACCTTGTACATTACACAATAATATGAAAAAGCGTTCTAGACTCACTTGAGAATGGTGGACCAAGAACAAGTGTTGTAAAACTTACACCTAAGTTATAACAAAATTGTAAATCGTGGCAAATTTAACACTGCTAGTAAATTAACAATAACAAAAACATAAATAAGTTAAAATTAATATTATTTAAAACACTATTTCGAGCTCGTTACGAGGTCAGTAAAAGGGAATTATCTCTTGGATGTTTCCATTTGCAGAAACTAATATTAATTAGGTCGATAGCATTCCCAACACATCACATTAAACTCCCTTATTAGACTTTAAAAATACGAGTAGGAGATATTCAACATCTTCATCACCACTAGCTTGCCTATTCACTGGACATAGGCCTCTCCCAACTCTCCGCATTAGCCCAATTCAGATGCATACACCCTGAACAGGGGGAGGGAGGGGCGCCCCACGCTACTCTAGCCTGACCATAGTCCCCCCTGCAAAACACGCTTACTCCAGGCGATTATCGACATATTATTAAACTCCGCTGTTATTAGTCAACTGCAGGGATTGCAGATTTTCCAGTTCATTCTAAAAAACAATCTGATCGACACAATATAAAAAAAGTTTTACATTGCTTTTTCTACGGTTTTTAAACCAGGAGTACTTTGTTTTTAATTACTGGCTATTGGTTTCAAATTGTGGCTAGAATAAAAAATACATAAAATATTTTTTCGTAACCTATACATATATTTACGTAAAGCTTCTCAAGTAATCCCAAGGTAATCCGCACACATTATTTTCATTAAAAACAATAAAAACACAAAACTTATTCAAAAGAAAATAATCTTACCAGGAAATCACCACAGTGAGCACAAAGATCTCATTTCAAATTATCTTTTTTTCACAAATCTTTCAAGAAAGAAGCCAAGAAAGCAGAAATCCCAGTGCTTGTGTAGTCTTTAAAAGAAATTCCATTTACGAAGCGCGGTTCGTTACATATTCAGGGCGGCGGTACGAACATGAGGTGCTGATTGAACTGTCTCGAGTACTTGCTGCAAACACTCGACTGGCTCGGGACAGTTGGATCACTCGACTGTGTGTAAATGAACCTAATTACTTGTGTACTGGCCGAATGTTCTTTTGGATAGCTTGTTGGAGTAAATTGATCACGTGCATTCTAGAGTACTTGAGTTTGTGCTGACTTTGGCTATTTGAGATTAAACGCTCCTTTGATTAAAGTCAAGCAATGGTTTAGAAATCACCTTTTTGTCTGCATTTTAGAAAACGAAACACATGCCATTGTTTTTGCATTTTTTCGCGATTCTTAATGTGTCGTAATATATCAGCAGTAAAGAGAAAAGGGAAAGGGAAAGAGACATTTTGGGAAAGGGTCATTTTGGGAAAGGGACATTATGGGAAGTTGACATTTTGGTACCTGGAGACATTTTGGGAAGTTGATATTCTGAGCCTCAACGTTTTACAGTTCTCAATTATCAAAAACATATGGCACATATTTTTTTCATATTTTCTATTAGCTATTGCCCAAGGCTTTGCCTTCGTGTATAACGGAAATCTTTCGCCCCCTATTTTATCTCTTTAAGGGAAGAATTTTCGAAAACACTTACTTTGTGAATACTTACTCTTCACAAAGAACACACCCACAAAGTTTCATGACACTAAGACCAGTGGTTTGGGCTGTGCGTTAATATCTCACCTAGTCAGTTAGTCAGTTTACCATTTCGTATACATAAATATAAAGGTTAAAAAACTTTTAATTAGTTTTTAACCTTTATATTTATTTAATAAACTTTCAACTAGTTTCATTTTTACTCTATCGTCAGAAAAAGCTATCACAAGATTCGATAAATGCAAAAAAGGTGACTCTTATTTTTTCCCTGTTCTCGATGTAGAAGGCTATTCCAGGCTAAGACCAGTCTTTTTATTAACTTGAAGTTTTTTTCGTATTATTTTTCACACAGGCACTGTGAACGGCAGTATAAGCGAGCTTCGGTACACTCCAGCGAGTGAGCGGGACTATGGCGCTTTGACCTGTCGAGGCACCAACACTGTAGGACGACAGGCCCAACCCTGTGTCTTCCAAATTGTACCTGCTGGTAAGTAATGGAGAACCTAACCTAACATATACATATATCGTTTATCTATTTATTAACATAGTACATTTGGTTATTTTTTTAATTATATTCTTTTTTTTTATACTGTTAAAAACGTTTTTTATTCTTAAACTTGGTCCTGCCTTTTGTATTGGCACTACCGATGGTTGACTGGTAAAAGTGTTTGTTTGAGATTGTATTTGTCATTGGTTCCTAAAGTGGTCTAAATCGACATGCAGGAGCCGACCACAGCCACCAAGGGATCTATGTTAGCAAAAAAACAAATTGCGGGTCCGTGAATTTTAATGGGTAGAACTCTTTTTAAAATCATAATTATATTATTCCTTGGGGCCAGCTTAACCAAAAACCTTACCAAAGAGCCGTGCATAATTACTGTCAGATGTCACAGTGATAGGGGTTTTAAAATGTCTTATGAATTAAAATAGTAGATTGTATTACAAGGGCGCAAAGTAATATTTTTACGGCGAGGGCGTTTTTTGAATCCAGAGCGAAGCGAGGGATTCTAGAGTAGAATCCCGAGCTTTGCGAGGGATTCTTAAATAGAATCCCGAACGGAGCGAGGGATTCAAAGTACGTCGCCCGAGCCAAAAATATATTTTGCGCCCGAGTGATACACTCTACTTTTCATCACCCCCTATGAGAAAATAAAAGGCGCTTCATACTTTATTGTAAAATTATTTGCGCTGCATTTCTTGCACTATTTCTAATGCTTTCGGGAGTTAATTTTATACTTTCACTGTCACTGCTTGAATTCATTTTTTAATAAAATACAAATTAAAAACAATCCTTGAAAATTTTTACGACAACGCGGGCTGTAGTTCGCTTGTCTTATTTCTCTTTAAGTTTTTTTTTAACCGCGGCGTGACTATGGTATTGGCCGTCGTATCAGCCATTCATTATTTAAACAATATTTGCGTTCGATTTCTTTGGCACTGAGCATTAAAACGTTCTAAATTCAAATAGTTTTTAGGCGCACTTATAACAGGGATTAAAAGTTACATTTAGGCGCACTTTTTGAATTTGGAGCGTCATTATTGCCCGCTGAAAGTTTCTTATAGAAAACACCAACTTTGGGCGTACTTAAAGGGGAACAAAGTAGTCTTTTTCGAATAGGTGGGATGAAAACGTATTTTATTGTGAAAACTGGCAGTGATTTACCTAATAAAGGTTCTACGTCAAGTTTGCCATTGACAACGGTATAGTTACAACTTCAAATTTCGTGATTCGTCGGACCGTCTACTTAGTAACTGACAAAAATATCTTTAAATCCCCACCATTTCAACATATAAATTATGCACAGTTCTAGATCTGAACTAATAAAGAACAATTCCAAGCAAATATTTCAATTTGCTCTCTAAGAAGAAAGTCAAACATAATCAATGAGACGAGTAACGTTGGGCCAAGTTTCCAAACTATTTTTGTCTAGAGACAAAATTATCTTTAGCTTAGATTCCAAACTAGTTTGGACGAGGATCTCGTTCCCAGAAGACGGAGTTGGGCGAATTATATTTAAAACATTTTGATAGATTCCAGACCAAGTTGGAATTGCTAATATTTGGCAATTAAAGAACGTTTCTATGTTGATTTTGAGTTGGAGTTAAGTTGTACTGGTCTAGAGACAGTAAAGAAGTCGCTAGTGAGTAGTACTATTAATTAATATGCTTTGAAATTATTAAAAAAATATACCTAAATAGGCAGAAGACAGAATCTAAATATTCAATTTCACGCACGCTCAATTTGATTACTGATTTTAGAGATTTAGTTTTGTTTTCAGATTTAAGATTACGTTTTCCTGCACCGATGTCAGTGATGTTAAATATCAACTTAGCCGTACTAATATTATAAATGCGATAGTAACTCTGTCTGTCTCTTCTTTACGCCTAAACTACTGAACCAATTTGAATGGAATTTGGTACAGATATAGTATCTGACCCGAGAAACGACATAGAATAGTTTTCATCCCAGGAATCCTCCGGAAACTGGAACTATTAATACACACGGATGAAGTCGCGCGCAAAAGCTAGTAGAGAATATATTAAAGATACCCACAATCTCAAGAATAAGAGACTAGCTAGTCCAAGACGTAAACTATCTCGACCGTTTTATGTAGGTTCAAATGAGACTCCTCCGTTTCACTCGGACAACGAAATCGTCTCGGAAAATAAACATTTATTAGAGTCAATTATGCTTTCTACGTCTATTATGTACTGCAGTACGTATATCTATAAGCCTGGTATTCTAAATGAATAGCAGAATTCTGCTGCATAAGAGTAATAAGATGGTTAGATCCTTGAAATTTCGTGTTTATTGGTAGATATCTGGCAGCTTGCCATTCAAATACTGAGATATATAAACATTGCTTTAGCTAGTGCTCTAGCTTGGCTGTTCTTTATCTCTATCTTACCATCGTAGCTTGATAGTTGTGCGATAGCATTATTGCTCGGCTAAAACTAAGTAATGTTTATTTATCCCCAGTGTGTGACTTTAAATCTTTGAACACATGTGATTCGTGACACAATTGAGAGACAATAGCAGCCCGAGAGTCGGCTGTCGGTTGGTCTTAGAAAGGTTAAGATGTTGCAATCCAATATCGCTGGCAAAACTTTTCCCTTACACTTATCTATTTCCATAGCCCGCCCGTCACCTCCGCGGAACTGTACGGTGTCCTCGAGCAATGGGTCCAACTGGATCGAAGACTCGAGCCGGGAGGACTTTGGTGAACCCCTGGTGGTGCGTTGTGTCACTGGGTACGATGGAGGACTGCCTCAACTTGTTGTGCTTGAAGCCCTAGACTCTGACAGCGGGAAGATAAGGTTCAATGTTACTGCTAATGAGACTGGTAAGGATTTTTTTTTTATCTATATGATCTTTGCTGTGTGTGAGGAACTTCTAATCTATATGCCAATTTTAGGCTCCACGCAAACGTGCCACCGACAGCCACCGGTGGCTGCTGCGCGCTAACGCGCTACGCGGACACTGCTGTAGCGAGTGGCAGCTACCGGCTACATTTGTGCGGCGCATCTATACAAAATATATGAAAAAGTATGTTAAGTGGCCACCAGTGGCGGTCGGTGGCCCGTTTTGCGTGGACCCTAAGTGTGGTGATCATAGCAGGCTTATTGTTCTTTATTAATAAGGTTATTTATCTTCAAAAAATAGAGACGATCCCCTATGCCAAAATAACGGTTTTTCACAACCGTTACTCACATTACAACTATCACAATTCGAACAATTTGTTCATTAAAGTTTATTTGATCTTCGTGCAATTTTATGTAACAGTTCATGTGAATCCAGTTCATAATTACTTTGCTTGAAACTGAAGCGGGGATGTTAATAACCTTCCTGTAGTGAGGTTTACAAAAATATATAAAATAAAAATATACTTTTTTAAATAATGCAAGCGGGCGTTTAAACTTTATGACTTCATGAGACATCCTGTGAAAACGAATATGGTATAAGCCAGACCAATTACACATCATCATCATCATCTCCCTAGCCTTTTCCCAACCGTATTGGGGTCGGCTGCCAGCCTAACCGGATTTAGCTGAATACCGGTGTTTTACGTGGAGCGACTGCCTATCTGACCTCCGCAACCCAGTAACTGGGCGACCCGATACCTCTTGGTTAGACTGGTCAGAGTTTCTGGCTAATCAGTAACAACTGTCAAAGTTCTACGAATGACAACCGGGACCAACGGCTTTACGTGTTATATCTTATAAAAAATATACGAAACCAGCGGTTTTCTGTATATTCGCCCGCCTGCTTTCATAATAACTACCGCCCCCTATTATACCCTGCTATGGGTTGAAATACCAAAAAATGCTTCTCAGTGCGCCTTTATATCATAGCAAGAAATTTCTCTGAAAATTTTATGTTTCTAACTTTACATGTGTGTTGATTACCACCAAGAAGCGTGTCTCTTATCCATACTAATATTATAAATGGGAAAGTGTGTCTCTGTCTGTCTGTCTGTATGTTTGTCTTTCTTTCACGGCAAAACGGAGCGACGTATTGACGTGATTTTTTATGTGGAGATAGTTGAAGGGATGGAGAGTAACAAAGGCTACTTTTTGTCTCTTTCTAACGCGAGCGAAGCCGCGGGCAAAAGCTAGTATTTTATAAATAGTAAATTGACTGACTGGGTGATATATCTAAGCACACCCCAAACAGCTGGTCCAAGAAACATCAAACCTGTGGTGTATTCTTTGCGAAGAGTTAATAACCACTAAGAAAGAATTTTTGAAAATTCTAACACTAAAGGAATAAAAGAAAGAAACTTAAATCATCTAGATGGAAGTTTCAATACCCACGCGAGCGAAGTCACTGGCAAAATCCATCCATACTAATATTATAAATGGGAAAGTGTGTCTGTCTGTCTGTCTGTTTGTCTTTCCTTCACGGCAAAACGGAGCGACGGATTGACGTGATTTTTTAAGTAGAGATAGTTGAAGGGATGGAGAGTAACATAGGCTACTTTTTGTCTCTTTCTAACGCGAGCGAAGCCGCGGGCAGAAGCTAGTTTATATATAAAGACTTTACAACATTCAAAGTTACCCCCAAAAACCACTCAACAGATGCAACAATTACACCTAATGCAGTTGACAAACACAGAAACAGCAATTGAAACCCAGTAACAATATTCCAGTCCATTTAACCCTCTCAATTATATCGCAATTTAGACGGTGTGGCGGTGTTCCTGGTACCAGCCGGGGTGCTCTGGTCCAGCGGTAATGCACTCCGGTTAACGGTGCATTCGAGGAACGATAAGGGAGCTTCGGACCGTATCATGCTGCATGCTCTCGCGTATCAGGACCCCGAAAGGAGGACAGGTATAGATTTTGAAATTGGATGTTTTTTTTTTTTTTAAACTGGGCATTGACGGTGGCTTTGGCGCGTCAGTTGAACTGATCTCCATCGAAAATTTGATCGTGAGTGTCGATTCGTCACTCCAGAGTTGGTTGGCCGCTTAAACCATTTGGAGTCACGCCACACTAGACTGACGCAAAAAATGACCGTCAATGCCCAGCAAGTAGTAGCTTTAGTGATTACATTTGTTTTTCGTTTCTGGTTGGCCGAATGATAAACGGAACTTTCATGCTTGGTGCACTCTACAACGATTTGTCGCAGTTGGTTTGAGCAGTTTTATCGATCTTGTGTATGGAAATAGGCGCAGATTATCATATTCATATTCTTTATTGCACACAATAAACATAAAATATAAACTTAAAGCAAAATATACAAAAAAAAAAATAACATAAGTACAATGGCAAGCTTAACCGAAAAATGAGTTCTCTACCAGCAAACCAAAATCTTGTGATGAGATTTGCAACGGAGGATATGCTTATGTGCAAGAAAAATATCAATCCTTTTATATCCGTAACTACATAACTAAAATTAAAAACAAGATACCATAAGTAGATCTTTACTTATAGATTACAGAAAAACCTATAACAGAATGGAACGGTACCCTTTGTGTGCAAGCCATAGCACTTAACTTGACTAAACTTGTAACTGGCATGGCTTATAATTAATTACCGATAGTTAATCAAATAATTATAATCACGAAAATAAAATTTTCTTTTACTTTAAAACTTAACATCTGATGGATAACATGAAGAACAAGCAAGATAAAAAAAACGTTAAATTATTAAAAAAAACTATACGTTATATTAGTTGTATATAATATTGTGTAGGACAATATATTTGGGTGCCTATCACCTTATAATGTACATGTATGGCATAGGTGACAACATTTTAATTCTTCACCATGTGTGTTAATACGAATATGACAGTAAGATCTGGTGTGACATTCTTTGGCCATTAAAAGTACGTGAAGCCGTCTCCTGCGATCTTTCCCCAGTCATGTTAGATTTTATATTGAAACTCACTGAAAAGAGTGAGAGTGCCTGAGTTTTCTTACACACTTGTGCACTAAGCGTCACTATCAACGAACTCAGAGTTTCATAGTTTTGTATGTAAGCTGCAAGCAAGCGTACACCAAGCGTTTAATGACGAATACGCGTCTATGAAGCTGTGCTTCAGTGGACAGTGGGCCAAATTTATTTTGTATTTAACTAGTCTGCAATGAGATTGGTCGATATAACCGTTTTTCTGTATGTTGGCAACAAAATGACCACAACGGATAATATATAATTAATTGGAAATCTCCCTTTTTGTTGACCAACCACGTAATTTCACGGCGCGTTACGCCAACCTAGTTTGCTATTGATAGCAAGACAATAAGCAAGCAATCTGCTAGATAGCTAGGCCTAAATTTGAACCTGCCTAATAGCGTTACACAAACATTCCGTCCCTCTCACACCCACGAATGTTCATTTATGTTAGAGTGGGCGAACAGAGTGTAATTACGTTAATTCACCGTCTGACATGTAATATCGTAATATTCAATACTAATAATAAGGTAACGGGGGGCTCTGCTATGGAAGATTTCCAAATACATACCGTAATATAACATTTTGTTCTCCTACCTCAATTATTTTATAATCGAACTATCGGCAGTAATGGTTTATCGATAATGATGTTACTTAGAATTAGAAGCGTGGGGGAAATTCTAAAGCCGATTGTGTTTCTTAACTACAAGTAATGGCTTCAACTTACCTACGTTTCCTTTGTAGAGATTTAGCAAATGTCTTCGTTCTGATAGAATTGTCGACCTTTTGTAAATTTTATTACGGGTTATTATTGATAAATTAATAACTGCTGTAAACTCTACACGTGTATAAGGATAAAATTTTGAAAATAGGAAAATTTAACCTTTGAGCTTTCGCGTATTACGTTGAAATTACTTTCAGAAACTGTTTTTTATCTTTTCGGAGCAAATCAGTGACTTTCCGAGCTTTTGATATCGGTTTCATTACTTTGAGTTTGTTATAATTATGTTGTAAAAAGACAATTATGTGAATAATATTATAATCCTGGCTGAATCTTTGTCATAGGAGTCTATTGCAATGGATATTAGACAGAAAAAAACACTGTTCCCTAACTCCTATAAACTGATTAGCTGTTATTATTTTTGCCTGTCGCTTCGCCCGCGTTTTTGTCAAAAAATATCAAGTATCCCCTATCTTACAATTTTAGGGATAAAATTTCAAAAACTCTTTCTTAGTGGATACTTGCACTTCATAAAGAGAACAACTTCCAAGTTTCATGTCTTCCTCTATTCTTCTTCTATTATGTGTCTTCCGAGATCCGTGGTCCTTAAAAAATCCTGATGAAAAATATTAAGTAATAAAAGATGGCAAAAATTGATAATAAATTGTAGGACCCTATATTTAGTGTTCTTTATTGTGATCTTGTGGCCAATGGGGCCATCAACAATCAAAGAAACTAACAATAAAATGAATCGATCAAAACTAGTTAGTCGATGAAAATGATAGATATTGATAAACTTATAAGTAAATGATGAATTGCCAACATATATTAATCATAGCGATTATATTATATTCACACGTATTTTGTACTAGCTTCTGCCCGCGGCTTCGCTCACGTTAGAAAGAGACAAAAAGTAGCCTATGTTACTCTCCATCCCTTCAACTATCTCCACTTAAAAAATCACGTCAATCCGTCGCTCCGTTTTGCCGTGAAAGAAAGACAAACAGACAGACAGACAGACACACTTTCCCATTTATAATATTAGTATGGATGGATTTACATTGTAAGTACTTAACACGTGCTCTGATACTATTGTACTAAATTTCGGAAGTCGGTGGCAACACAAATTCAGATAAATTGACTGGCAGAAGAGAAGCCACCGACTTCCGAAATTTTAGTTATTTTTGGGTTTTTAGTTTTTGAAGGCGGTTATTATTTTTTTGAAAAACTTTTTTTATTTTTTAACCGACTTTAAAAAAGGAGGAGGTTCTCAATTCGTCTGTATGTTCTTTTTTTTTTTTGTATGTTTGTTACGCGATATCTCCGTCAATTGTAAACGGATTTTGATGGTTCTTTTTTTGTTTGATAAGTCATGATTCAGGGGTGGTCCCATATAAATTTTGTGGCGATCGGTTCAGTTGTTCTCGAAAAATTCACCAAGAACAAAAAAAATTGACGAAATATTCATAGACGATGTGTGTTTTTTCTTCAAGTTTCTATATCTACATTGGGAGTCGACACTAAAAAGTAAAAAAACTTTTTTTCAAAAAAATAATAACCGCCTTCAAAAACTAAAAACCCAAAAATAACTAAAATTTCGGAAGTCGGTGGCTTCTGTTATGCCAGTCAATTTGTGTTGCCACCGACTTCCGAAATTTTAGTTATTTTTGGGTTTTTAGTTTTTGAAGGCGGTTATTATTTTTTTGAAAAAAAGTTTTTTTACTTTTTAGTGTCGACTCCCAATGTTTGACTGTGTATAGTATCTTTCAAAGTAATTTATTTTCAAAATAAAACTTCTAACAATCTTATAAAACGAAAATAGAAACTTGAAGACAAAGCACACATCGTCTATGAAATTTCGTCAATATTTTTTTGTTCTTGGTGAATTTTTCGAGAAGCACTGAACCGATCGCCACAAAATTTATATGGGACTACCCCTGAATCATGACTTATCAAACAAAAAAAGAACCATCAAAATCCGTTTACAATTGACGAAGATATCGCGTAACAAACATACAAAAAAAAAACAAAAAAAAAATACAGACGAATTGAGAACCTCCTCCTTTTTGAAGTCGGTTAAAAAGTAGCCTATGTTACTCTCCATCCCTTCAACTATCTCCACTTAAAAAATCACGTCAATCCGTCGCTCCGTTTTGCCGTGAAAGAAAGACAAACAGACAGACAGACCGACACACTTTCCCATTTATAATATTAGTATTGGATTTACATTGTAAGTACTTAACACGTGCTCTGATACTATTGTACTAAAATTTTAAAAGGGAAAGTCTCATATTTATGCTATATTTCTATTGTATTGGGCGTTTTTATAACATTATAGCTTTTGCATGTGGTTTCGCTTGGGTAAATATCGGTTATTACGAACGCGAACCGGTTATAAAGGAAAGTTCTTTTCTTAAGTTTTTTATACATGTTGCCTCATTCTAGGATTTTTTCTGTATCGTGGATGCGTATACAAACAAACTAACTGACAAACCAAACAGCTACACCCAAAATTACTACCTATAGACCAAACAAATGATTGACTCGTGGGGAAATCAAATCTACGACTGTGCCAGCTGATACTGTATACCAAATTTTAACAAAGCAGTTCAGTGGTTTCGCCGTTTTAAGATAATAGTTAGTCAGGTAGAAAGATGTTCACAGATACATATTTCAAAACTATTTTTTTCAAATAAAGCATTTACAGGTACTTTTAAACCATCAAGGTCAGACTGTCAGAAAATTTAAGCTAGTTGCTCGTTCCAAACAGTAAGTTTCATGAAGAAGGACGAGCAAGAAACTCCATGAATACTCTTTTAAAATCAAAAGATTATAAAAAGGAGATGTTTTAGAAATGTATGGAGCTTGGGCCAGCACTATGTAAATATCATTATAAAGTTTAGTCAACTGTTTTTGATGTTAATTCCCTATATGTTGGCTTCGTTTTTATGTATTTTAAATTTAACTCGGTCAAGGAGAGCTACACAGCTACTAATAATTATGGTGGTCAGCAATAAGCAAAATGTCATTTTGAAAATGACGTTTGAAAAAGAAGAATGTCAAACGTCAAAGATAAACGGAAACGAAACTTAGAACTGTCAAAGTCGTTAATCAAACATCATAACATCACTGTCATGGCTACCTTAATGAAGGGTTAACTCACTAAAAAACTTTGGAAATAATTAATTATTTACAATTTTACTTTTATTCAAATTAATTTAATTGTATTTTTATGAAAATCTGTTATTTTTTTCCTTTTTATCTATGTAGTGTACATAGAGGTGGCCCAAAATCAAACATCTCCTTTGAGTCTAAGGTACTATGTAAGAACAACGTAACCAGTCGTATGTACATATAATATTAGTTCGGATTCCTATTATATTATTGTCGTCTTTAAAGTATTATTTTCAAACGGGTTCGAGTCACAAAAGACACATAAAGCTCCACGTTTATCACTGTGCTTTTAAATTCAGTTCATTATTATAATGTTATGCTGAAAAACACCGCGGATATTATTTTTACGTTACATAGGAATAATGATGCAGTCGTTTAGAACACGTTTTTAAAATCCTTTGGAGTACAAAAGGGGAAAATTTAAATGCATACTTAAATAATGAAAATGTTAAAATCGGGTGTTTAACTTAACTCGAAACTGTTCTTGTGATTTAGCAAAATAGGCTGAGCTACTTTACTTAAAAGGTTTATTTTGCCTTACATACAAAAAGTACCTATTGAAGGTTGAAACAAAAAACTATGTCATTGCAACAATTATCGGTTAAATTATTAATGATTCGTTCAAATGGTACTATTATTGTTGAAGAAGTGAGAATCTTTACTGCAAGTATATATTTTTGTATGGTATAGTGGTCGGCCAAATACATTTTAACTATGCTTGTTGAAAAGGGTATTTCTTGATACTATGTATTTATTAATAACCACTAGTAGTTACAAAGTTTACAGTGGAGTGTTTAGATTTTTGCATCAAATAAGATAATGTATTAAATTTTAAATGCTTAGATGTGGACTTATTTAATCCTAAACGATGCTTAGATTTTTTCACTTACGTGATGTAAATAAGCACCATTTTTTTTTCTAGTCCCTGCTGTCCCACTGCCGACAGATATAATTATAATTCTAGAAAGACACCATTTATTTACTTTAAATAAAGGTAAACAAATATAAATTTTGGACAGTACAAAAAAACAACTGCTTAATAAGCTAATATTATTACATCAAAATGATCACAAAATATTCCAAGCACTCAATTACCTAAATAGTGTTTAACGCAATATAAATATAAATTTATTCCAAAATTGAAATTTGTGATCCAGCTATGACTTTACAAACTGTGATAGAGTTTTATTATTACGGTCAACTCACACCAAAAAACGGTTAAGGGTAGCGAAGCGGAACGCAGTTTCATTGTCATATGAGTATTAACTTTATTTTCATAACTATAATACTTATTATCGCATGAGAAACTCGAACGAGTCGCTCGGATGCCCGCGACGCCGCGGGAATTCCGGTGAATTTCATAAATATAGCGCGGGACTCCGCGCTTCCCTGCCCTTTGCCGCTCTTTCGGTGTGAGTTGACCCTTATTGTAATCTATTCCAGTACAAAAATATGTTTGATAAAAGTCTGTCTTTTGTTTTATGTAAGATGGCGGCAGCAGTCTGATGGCCGGTGTCTCCAAGGCTGCATTCTGGTCTATCATTCTCACGGTTATAATCTGTGGTTGCGCGGCCATTTTCACCGGGTACTTTCTACGAAGAAAGAGGTAAGAACATTTTGCAATGAAGTATTTTTTAAGTTGTATGTACTGATTCCATTAACTTTGCTGAAACTCTTTTTTATTTTAACTATAATGTTCACCTTGTAATTTATGTATTTACATTTAACAACATAGTTATTCACATACGTAATCGTTCGCACACACATAAACATGAATTTTCTGTTGGATTGCTTTTTTTTGAGGAATGGAAATCATCAAATGTCTTTTCGGAGGGGCTGTCAGACCTACCCTTGTTCCTTCGATTGCCCTTTATGTTCCGGGGTCGCGGTAACGATTAGAACTATTCCGCAACACCGGTGTGTAGGATTGCTGACATGGGTGAAAAATTACTTAAAAGAAAGTTTTTTGATTAGGGTATTTATTTTAATTATCTAATGAAAAGTAAATAACTACAATATTTGTTGTATCAAGACTGAGTCAATCTGGCGACAACCAGCAGCCAAGGGTAATGCGACAGGCAACGACGACAAGCGACACTAATGGTTTCTACCAAACGATGTAACAAAAGCGATGACACTTTTTAGAAAAAAAAAAATATATCACTGTGAGTGGAATATTTCCTTAAATATCATTATTTAAGGAAATATTACACTCTATGTTTATTGTTCTACGTTTAAGTAAAAATAGTTTACCTTTTTAACCGAAAAAGTAGTCTCTGTTCGACCTGTATGTATGTATGTATGTATGTTTGTCCGCGATTATCTCGCGTTTGGCTGAACCGATTTTGATGCGGTTTTCAGCAAAGTGTTTGTTACATTTTGGGGAAGGTTTTAGTATATAACACTAATGGATATCCCGTGACGTTGCCCGCATAGATTGAGTTTTGCTTTCTTGGATTGTAGATTTTCAAAGACGATTGTATGTTTGACCGCGATTATCTCGCGTTTAGCTATACCTATTTCGATGCGGTTTTCAGAAAAGTCTTTGTAACATTCTGTGAAAGGTTTTAGTATATAACACTAATGGATATCCTGTGACTTTGCGCGCATAGTGCCGTTTTCATTTTATAAGATTATAAGTTTATTTTGAGAGCTACCCTAAAACGTAGTCAGACACTGAGACTCTAACTAAAAAGTAAATAATAAATAAAAAGCTTTTTTAAAAAAAGATAACCGACTTCTCTTCTGCCGGTCGATTTGTGTTGCCACCGACTTCCGAAATAGTTATTTTTGAGCTTTTAGTTTTTGAAGTCGGTTATCTTTTTTTTTCTCTATTTTTTTTTCATTATATAGGTACATTGTGTCAAACGATGATTTTGTCATAAAAATGACAAGCATTATTTTCACATACAAACAAATACTCAAGGGAATGATTAAATTGGGTGACTATTTATTACCTATTTTTCAGGCCGTTAAACTGCTCATGAATATGATATGAATGTACAATAATATAGTAAAACTCTAAATCATAAAAAATATTGTTTCCTACAAAAATGCACTATAAACGAGACAATCAAAATATATGATAAAACATCCCTTTTAGGGTTCCTTCGAATGAAAAACGTAACCTTTATAATAATCACTCTTGTATCTGACTGTTTCGGTGTTGTTTGTTTGATTTTAGAGAATACTGAATTTAATATATTGAGAAAATAAAACAAAGCTATTTATTGATTGCACGAAAACCGACATTAAAACGGAACCCTTTTTTGAGTCGGTTTTTATTACTTAGTTGGTCCAAAAATAACTTCATATAGGTAATTGAAATTTATGATCAACTAGCTTTTGCCCGCGACTTCGTCCGCGTGGAATAATAGTTCCCGTTCCCGGGAGATTTCTAGGATGAAAACTATCCTATGTCCTTTCTCGGGTCCCAAAGTATATCTGTACCAAAGTTCATTCAAATCGGTTTAGTTTAGGCGTGAAGAAGAAACAGACAGACAGAGTTACTTTCGCATTTATAATATTAGTACGGATTCATCATACTTAGCGCCTGTTTCACATTCTTCTATGATACGCTCTACAAAATCTGTTCCATCCATACTAATATTATAAATGGGAAAGTGAGTCTGTCTGTATGTTTGTCTTTCTATCACGGAAAAACGGAGCGACGAATGGACATGATTTTTTAAGTGGAATTAGTTTAAGGGATGGAGAGTAACATAGGCTACTTTTTGTCTCTTTCTAACGCGAGCGAAGCCGCGGGCAGAAGCTAGTAATATATTATAAATAAATGGGAAAGTGTGTCTGTCTGTATGTTTGTCTTTCTTTCACGGCAAAACGGAGCGACGAATTGACGTGATTTTTTAAGTGGAGATAGTTGAAGGGATGGAGAGTAACATAGGCTACTTTTTGTCTCTTTCTAACGCAAGCGGAGCCGCGGGCAAATAGTTTTTTTAATATATCTTGTAGATAAGGACTGTTTCGAGGTTGTAGAACAGGCCCTTTCAAACAGTACTTAATTTTTTAATTAACTTATTTCCTAAAAGTCAAGTTAACGCCATCAAACACACAAGCATTGTTCTATTCACCATACTTACCTACATTTTCCTAGATTCGGTACGTCATTAAACTTTCCAACTTGTGTAGCGAGTTCCTCATGTCCTTGCAATCTGAATAACGTCAACATACATGTTTGCTCACGTTTCGAGCGCACATAGCAACATTATAGTCACTGCAACTTGACAAAAGTCAAACTCACTAACTATTGTATATGTAGAAGGTTCCTAGGTTGTTTTGTACGTGTTTTATTTATTGTTAGTTGTTTCGGATATTTATTTTTAAGATAGTTATTTGATTTATTTATTTATTCAATTCAGGAATCAAGGCCCATATAAACATATACAATACCATATTAATATAAAACTTAAAAATACTATAAATATTATATTACATAATTATAACTAAAACTAGTGCACACGAAGTGTCGGCGTCGTGTTTCGCTGACTGGTGTCATGTAGGCGGCCACGAAATCGGCGGTACACGACTCCTTTCGGCCAGAACTCTTCCTTGAGGAACTTCTCGAGTTATGGCCTGAGGCAATCAAGTCAAGATCTACTGCTGTCTTAGGCAGCGCTGACCACTTAATTAACATTTAATTTACTACATAATTTCGTTGCGGGATCCAAGACAGTTAAATCGTCTCTGACTCGTCGAGCTTCATTGCTTCGGCGCTTTTCTGGCGGACTCCACTGTTGATTCTAGCTTTCAGGAGTTGCAGTGGTAGGGAATAGTGTGGCGGGATCGTCCCATAAAAAATCTAGTTGATTATTTCATGATATAATAAAATTGAGTTTAAAATTAAAACCCAACTACAACAAAAAAGTGCTCTAAAAAGAACGAAACAAGAAAATATTTTAGACAGAAATCAAGACTTAATTTCTTTTCTGACATGAACAATTTTAATTCTGATAAGTAATTTAGGTGCCCTGTGAGAGCAGATGAACATACATACATAGCCTGTCAAAATCATAACCCTCCTTTGGCTTTGCTGTCGGATAGAAAACAGCTTTGTGTTCGATTTCGGGTAGAGCGGTGTTAAGGGTTTGTCACACTGGATGCCTTCTGCGGCCTGCGGTCAGGTCAAAGTTAACGCAGCCCGCATCATGTATGAACAACGCTGTCGATCTGGGTCAGCAATCCCCAACATGCGTTCTTTGGTTGTGCTCGCACGGTCAGATCGCATTCTATACAAAATATTTTGATACCGACAATGTTGTTCATACATGATGCGGGCTGCGTTCACTTTGACCTGACCACAGGCCGCAGAACGCATCCAGTGTGACAAATCCTTAAGTGGTTTATTCTATTATGAATTTCTCATTATTTTTAATTTTCTAGTAGTGTTGTTTGCGATCCAAGACCAAGCCCAGTTGTTTAATCATCTTTGTATCTTTAATCATCGATAAGGTTCATTTCCAACGAATTTTTAAACCAGTGGTTTTATATTAAAATCTCAAACGAGTTTGTAGATATTTACACCACATGAACTGGATCGCCAATGGCCGAATGTAGCATTTGAGGCATGATTTAATCAAAGAGAATCGATTTCGAATACGATTAAAATTGGATGGTTGAGTATACTGTACTTTTGCGTCCAAAGTAATTTTATACGGAGTATAAAAAGCCAATAACTACGTACTATACCTTCAAATACACGTGATTCAAGACACAATAGAAAGACAATAGCAGCCCGACAGCTGGCTGTCGCTTGGTCGTCGAAATGTTAAATAATACTGAGAAAAACTTATTTCGAAAAAAGTGTGTAAATTAATTAAAAGTAATCGCCATTTTTATTACCATCTTCTTGTGTTGCTTATAAATGGAAAGTTTATTTTTAAATATGTTGTACAACGTTTTTACAGTTATGTTGTAAAAAATATGGTAACGACTACTTACTGAAAACTTATGTCGTCGCAGTATATTTTCATACTTTATGGTTCACCCATAAGAAACACAAGCAAATAGTGTGCAGGCGTAGTTTGTGTGTTATTGTGAGCGAAGTATCTTGAAGTTATTATTCAAAATTGCAAGATACATCGACCACCATTTTTTTTTCGAATCTTAAAAATGAAAAAAATATGGCAATCTAGGAGAGCCAATTGCCAAAGTCGTTTAAAAAATATCCACAAGATATTTTTTTAACGACTAAAAAAATTCCGAAACAATTACCAATAAATAAAACACGTACAAAACAACCTAGGAACTGGCACTGGCTTTGCACAGAGTACGAAAACGTACCTACGAAAACATTTTTTTTCAGTTATTTTAATTTTTAGATTTTTTTTAAGTAAACTGATATAATGCAAGCCCATAGCGCTTGTCTACGCTGCGCCGTAATTCGTGTAGAAATCACAGTTTTGTCAAATTAAAATCATGTTATTATTCAATCCCCAATCGTAAAAGTGCTGAAAAAGTTTCCCCTATACATAATCGTCACCTTTTCCCATATTTATCTTTTCACCTCTTTAACAACTACCTTATCTTGTACAGGAGTAATCCGCCAACAAAACCGCAGTCTTCAGAGCTCCAACTAAACGCAGGCGACGGCCAGTACGTCGTGGCTTATACCCTAAAACCCCCCAAGCAAGCACAGCCGGACATATTAAATCCGCCGCCAGGTAAGCCGCACAAACCGAATTGATTTTGATAAAAAGATCGTCTTGAAACCACCATCAATCATGTAAAGATGCTTTCTGAAATATCCTAACGTCATGAAGTGGTTGTTAAAAATGAAAAATGTTTTGGTCTTGCCCCTCATAACGATTTCAGAATAGGCTTATTTTATTTTCATTTTCTCTTTTTATTTTTAATGTCTGTTTGGTTTTGGTGCGATTTTTTTTACAATGTTGAGCATTCACAATCTTTCTGTACTTGTCTCATGTTGTTTTTGTTGTTCATACTTTCTTTCATTATATAAAGCATAATATAACTAGGTTGTTTAAGCCACCTTTTCATACTACTATTATTTCTAATCTATTACTCGTATGAGGTGACTTTACAATTAATCTTTTTGGTTGTTATTCAGAGATCTTTGACAACTACTAGTGGTAACCAAGGGGATATCGTGTCACCTAAATATATGGATTCTAAAGATTTGATAGGCAATCGCTCCGAACCCGGTTAGACTAAAAGCCGACTCCTCTATACTTGTGAAAAAGGTTAGAGAAATATTATTATTTAGACGTTATTTCTAATTTTAGTGAACTGAACCCAGAAAATTCTCCACCGACATAATCGTCTATGCATTCACGACGTCCTTATCTAACTGTAACGGAATAAGTACAATTGGTGCTTATCCGCTACCGACATACGTCAAAGAGATTTTATTGAGTGAGATTCTGGTAACAAGTGGAGTATAAAACGAAGCTCCACTGAAGATAGCAAGGGTACTGAGCGACCTCGATCGTCATTTGCGGTTGTGGTCCGACTATTCTCATGCTAAGTGTCTCCTGGTCTCGTAGATTTATTGGCGCGTTACAATGTCTTAATACCTCAATCAGAGTGGTTGTTTTCGGCTTTGGTTTGTTGTAATGGCCCTGTGACGTTCGTTTGAAACATGGTTCGGATCCGGGCATGTGTCAGTGTTACTTTTATCAATTTATATGTAAATTTTCTTAGGTTCACTGACATAATTAACTTTGTTTACCTCAAAAAGCACGTAAAACCGTTAGTTTTGTCACTAGATCTTTGACAAATGTTATAATGTAGAAATCAGAATGTCTGGCATAGAGCGCAGACGCCCATAGGTAGTCCACACTTTCGATAAAATTGCACAAGCTAACTGTGCAGTCAGATCGTAGCGATAAATCGTTGTCGTGTGTAATGCTTATCAAAAGGTAGTGAGATGATGTTAGAATGTGTATCAGTAAGTCCAATACAGAGGGTGATTTTATATAGATAGTGCTACAATGCAATACACTATTGTAATATTAGTAGTAAAACTCTTTGTCAAAGCACTTAGGAAGAGAGAGTATAGATATTGTGCTAATATACACCATGACTGGTAAGACGGGCGACATATTCAAAGATACGATAATGTAGGTAAAGAGTTTAATAAAAGCTAGGGAGATGATGATGTTTGAATGTGTATTAGCGAGTCTGATAATGATGAGGGTGATTTAATATTAAGTAAGTAGTAGTAAAATACCTTGTGAGCACTAAGCAAAAGAAGAGAGTATATTTAGAGCATTTCTGAACCACATAACATCCAGGACCGTTAGCGTGTTTGCCATTTAATGTCAAGAAAGTTAAATACAGATCAAATTTTGAAATTTTAATTTCATCTCTATTAAGTTTTTTTTTTTATAACTTATGGGCTTGCTCTTGGTCCCAGACTAGTCCGAGGGCATAGACGGGGCCTACGAATAGTAGAGTATGTGTATAGTGAATAAACTCGTTGTTTAAACTCTACTGACATAACAATTGCAAGTTATGTGCATGTTTCAAACCTTTGCAATCTTGTTATCTATAGGGGCAAGACGCATCTATAAAATTAAATTTACCAAACCATGTGAATATGTGTAAACAATAGTTTAATCAACAAAACACATTTAATTACACGCTGTGGTACCGCTGCAGAAAAGCTATTTTACCCCCACAAAGGTAAAATATGAACAGGTTTAAAACCCATAAAAGGATTTTTTATCTCACAATTTCGTTTGAATGCTTGAAACCAATTTTCACCTGGCCGAGCCACGGGCAAAAGTCGATACTAATATTTTGAATGCATACTCTATCTTTCATGGCTAAACCACTGAACCGATTTCGATGGATACGGAAACATCAGAGGAAAGTCATAGCCTCCATTTTATCTGTTTTTTATAATATTGTAACACTATTTTCCACTTTAACCCGATCGGCATTTAGAAAAAAAAATAGTGGATTCCTCACAAAGAAGACCCCTCCAAATTGTATGTCTCTACAACCAGCGCAGCGGTTTGGGCTGTGCGTTGATATTTCAACCGTCAGTGAATCAGTTAGTCAGTTTAGTATTTTTAACCGACTTCAAAAAAGGAGGAGGCTCTCAATTCGTCTGTATGTTTTTTTTTTGTATGTTTGTTACGCGATATCTCCGTCAATTGTAAACGGATTTTGATGGTTCTTTATTTGTTTGATAAGTCATGATTCAGGGGTGGTCCCATATAAATTTTGTGGCGATCTGTTCAGTGCTGCATGAAAAATTCACCAAAAACAAAAAAAAAATGACAAAATATTCATAGACGTTCAAGTTGCTATTTTCGTTTTATAAGATTGTAAGTAGTTTTATTTTGAAAATAAATTACTTTGAAAGATACTTTAATACACAGTCAAACATTGGGAGTCGACACTAAAAAGTAATAAATAAAAAAACTTTTTTCCAAAAAATGATAACCGCATTCAAAAACCCAAAAACAACCAAAATTTCGGAAGTCGGTGGCAACACAAATTGTTTGGCAGAACAGAAGCCACCGACTTCCAAAATTTTAGTTGTTTTTGGGTTTTTGAAGGCGGTTATTATTTTTTTGAAAATAGTTTTTTTTTATATAGATTTGCACAAAGGAAGTCGCTAGTAAAAGCTAGCTAATCATAAACCTCTTTTGCTAACCTAACTTAATGGTTTACTGCCGCATATTTAAAGAAAAATAATTAGCTAATGCTGCAAAAGAAAATGCATTCCCTTGTGTGTTTCAGACGAATACCTATTCTTTCAACAGCAGTGGTTTTATTATTATCCGCAATGCTAATGCTTTTAAAACTTACCGATCTTTTTAATTAGTTATCTCTGGTATATCATTTCTTTTTTTGTATTTTTTTTGAGGTTATGAGTACGAAACCGAGTAAGAACCAATAATTGATTGATGATTTTTCTATTCAAGTACTTTTTTTTAAGTTTATCTAGGTATATTCCATCAGTTTTGGTAGTCAACTTAATCTAAATCTTGTTTCCGAAATTACTATACGACATTTTTGGATAAAAAGACATGTCATTATTGTTTCCATATCCGACGGAATATAGGTTCTGCATTCATGCACCTTTGACCAGGGGGAATCATGATACCAATGGTTATGTTGCAGAGATCTGATAGTCTGTCGCAAAATATTGGTATTCAACTGATTAGACTGGAAGCTATTCCTAACGTAGTAAAGTTAAAACAAGACTTAAAATTATAGAACTGTGGTCTCTTCAAGGCTTATATGCTTAGTCTGCATAAACAGTAATTAAAATACTCATTTGTGCAGGTGTGAGTACCTAGATGTATATTTATTATGATGTGTATTTATAGCTATATAGAATACTAGCTTTTGCCCGCGGCTTCGCCCGCGTGGATGTCGAACTTATATCCACTATTTTAACCCTTTTTTTGGTAGTTTGAAATCATCAACGATTTCTCCCGTCCAGGACGAGGCAGGAGGGCGTGTCAGACTTTTACTGACTAAAACCCACCCTTCGATTGCCCTTTATGTTCCGGGGTCACGGTAACTATTATAAATATTCCGCAACACTATTTTAACCCTGTAGGGGTTGAATTGATAAAAAAACCTTAGTGGCTTATGCTTACTCTTCACATAGAATAACTCCTCCAAGTTTCATGTCTCTATAGTTAGTTATTGTTAAATATCAACAAAGCGTTGGTATCAGTCTGTGAGTATACTATTATATGTACATCAAACGACTTTTCCCACCCTGGGCGGGGCGGAAGGGAGTGTCAGACTGATGGCCCTTTATGTTCCGGGGCAGCGCACACGAACCTAGTTCTTATCGGGCGGCGAGCTACGCATCGCTCGCCGTCCGCAGTCCCGCGCCTACGGTGGCCGGTAGTCGTCTTGCGACTCTTTACGCCTGGGTTACTGTCCGAGGCGTGAGGCGTGACGGTGTCACACGTGCGCCGCGGCCTCCTCCTCCAGCATGGCTGCTTGGCAGAAGAAGGCGACAGCTTCCCATTCAGTCACCCCTGCCGATATCCTCTGCAAGAACACGGCGGTGGCCCACCCGAATAGGGCATACCACCACCGTATGCTCCACCGTGTCCTCTAGGCAACCCTTGCTGCAGTGGTGACACCCGGCGTCGCTTCCGCCCGAATCCGACACAGGAACCTTCCGAAATGTCCGGTCTGGTAAGGATCTGTTTTCGGCGATATGTAAGAGCGCTGTGGCGCCTCGCCAGCCACTCCTCAAAGAGACGTGCCCACCACTGGATTCCGACAGTCGCAGTCTCCATTCCGCCATAAGATCCCGCCGGAGCTGAGGTGCATCGCGCTGCAATTAACCGCGGCAGCGCAGTTATTTTTGGTTACTGATCGGCTCCCGTGGCTCATGGTGCAATGTTATGTAGCACAATATTATGTGTTATTCTGATATATAAGCTACGAATATCTTGCAAAGCCATCGGCCAGCCTTGCTACTTACTGCTCGTAAGTATCATCATTATATTGCTGCGGAGTCATTTTAAAACTCTGTGATAATTCTAATTATATTTATTGTAATTAAATTAAGTAAACGGCAATTTTGTACAAAATTTAAAACTTGTATTGCATAACGTATTTATATGGATTTACTATATTCATGAAAATCCCCTGACAAATTATGCATTATTTTAAGACTAATTTCATTGCCATAAAAATGGTTATAGTGAGTGAATTATTGATATTAGACATATGCTTTCGCGAACTTTTTCTTAGAACGTTTTAAGAAACAATTCTTTAGTACATAATTTTTGCGTAACATCAACCATTTTGTCACACTTTTCATTACTGCTCGGCTCCTATGTGTCTTAGTGATATGTTATATAGCCTATAACCTGATTACAATCGTACCAAGTTTAATTAAAATTCCTTCAGTAGTTTTTCACACCCATGCGTGCACATACATACAGACAGACAGAGAGACAAAAAATTTACTGATTGCATTTTTGGCATCAATATCGATCACCAATCATCCTTCAATATTAATTTTAGAACTGTAGAATTGACCTCTCTACAATTTGTGGGCACTTATAGGCTGAGGATGTCGTTATAGCGGCAACAGATAAGTATCCGACTATCCTGGTGTATGATATATAGTCTGGTGACAGAACACAAAAATCCTCTCTGCTCACTTGCTTAAATGGTGGAACCAACACACAAAGTTTTAAGAGAATCCATAAAGAAATAAAAAAAATCAAATTACCCCCCCTTTCTCCCCCATGTGGGGATTTCCAAAAATCTTCTCTCAGTGCTCAGTTACATCGCTGATGGAACCTAGATACAAAGTTTTAAGTGAATCCATAAAGAAATAAAAACATTCAATTTACCAGCCTTTTCACCCCCATGGGGGGGAAATTCCAAAAATCCTCTCTCTTAATGCTCAGATGCATCACTGGTGTAACATAGATACAAAGTTTTAAGTGAATCCATAAAGAAATAATAAAAATCTATTTAACCCCTTTTCTCCCCCATGGGGGAGAAATTCCAAAAATCCTCTCTCAGTACTCAGCCGCATCACTGGTGGAACCTACATACAAAGTTTTAGGTGAATCCATAAAGAAATAAAAAAAAACTATTTTTCCCCCTTTTCTCCCCCGTGGGGAGGAATTTCCAAAAATCCTCTCTTAGTGGGCGCCTACATCCCCCAACAAACACACATGCCAAATTTCAGCTCTCTACGACCAGTAGTTTCGGCTGTGCGTTGTCCATCAGTCAGTCAGACACTCAGTAACGGAAGCGTTTTATATATATAGATAGGTGTCGGTCCGACTAAATACAATATTTCAGGTTATTCCTACACAGTGAACGTCAAAAAATTGCGCTAAAAATTTCATTGAACGAGACACTTTTCACGTCGTCGTCGTAAAAATTATATCAATTTTTTGATAGAACAGTGAAGATTTACGAGGAAAGTTCGAAATTAATATCACGTTTTAAAGCTATAATATGGTTTTAAACACATTTTTATGAAGATTAAAACTCGTTTTACACCTGAAGTTTTCTAAGTAGATAATCTATTCTTTGTTTTTGTTATCTTCGTCTTAAAAATCGTAGTCGGTCTACTTTTTTGTCCATAAAAAAGTACAATTTTTGTAATTTTTACCTAGACTTTCTAATTTTGTTTATTTTTACTTATTTTTTTCTACACTTTTTCACAAGACAAGTACCCCTTTATTAAGTTGTCTTAATCCTTCGCACACACGTGATTTAAGACACAATAGAAAGACAATAGCAGCCCGACAGCCGGCTGTCGGTTGGTCGTTGAAAGGTTAATACATCAACAGTTAATACAGCCTTTTGTTCCATCAGCAACTAGCAAGTCAGTACTAAAACTGCACAGAGAAAAACATTTCCCGTAACCGCATTTCTTTCATTCCGCCACAAACTGTGGAGTAAAATAATCAAGCAGTATCAAACGGTTTGCACAGACGGGGCGAGCACAAAGTGCGTTGCAGAGGCGGCCGCGAAAAATGGCGCGCTCCCGACCGAAGAGTGGGGGAGTGAGCGCGCGAGCGCAGCGCTTGAAGATCACCGAAGCGTGAGTATCAAGTAGTGGTGTTCGTTGTTTTTTTATGGTTTGTTTTGTGTTTTTTACAGTTTGTTTAAGTAACTGTGGGTTAGTAAATTTATTAAAAAGTATTTGTAGGTGTTTGATGGAATTTTTTGTCTAAGAATTGGCCGGATATTCAAACGTCACTCAAATTTGAGACGCTCTCAAACCTGTTGCTATCTTTGTCATTTATAGGGATAAAGTAAGGTCAGCAACAGATTTGACAGCTTTTTAAAATTAAGTGACGTTTCAGTAGTCGCCCAATTATTTAGCAACAATAATACGTTTGAATACAAAAAAAAATACGAACATTCTGTTTCTCATTCAATAAAAGTTCCTAAATTATAGGCCAGAGATTAATAAAAATGTTACTTAGCACATACTTTTACCAAGCAATATTATTGTTACTGTCGTACTACTGTCAAAGTCCTTGTGCGAGATAAAGACGGAACATGTAAAGCTAAAGTTAGTACTATTTATCTCGTCATAATGCAAAGTCCATTGTTATCAAATATCATACAGAAAAAACAAGAAATATTTCTTATATTTAAACACTGAACTTTTTAGTGAGCGCATGTGACCCACATAAAACCCCTATTTGAAATAAACCTAGACCTGTTATAAAATTAAAAGCGCGCACTAAACCGACGTGAAAAATCCAACTCATTAAAACGTAGGTTTAATTATGTCATAGACTAGACACTCGGCACATAATTATAGTAGGTACTTTGGAAACTCTACTCATGAACTGTGGAAAACTGAAGCATTTTCAAAACTTGTAATGAACATCAACAATTAAATTATGCCTAATGCATAATTTAATTGTTGATGTTCATTACAATTTTATGGTTGAAGTATCTATTTTTGTTCATGTCTCTGGTTATTACAACTAACGAACACATTTTTTTTATAAAATCCAATGAGCCTCACAAAAGTCTAATTAATTTTGCCGTAATTTGTATGTTTCTTTTTGTGGACCGATAAAGGTTTTCTTTTACATAAAAAAAATTGTCGAATAAGTATTTTTAAATATAGAACTTTTGGAAGAGATTTATCCGTACTAATATTATAAATGCAAAAGTAACTCTGTCTGTCTGTTTCTTCTTCACGCCTCAACGGCTGAACCGATTTGAATGAAATTTGGTACAGATTCATACTTGAAAATGTCGGTAACATTTAAAATCACGAAGGCTTTAATGGTAAAAAAATGGAAAAAAATAAAAATAATTTCTATTTATTTAGAATAAATAAAACTATTTTTTCTTTCTACAGGTACTGTCACCACCGAAGGCAGGGTTAAGTAAGCCTCCTATTACATTAGGAAATATGACATTAAGTAGGAGAGAACATCTCATAGCTGAAGAAATCCCCGGACCAGAGAGTTGTGTATAAATGTGTATAGAAAATAGATGTAAATAATAGAACTTTTTGTTACGATTCTTTTTCAAAAGACAAGAATGAAGCAGTCTAAATGGTTAACTTTTCTGTAAAAAAGATGATTGCGAATCAGTTTGTTTTTTGTGGAGAAATTCTCATAGAGATCCTACATCTTGGAAAAAGTAGGGTCATGTCGGACTTTAAAGCTGTAAGTCAGCACACGGCAAATTTTAAACGAGCTGACGAAGTGCATAATGTAAATCACGCATACAACAAATCAACACACAACGAGACTTGAAATCAGCACAATCAGCATCTAAGGCTCCGAAAGCGCGCGTTTCTAAAACTCGCTTTGTTGGCGCGTTTAATATGCCGTGTGCCTTACAGAATATAACCCCACGGTTACTCCTGCTACCATGAGTCGGGAACAACATGATGACATCTCAAAAAAAAAATACGTTTGTGAGGTATTAAATTGACCACAATTATTAAGTAAATACTGATTAGCTTTTGTCTGCAACCTACAAATTGCGCTTGCAACCTAAGCGATACACATCCAAATGAGAATACCTTGGCTTATGGTGCAGTCTCGTTAAGCTAATGTTTGTTGATATTTAGTTCAAAATTATAATGCAGGTAACGTTGGCTCCGTATGTTGTTGTTTATTCAAAGTAGGGTTATAATTATTTTATTTAGAATACTCAACCATTTTTCCTATTGAATTTGGGTACAGTTCTGCCAAAATTAACTAACCCACCTCTTTCTCGAATGTCTTAATAAAATAAAATCTAGAAAATAGAGAGGTCTAAATACATAAAACATCACATTTTCAATAATGAAATAGTTAAGCTGACATAGTTAACTTGGGTGGGTTGGCTCAAATTGACATAACTAGGCTCGTTTAAAGTAAACAAAGTATTTACATAACAATTATTGTATAAATGTTTATTCAACTACCCAGTATGTTTTTAACATTTACCAACAGTTAAAATCTTTTTTGGCAAAATGTTTTTGGCAAGTAGTTTAACGACGAACAGACTTTCTACAAACGGTAGCCATTTTTTTATCTTTACACTGCCGGATACATTTAGTGGAACACCGAAAATCGTTCCATTGTTTTGCCAAAAATACTGTAAAGAATAAAATTATAGAAGTTAAACAAAGAATGCGCTAACAATTTTCAAGAATTAAGAATTAGTTTGTTAAGGAACATTAGCCGCGATGGCTTAATTCCGCAGACATTAACACCAGACTTGGTAAGACTTGGCCTAAGATGACTGTGTGACTTGTAGAATACTAATCGCTTGCCGGAACGGTTGATCTCGTAAACGCTGCTATTAGAAAGAAATAAACCTGAGACTTGGCTTCGTACATTTTTATTTACTTTTTAATTAACTTTTTTTCAACCTGTGTTTTAAAAATTGAAAAGCGGCAGTGTTGATTGTGTTTTTTTTACTCTTTTATAGGATTGATTTAGCTATTACCTTGATCTAGTCCCGCAGTGTACTAGTTGTAAATGTTTGTAAAATAAAAATGTTGTAAATAACTTTATATGTATTGACTGTGAAATTGTGATAAATAATTTGTAAATAGTATAAATTGAAACAGTTAAAATATAAGGAAATAAATTCTGTTAAGTGTTTAGTTGTTTGATTTTGCGATTTGTTTTTGTTTACAAATATTATTTTAATCCCACGCCAAGCGGAGTGTTCACCGGTAGCAGTATGTTCGCGTTTTGTAAAGGTGAGCAAATGTGTGCAAACAGTAATTTGAAACAATGTAAAAAGGATTTTATATTTAACACAAAATGTGCTGTTTGAGGAAAATACTTTAATGTTGGTACATTTTTACAAAATTCTATCTTTAACTTGCGTGGGCAATGCCTTTTGGTAACACAATTAGTATCAAATAGTTTGGTAATTGGTATGGTATGGTATAGCGACTTGTTTCCGCAACTCCACGTCAAGTCGTGGTTTTTGCGTGTGGGTGGGTGATTTACTTTAGTTTGGTAATTAAAACTTATTAAAGAAAATAATTGAGTTATTTATATTTTTATACCCTTACTTTTATGCTATGGGCATTAAGGCAGACATGACACAAAATACGTATAAGAAAAGGCACATTATAACACATTTTTGTTCAGTGCACCCTCGAAGCCTGGCCTTAATGGCGAACGGGCCTTCCGACCGCAGGTGACTGGTCGCATAATCTGTGTAAGCACAGTGCTCGCATAATTTTGTATCAGGTCTTAAACAATGCAGCCATTTTTATTTCTAGCTTATGCCTTCACTTCGTCCCCGTTAAGTTCAATATAAAATTATATGGTATTTTTTTTTTATTCGATTTAGAATTTTCTTTAGTAGTTCTTTTTTAGTCGTTAGTAAGAGTTATTGTTTGCAGACAATGATAGTACATAAAAGTAAAAATAAATGCAAACCTACATTTTTGAACTTCTAAAATGCGTTTATTCACATTCTTCTTTATTCTTTATTGAACAAAAAAAAAGAGTTCACATAACAAAAAACAGCAAAAATAAATGAATCATGTACAATGGCGAGCTTAACCCAAAGTTGAATAGTCTTCCAGCAAACCTTAATTCTATAAAAGTTTAAGGTAAGTTCTGATATCTGGCAGATAAATTCTTACGAAATCTGTTCCATTGTTTTTGAATTAATCTTGTAGACTATTTCTCGACTATTTGGAGGTCGTGAAACAGGCCCTAACTTCCCTAAAGCTCAAATATAATTTTGACACACTATCAAGAAACGTCAGAGAGACGCAGGTGACAGGGTGACGTTAAATTTTACCATGGTAAACGTCAGGCTGGTTTATAGTCACTCCGCTAATCGCGCGGGTAGCACGCGCTTGAACACTGGTGCACTGTGAAACGAGATTAATAAGTATCGCGCGTTCCGTTGCTGTGAGACAGTCCTTTACAACACGAACGTAACCTTTCAACGACCAAACGACAGCCGGCTGTCTCACTACTATTGTGTCTCGAATCACGTGTGTTCGAAGGTTTTGTGGTTACATTTTACGGCACGTCTCGCCGCAATTACAACAAAACGCATACTGGCGGTAAAAGCGCATGAGCGGCGAGCGTTTCCGCAGCGCTAGCGAACAACGCGCGTTTGTGGGAAGGCGATTCTCAAGCGCGCGACTTTAAAACGTAAGTAAAATTTCATTAATGGATGCAACTAACGAGCCAGTGTTCTGCGAATTTACTAAAAACGGTAAAAAAGAGTATTGTGATACCTACTTCCTCCTAAAAATCACAAAAATAAAATTTCAGAAGTTACATTTATTTAGAGGTTAACATGACAATTTCAGATTTGTTTATCGTGAATATTTAGACCAGTTGTTTTATACATTCTATTTGTTAAAACTTGACTTTTAGTCTTGGGACAATAATGTCGCGAGACTAAAAGTCAAGTTAAAAGACTTCATTTTTTTTTATTACGGATTACAACAAAAGCACTACATGACATATTATTAGAATGTCATCGTATGACCACCATATTCCACATTTATATAAATATTCTCTGCAATCGAAGCGTCTGTTAGTTTAATCAAGTCGATCTCTTTTACCGAGATTCTAGCTGCCGGTACCTTAATTAAAATGTCTGTTCCTGTCATCCGAAACTTGACCGCAGATATAAAATCCTTACAGTTAGGGTTAGGAAACATTCGGCGACTGCCTTTCGCACTTTAATACAGTCACGAGCATAAACATGTATACACTATTACACTACGCATAGATTGGAACCAATTTACTCTTAAATGAACAACGACTTTTAGTTCAAACTTATTTCATAGTAATTGTATTATAGGTTACTATAAAATGTGCTTTAAAACTAAATATTATTTTACTTATTTTAAGAGAAAATTAATATTAAAGTTAGTATTGTGTATACATGTTTATACACGTGACTGTACACTAGAAACCTAAATACCGATCCAACGCTTAAGTCGCTGGCGTTGATCATGCTTTAATCGCTATCGTCAGACGTCGATCGCCGTAGATACCTGTCGACGAACTATCATCGCGACGCGCGTCGGTCGATGTGAAAGAATGCAAACGTCGTTCCATACATTTGCACTCCATTTTTGTATAGTTTGTATGGACAAACTGTCGAACTCCAACGATGATTGTGTACTGACCCTTACGCGTCTAAAAATACATTATTCTCTAGGACAGTGGTCAGAGTGCAGCTGAATTCGAAAAGAAAGTTTTATTTTAAGCGTGACCCATTTTTTTTGCACTGACTGTGTTTTGATGACGTGGATTTTGTTACATTGATCGTCTGTTATTTTATATTCAGTCGATTTATTCCTAATTTGGATTTAAAAGTTATTATTGATCGATACATTGGGGACAGTTATAGAATCAGCCGTTACTTTGCGGAAATCCATGAAGAAATAATTGTTAAACAAAATATTGAGTGAGAAGTGGCATATTATTTACTGTAAATACAAAGCTAGATTCACATTTTGGCGAAACGGGTGAACAAATTCAAAGGTGGCAACACATTATTTGGCATAGTCATTGTATTTTCTTAAATAATTAAAATAATTCATCAAACAAATAAAGTCAAAAATGTAATAAGGCTTTTAAAATTGATAGTAAAGTCTAATATTTAATTAATAATATAGCAAAATTAATGTCATCCCACAGAAATAATGTTTATAAAGAAAGTAAACCATGTAACACATTTTTTAAAAGGATAATTCCAGTTACAAATATAACTTAACCTTCTAAATAAAATAATGCAAATACAGTTCATAGATACCAGAGCGAGAAACGGTCAGCACTAAATCAATAATAATCACACATTTATATCAAATACAAGACGTAAAAGCCGTAACAGCATACCTATGCATTTAATGTATTTAGCTTAATCGTGGCACCGTGAATTATGCAGCTGCCTCCAAGGGAAATCCCGAAAGCGCAATAATGAACATCCTACGTAATCCACCACCGGGCTGGTTAACCAATTAGGAGTGTTTTGTAACTTACATATGTGCTTGTGTCTGTGGCTCTGTTGCCGATTGTTAAGCTTTTGTGACTGCAGAGGTAGACAGAATTGATACTGAATCGCCACAGGTATCTGAATGCTGCTAATATTGTTGTATGTAACCTTTTTAGGTTTAATTAGGTAAATTCACAATGTAATTACGACTTATCCGTCGAGGACATCGCGTCAGCGTGCAAAATTCTACAATCTAACGTGTATAAGTGATTTATCATGTAATAGGTATATAATTTTATAATGTCCTAAAAGTGATATTCTACATAAACAAAGACAAAAATTCAAAAGAAGCAAAACAAAATATTTAAGGAAAATAAAAAGGCTCATAAAGACACCTACACGAGCAGCGATGTCGGCAGACAACTCGCTAAAAGAGCGAAATTAAATTAATTCTTGTAATGAGCAGTATATTTCATTGAAATTACGTTCGTCAGCTTACATTTATCTAAGTTTAAGGGGCTTGCGTAAAGACGCGTTTCTTTCCGCTGGTGTGCCGACGAGAATGAGCGAAAAATTCCCAAGCGTGTGCTCGTTTAGCTCGTAATTTTTCATTGAGCCTGAGAGTCGGCGGGAAAGCCTCCAATTAAGTTTCTCTTTACCGTTTGGCCCCGGAAAAAGGGGAAGAAAAATGAACAACAGAGGCAAGGGACAGTCGCCGGCCCGCCGCACGCTGCCGCCGGCGCCCTATGATGGCAAATGACCTTTTCCGGCCGCACGAGCGCGTTTTTGTTTTACTATAACTTTCTTGTAAATTGCAGCTTTTTAAGTAGCTTGATATCGTAGTTTACATTCAAATAGCAACGTTATAAAGACATTATTTTTCATTGCGACGACTTTTTCCGTTTGCGCTAGTAATGTTTCTTTTTATTCTTTGTCATAAATCAAACGCTTGCAATGCAGGTATATTTTTTTCCTCTTATTTTTCCAACTTTGCTGTAATTATGGACGAAAAGTATCTGTTTAGCAACAGAGTTACAATATAAATGTATGAGAGTCGACAACGTTGTATCCTGCTCAGAATAAACACCAACACTTACGTTGATTAAAATGAAAGTAATTAAAAAAATATTACCACGCTAAATGAATTACTCGCGTCCGGGCGCTTATTCCTCGCCATATACAGAAGGGCCCATAAAACGTTAGGCTCGACTAATTCCATTCTTAGATGTAGGTGTAAATGAAAGATTATTGGCGTTCTAACAATAAATCCACTCACCTACAATGCTCGTAAACTTCGGTAGGTTGATTGAGTCAGTATTTTTATTGTTTCGGCCCGTGAATCAATGGCGAATGTTTGAGTAATAAAAGCGTTTTACGATTGTTTTCACGGGGAAATTTGTGGCCCGTGAAATGTTCTTCCGCAGTCATTTTCTTACTGAACGTTTCTCTCAGGAGACACTTGACATTCTTCGGTTAGATGCCATTAATCGTTCGCACCTTCACCTGCCTTTAGGTAACAGTATCAAAGGAGCTGCCCACGCGTGTAACAAAATTCTCTCTCAAAGTAATTGTACCCTCTTCGACCCCAAGTGATACATAGTTACTTTAGTTTAAACTTCTTAGTACTTGAAAGTCGGATTATAAGTGACGTTGAACTTTAAGTAAGTCCCACCTTAAAGGTGTAGTGACAAGACTTCAAAACGAGACAACTTCACGAATAAATTAGTTAAGTAAATGTGAGAACTGTAATTAAAAGCAGTAAGTATACAAGGGGCTCCGAAATTGTGTTTGTTCGAGTATCGATTGGAGCACGGAAATTATACGGGGACTACGGATTAATGTAGAACAGTGCTTTATTACGTGTGATGTCAGTAATTATCATAGTTATTAATTTAGCACAAGCTAAGTAACCAAGTTTGAATGCAGTTTTAATTAATATCTTGACTTGCTCGTTGACAAACTTGTCAATAGTAGTAGCATTCTTGGTGTAAAAAGACAGGACAGAATCCGGAACACCACGCTGCGCTCCAAAACGGGCATAACGGATGTGAGCATAAAAGCTGCCAGGCTTAAGTGGGATTGGGCAGGTCACGTTAGCCGTATGAATAGTGACTGTTGGGCTAGAGTCTCCACACAGTGGGGGCACGTCGTCAGAGGATGGACGTCGTCTCCGAGGCCGGCCCAGGAAAAGGTGGCGTGATGAGCTTGACGCACACCACAAGGGCTGGTTTAAGGATGCGAAGGAAAAGGAAGTCTGGAAGGAGTTGGGGAGGCCTTTGCCCAGCAGTGGAACAGCATAGGCTATATAAAAAAAATCTTGCCTTACTTTAATTCTTTCGATGCTCAAGTTCCCACCATCTCCGTTTTCTTACTTCACTTAGAACATTAGTTTTATTCACGAGCACTTTGTTTAAAAGCTCCGCCACACAGAAATGTTAACGTGGCGTAATTATCGGCAGAATGGATAAATACAAAGAACTGCAGATCATTGTATTTATATATTGCCGACCCGTCCCGGCTTCGCACGGGTGCAATGTATCCATACTTCCATACTAATTATATAATAATAATAATTTGTTTGGTTCACAACTATAAATTACAGTGTCTTAATAACTAGAGCAAAGATAATTATTTAACATACGTTCATAGCCAGCTGTCTCCCAAACTAGGCAAAATATTATAAATGGGAAAGTGTGTCTATCTGTCTGTATGTTTGTCTTTCTTTCACGGCAAAACGGAGCGATGAATTTGACGTGATTTTTTGAGTGGAGATAGTTGAAGGGATGGAGAGTAACATAGGCTATTTTTTGTCTCTTTCTAACGCGAGCGTAGCCGCGGGTAAAAGCTAGTTATACTGTAAACCTTCTTTTGGAATAGCTCTATCTATTAAAGAAAACCGTATCAAAATCTAAATATACATAGGGACAGACAGTGGAAACAATTTAATTTTATGTAGTTATGTTGTGGCCAGATCTTGAAATTTATTTCAATAAAACATATGTTCTAACCTAACTACTTACGCTTGAAATGAACACAACTATTTCAAGAAAAGGCAGAACACTAGCTGAAAATTTTATTAAATAATCAAATTTAAGTTCTGGTGACCACATAAACACTACACGACGTTACCGTTTGTATAGCGAACCCTTATTATATTTGTTTGTTTTGCTGCATCGCAACATCGCAATAAAATGTATTATCATTCTGTGTGATACCTAAGTAAGTACATTGTCTCATTAGTGCTGTAATTAATTAAGCTGTGAACTTTGAAGTACTTAGTCGGTACTTAGGTAGGCTTGATTATGAAAACGTTAGACATGTCATTAGGGGTTTGATAGGTGTTACAGACTAGTTTTTGTTTCAAGAACAATTAAGTATCTCTTTTGTGTTGCGGAATGTTTATAGTTGCGGAATGTTTATAATAGTTACCGTGACCCTGGAACATAAAGGGCAATCGAAGGAACATGAGTGGGTTTTAGTCAGTAAGAGTCTGACACGCCCTCCCGCCGCACCCAGGACGGGAGCAGTCATTGGATGATTTCCCACTCACCAAAAAAAAAAGTATCTCTTTTGTAAAACTCACAAATAATATGTACAAATACATCATCATTACATCTATACGGGTCAGAGCCCGTACGTCCCCTAAGATTCGCACCCTGTGCCCATTCGTCCCCTGGAACTTTTGAGGGGCCTATTCGCCCTCTGAAGAATATTTATTTTAATTCATTCTTCTAATATAAGTACATGTATATAGTCCTGGTACAGTCGCGCAGAAAAGGGTAAAATAAAAATATGATAATTCCTTAAATATCATGTTTAAGTATTTCAAATAAGATTAAGTTTAATAAAATGCCTCTAGGCTCTAGGCATAAAGTCAGTCTTCAAAATAATTAATCGATTCGTCGATCGATCGTTTTCTATTTACCACTTCACGTTACTGCGCGCCTAGTACTTTGCATTGATTAAGGTGATCTTGTGAGAAAATTAAGGAATACAGTGAATTTTAAATTTTCGTACATGACTACTTCACGTTACTGCGCGCCTAGTACTTTGAATTGATTAAGGTGATCTTGTGAGAAAATTAAAAACACAGTGAATTTTAGATTTTCGTACATGACTACTTCACGTTACTGCGCGCCTAGTACTTTTGTTCTCTTAAGTTTTCAATCATTAATACCCGTTTTTTAACAAGCCATTCGTAAAGAGACAATATTACATCGTAAGCCTATCGACAGGTTACATTATTATCATGACGGATTATCATTCATCGTAGCTCTTTTTTTTTTTCAATGATCTGTTATGATTTATTAAATTAATTGCGTTAATAAACTGTTCATAAGTGTACTATGTTAACTGTTTTTAGGTAAAATATAGGTGATTTTATCTCAGGGGACCAATAGGCACTTGAATAGGTGCCGAATCTTTAACTTATATTGTGTATATATTAGAGGAGACGAATGGGTACCTTAAAAATAATATTTTTATTAAAATATTAATTGGTCCCCTACCAGGAGACCAACGGGCACCTATATAGGGGCCGAATCCACAACTTTTATGCTGGGGGACAAATCTTAGGGGACGTACGGGCTCTGACCCATCTATACAAAAAGTCATCATCTCTTTATACCCTTGGTTTTTTTAAAAAACATCTAAGTATCACTTATAATATAAGTGATACTTATATATATTATGTTTTATGCTACCTTGACTTTCATGTGGAGGAAATTGTGGTAAAAAACGAGTCAAATAATAATTATAAAAGTACGGCTTCTGCATAAACCTATTAAGCCAGCTATGGTATAATTCGTTTCATGTGTTTTTTTTATTATATTATTAACTACCTACTTATTTTCTGCAGCTCCGTAACTTATATCCACACTTACACCTTACTCTACTTTTACCCCTGGAGGGTTGAACTTCCAAAAAAATCTTTATGCTCTGTAATAAGTACCTAACTTAAAAACCAATTAAAGTAACTCAACACTACTAAAACCTTTCAGATCACAGGTAATCTACTTCACGAGGAGCACACTAACAAACAAGGTGTTCTCATAACATTTACATGGAGCTCTGTAATTCGTAGGCAACATACCCCGGAGCGGCGTAAACAGTGGTTAAGTTAATTCGTAGCGAGGCCGAACGCCGACGGCCGACGGCCGAGGCCCGCTCGTCGATCATCGGCTCCCGACTAATAATCTCTCACTTTAATTGCTATGAAATCAGCTGCTATTTATTCTGCATCCTGCTGTTTACGATCCACTGTTTTTCACCCTGATAATTAACTGCATTGTGCGAAATGGGCCTATTATATAAATTCAGTTCTTAATCCAGTAATGAGATAATAGTTTGTTTTATGTGTTTATTGTTTGTTTTCTCGTAACAAATATGCCTCTGGCAATAACGTGAAAGGTTGACGGATCACGACAGCTGGGTAGCAGCCCTACTGCCTCGGGGCGCACTACTGCCCCTTTCCTTAAACACGATCTTTACACCCTTACAGAAAATGTGTAAGTTTACAGCCATGTAAAAAATATAACGTAAAACCCTTTTGTATGTGCACAATATTACAAAGCTGAAAAGTTTTGTTTATTTGAACGTGTGTTAGATGTACGTATAGTCTGTTTTAGACGATATAAAGTGGTTGATTATTAGCGACCGACATATGAGAACATATTTGTACTTTTCATTACAGCTTTCCCAATGAAACTTTTTGTAAAATTGAGTAATTTAACGTACCTACCGAACGTACGTGCTATCGACTTTAAAATTAATTTGTGAATAATTATTTATTATGATGAGTATAATAACTTTAAATTTATGTAGCGGTCACTAATTAGTAATTACCAATCACTATACGCACATGCTACGCTTCACAGAAGCAAAGACTGTTCCGCTCTTGTCAGTCAATTTTATGATTGGTTACAGAACTAAAAATATAAATATTCACGGAGAAAACCGCAGGGTTCTTTTATGTGTTAAAATATATTATCCTTTAGCCTAATTTTGCATAAAATTAAACTGACACAAACACAAAAGAGAGACCTATTGAAGATTTAGTAAAGGACATCTTGATAGGTCGCTTACATACTTCAGCGAGACTCTAGATTTAGTCTTTGTTCGCGATATCTCTATTTAGGCAGAAGAAAAAGATTTATTACCTTTGACGTCCACGATAGACGGGCAAAAAAACGAAGACATGACGGCGCCGGCGGTCTGAACCTCTATTTTATGTTGAGTGTGTATAAATAGTGGGCCGAATACTTAGTGGGTAGTATCATTCTACTATACTACTAATATTATATAATAATGTGAACACTTGTAAGTATAAATGTATGTGTTCGTTAGCCTTATTCCACTAAACCACAAAAATTACTACTAAAACACACATTATTATAGACTTGTAGTAATGTTAATAAATACCTATAATCGCTTTGGGGCTTAAGGTGCAAATGAATTTACGGGCCGTAGAGTTTTGATACCATTGGGTATGACGTTTAGTGACAAGCCGTTTGTTACTCATACACCAAAATCTACCGAACATACAGTAACAAAACTTTACAGTTATATAGCTTAAACATCAGAATAACATATAGGCTGTTGTGGAATGTTTATAAGTTGCGGAATGTTTATAATAATTACCGTGACCTTGGAACATAAAGGGCAATCGAAGGAACATGAGTGGGTTTTAGTCAGTAAGAGTCTGACACGCCCTCCCGCCGCACCCAGGACGGTAGCAGTCATTGGATGATTTCCCACTCACCAAAAAAAATATATATATGGGCTACACAACACAACACTATCATGCTATGACCTATGAGAGCGCAACAGTAAACAAAGGCATAACATAACGCGGATAAACCACGGGAGACAGTATCATAAATGTGAAAGTTCGTAACCATGGATGTATGTGAGTTTGTTACTATTTTAAGCAAAAGCTACTGAACGGATTTCAACTTTTCAATGACCAAGTGACAGCCGGCTGTCGGGCTGCTATTGTCTTTTAATTGTGTCTCGAATCACGTGTGATCGAAGGTTTTATAAAACTTTACAGTAATTAGCTTAAACATCAGAATAACACATAAGTTACACAGCATCACGCGGTAAACTACAGGAGCCGAGCAGTACTCAAAAACATACCATAACGCGGCTGAGACCGCAAGGGCTAGATATGATTTTATACGGAAAAAATTGTAAAGAATAAGTGTACGAACATTTTTGCTCACGATTATACAATGTGAAAATAAAGGATCTTGGGTCGAGGGTTCCGCAAACGAGTATAGTGTATGTTTACATCTTGATAGGTGCAAGACAAACGTATAGGATATTAGTTGCTTGTCACGTTGCGTAAGTTATAGCTTAAACTAAAATAGGTATGTTATTATACGTTTCCACATTTTTACCGCGCGTTTTGGCGCAGTATCTGATCTTTGTCAACTTTTTGACAACTTTTACAGCTTTTGGACAACATTGACAACTTTTTGAGAACTTTTATGGCAAGATAAATAGACTACTACGCACTGACTTTGGCTTAGCCATGTTCCCGTCTCTGTCGTGCACTTGATGTATGGCAGTTGTGGGACAGTGACAGGTATAGTGCTAAGGTAGAGTCAGTTGTAACGTCTATTTATCTTGCCATTACAGCCGTTACGAGCAGTCAGAAGCCAAAAAAGTCTGACCAGTCTAACCAACGGGTACTGTATTGCCCACTAACTGGGTTGTGGAGATCTGATAGGCAGACACTTAACGTAAAACACCGCACTGAAAAAAATGTTCGGTCTTATCACGATTTTTTGTTGATTTTACCAAACTTGTTAAGTTGGCGTTACCAAATTTATTTGGATCTACCAAATAAATTTGGTACAACGCTAACTTAAGAAGTTGTAGAACCGCTGCAGATGTTTCAGGAGGGTCTTAGGTGGATCCACGAATTATTAATTTTAAGTATCCAACAATTTTTATAAAAAAAATAGTTGTTTTGAAAAATTAACAAAACATAGGTGTAATTTACGGTAACGCTAACTTAAGAAGTTTGGTAAAATCAACAAAAATTCGTGATAGGACTGAATATTTTTTTCAGTGTGGTATCCAGCTGAATCTGACTAGGCTGGAAGCCCCAAGATAGTTGGGGATAGGTCAGGGCTCGAATGACTGCTGTTCTGCGTGTTGTGTGTTTGATTTCTGTACAAGATAAATATTTGTAAAGCCTACGGGTGCTCGTTTTGAGTTTAGTAGTCTGTATTTATATTTGTAAACGTTCACGATGCGGAAAACCTTTCACTCAAAAGTCCTGTACAGAAAGGGAAATTCACTTTTTTCCGAATTTGGTAATCATGCGCACAGTTTGATATTCCTATTTGAAAAAGTGATTTATTGTATTTATATATATGTCGCAGGCATTTTTCAACGTTTAAAATAGTGTTAAATGTAATATATTTAAGTTACTAAAACAAAACTCTCTTACCAAAAAAAAAACATAATATTATTATTAACCCGTCAACGTTCAAAAAATTTCAAAAAAAATCAAAATTCAAAGCATTTATTTCACTTAGACCATTTACAGGTACTTATGAATTGTCAAAGAGTCATTCGGTCAGTCAGAAAAGGAAAGTGACGCTAATTGCCTGTTCCAAAACGTAGATCTCTATGGAGAAGAACAGGCAAGAAACTCCACGGACACTCTTTTAAAAAAAATATTTTTTTACAAAATCTTGGTTACATTTTCTTTTTGTTGCTTCTACATGTGAACACAATGTATGTAACAAAATAAACAAATACAAAATTAAAATAAAAAAAAAGTCATGGCAGTTAAGAGATGACCCATCTCAACTGACAGCGCCCGTTCACGAGCATGACGCGTGGCATCAGCACCATTTAGCTCAACCATTTTGAAGGGAACCGAATGATCCAACGCACTCGCCACCATCAGCGAGACTTTTTGAGCGAGCATGACAATGCTCCTAACTGCCATGTCTATTTGTGTCAGTAGAGAACCATCGTAATAAATCACTGCATCGTACTCACATTTACAAAAAATAAAAATATGCATCTAAATTACACAAACCAAAGTTTTGTACTGTATACAAATGTAAATGGGTGAAATTTAAAAAAAAAACCTATAAAAATAATAACCATCTTGAACATTCATGTCAAAAATTAAGGGGACAGGAAACATTTTTTACATTCCAATGATTAAAATTTGTAATTAAAACATCATGTAAACATCCCTAATTTGTGAGACTAGGTGGCTGTGGAGCAGGTGGTCCTGCTCCACAGCATTAGGATTATATTATAGATAAAAATGCTTGGTTGGGTGCTGGTGCACCCAACCAAGCATTTTTATCTATAATATAATCCTCTAATTTATAATATGCTTGACTACATAGCGTGCGCTTAATGCATGTTTTAAATTGTTTTTCATTTAATTGAAGAATATTGTAGTCAAAAAGTACCCAATAACAACTTACTACTACAGAACAAACTTTAAACCCACAGCCGACGAAGACGAACTCAAAAATACCTCCCAGATAAACGTAGTACAGACCCACAGGACTTGTCAGATGATAAATCTTCATTTGCCGTGTTCTCACATCCGACCCGCCTTCCCCAATTAGTTAGCCATGGTTGGGCCACGGTAACACTCCCGGATTTCCTACGTGGTCACCTTTTCTCGCCGTACAATTCGTCCACGGGTCAATGTACCTTGTACCTAATGAGGTGGATTTTTGTGTTATGTCTATAGATAGGTAAAGGGGTAAAGTTAAAATATAATTTTCATTTTAATCTTTCGACGTCCAAGTGACAGCCGGCTGTCGCACTGCCATTGTCTTTCTATTGTGGCTCGAACCACGTGTGTTTTGAAGGATTAACCCCAGATGTAAAAGAGAGGGGTTATGAGTTTGACAGCTATGTGTGTGTGTATGTTTGTCTATGGCACCGCGGCTCTTAAAGGGGAAGACCGATTTGAATGCAGTTTTTTATTTGATAAAAAAAAAGGTTACCTTGCAATGTAATAAAACTTTACCATCTTATAGCACGAATAAACAGATTTTCTTTCTTTCTTTCTTTTCTTCTCAATGGTTCTCAAATGGAATTGCGATGAAAAGTTATTTTCTCTTGTTGTTTCATTTTGGTAATCAATTGATTTTGGTTACCGAAGGTAACCCAAATTTCGGTTACCAGTGAAATCATAGATATGAATACATCCTTTTAATAATCAGTTTGTAATGATATGGAAAAGGTTGAGGTTTTTTTCTTACAGAAAAATCACCTTGATTATTAAAGATAATAAAATATATTATCTTCACTTTCTCTTTTTAACCGACTTCTAAAAAAAGGAGGAGGTTCTCAATTCGAATGTTTGTATGTTTTTTTTTTTTTTTATGTTTGTTCGCGCATATCTCCGTCGTTTGCCAACCGATTTGAACAATTCTTTTTTTGTTTGAAAGGGTAGACTTTCCAAATGGTCCCATTGTCATCAGGTCCAGGATCTGATGATGGAATCATGCCGAAATCGAGGGAACTCATCAATTTTTTTATAGAAAATGGTACATTTTTTTTTAAAGTTACTCTAAAACGTAGTTGGGACTCTAACTAAAAAGTAAAAAATAAAAAACTTTTTCCAAAAAAAAGATAACCGACTTCAAAACCGAAAAGCTCAAAAATAACTATTTCGGAAGTCGGTGGCAAGGCAACACAATTCGACCGGCAGAAGAGAAGCCACCGACTTCCGAAATAGTTATTTTTGAGCTTTTCGGTTTTGAAGTCGGTTATCTTTTTTTTGGAAAAAGTTTTTTATGTTCTTTATCTTTTTTTGGTTATTCCTCCCTTCCTTTCTTCCTTCAGTCTTTATAACATTTATTAATAAGACATAAATAGGCAGCAACAATTTCGCCACCGTTTAAATTTGATTTTAATATCTAATAAAAAACAGAAGCAAAATACCTTCTTCAATTCAAAATAAAATCGTTTAACCAACCATGATATTATTTTCCGTCTACAGAGATTATTACTCAATTTTCTAGATGGAAGAAATTAACAAGTTTGTATAATAGAGAGCTTTAAGCTAAAATCAAATTAGTTGGCCTATTTAATTGGATGGTTAGATAAACGGTTTGTTTTCTAGAACTTTGGGTCTTATGTATGGAAATGTCTAGGCCGAGTTAAATAAAATGCTTTGTGCTTGGAATATTTGGCAAAACAGCAGAACTATTAAAGTGTATTTTGAAAGATAACCCGTAATTGCTCTAATGAAAATTATCATGCTGTTTGATGTAACGATGAAAATAGTTGTTCATTATAGTAAGATCGAAATCTATTTCAACATCTGATCATTAATTTAATGCTCAATTAAAATTAGACATCATAAGAGGTCCTAGTGATCTGTTTTAGTAATAATTGAGAAGATTTTGGGATGTAGACGGTCAACTAAGTTGTGCTATTTTTAGCAACTTCTGGATAAAAATTGACGCATGACAGACAGACATCACATTGTGTGCTGGTGATACTGCACAACAACAATTTCAGGTAATTTATGGTGCGAGTGTTAACTAATCATTTAGAGACCTTTTTCTTAGGGTTTAGGACGTATGGTATCGTATATCGCCGTTTTCGCGAAAGGATAGGCGACACCTTGCAGCGCGACACGTCGTTGAAAAATAAAATAATACTATAAAATAATAATTATTACATGTAGTCGTTGAATACATTTTAATGTTACGGAGCTGATGTGCCGGTTTTATAGGATAACCGGGGCCGGAGCGAAATGCTAACCTACTGTAGAATTTGATAGGTAAAGGCAGCGAAGTCTAAAGTTCGTAAGGATCGGTTGAAATGCTTTGGGGTGACAGCCGTGGTTGAAAGTACGACTTATTGGTACACCTCGCTGGAATACGACTCCTCTCCCGCTTTTCCACGCGGCGCCCCATGTTGATCTTGTTCGTTTAGTAGCGATAGCGTTTTATCAGTGTTGCTTCACAGCGCGAGATGCACAGCTAACTTGTACGAGTAATAATAGCCACATTCGGCTAATTTATATTTTTAAGTCTGTGTATTTTGTCAGCTTTTCTTTGATATTCTTTATTTGTACATATGTTCATACATCATTTTATAAAAAATAAAATAAAAATAGTGCTCCAACTGTCACGTGGCTATGACACCCAAGCATTCGGATTCCAGTGGCTATGGATCCAGCTGACGAACTTCTTCACAATGTGTGCCGTGTCCTAAACAATTACCTTCTGTTGACTCTTGAGCTGTTGAGCAAAAGCTTATTAAAATGTTTGTCAAAACTTTTTGCTTTTAGACCAATTAACGAATAGCGACAGCTTTTCTTATTACTTAATACTTTGCACCAAAAGGACATTTCCAATTTTAAAACCACTTAGATTTACGCTTCGTTTATCCACAGTTTGTTCGGACCCACTGGACTTACACGTCAGTTTAATCCGAAAGGGGTAACGATCACCAATGAGGAATGTTTCCTATTTCTATGCTAATGGAATTTGACCAATGAGCGCCGGCAATATCAAGCCCAGTTTACGTACAGTTAACAAAGTAGATAAGTATGCAGGACCCTTCAAATATAGTTTTAGTTTTCCTAAACATCGATGACCAAGCGCAGCCGACTGCCGCTCTGCTATTATCTTTCTATTGTGTCTCGAATCATGTGTGATCGAATAAACGAAACAGGTTTAAAATAATTAAAACAACGTATTATTTTCTACTTTTATCAAATTATATTTGAAATCTCAACCAGTTTTAAGAAAATATATGTTATTATTAGAGAGGATATCATTATGTTACTAGAAACCTGCATTTTCTTAGCGCTTTCAACCACACAAACAAACCAATTCTACAGCTTTATAATATTAGTATATAAATATATTTAAAAGCCCCGAATACTCATAGACTTTGCCGCCTGTACCTACTTCATTAAATTAATTTTCGTACATTGTTTTCTTTAGGACCGCGGTCACGATTTATGAGTAGAAAGTGTTTAAACATGATAAAATATTGTTAGTCATATGTAGCTTGCGTATGACGATAACACACTATATATGTAACCTTGTTACTCGTAAATAGGGAAGATGCAATATTTTTATTTTTGTTTTGATTTTAAAGAATTCCATGTAAAATAGACCACTAATATATTAAAAAGTTAAAATGTTGTAATTTCTTGTAAAAAAAAGCGGTTTTAAATTGACAGTTTAAACTTCCGCGCGAAAACACACCAATAGTTCCGATGACGTCACTCCAGTGACACTGTATCTCTGGTTGTATTGTTCTTCTCTAATTTTTATAACTTTTTATTATTATTCGCCATTCCAGATACTTTTATTGCTAAAATTTGAAAATAAACTATCAATCAACATCTCGTGGTCATAATAATACCGCATGAAAGCATGTATGCAATGCTTTTTTATGCAAAAAAGCATGTTGACTCATATTGATATCTCCAACACCAGACGGGTTACAAACTTTGTATCAGACAGTTTTGGTGGCTGAACTTCTGATTTTAAATATTTGAAGAATCTGGATTAATGGAATCTTTACCTCCTGGACCTTGTATCATCGCAGACAGAGGCTTCAAGCATATCGAAGGTGTGTTATTTCAGTTGATTAGTTAGACCTTTAGTGAACAACACTAAGAAAAGTTCAAAAGATGAAGTACTACAGTCGAAGAAAATTGCATGCCTTCGAAATCATAATTAAATAGTCATTAGATGACTGCGCGAATTTACTTTTCTAAAGCTAATTAATTTATTCCTACAAAACTATTTCAAGACTATTTCTGTTTACTTTGACAATGACAACTAACTGCGGGGGTGCGTTCCAAAAAGGGTAAGAATTACACGGAGTAGCGCGAAAGTTACTCTAAAGTATTAACAATAATACCTTGACCAGGAATAGTTGTATTAAAACAGCATAATGTTAACACGACGGTTAATCTTGTAATGCATAAATTAAATATTAGGTGCACAATCATAAAACAAAACAATTAACAGAGAGCTATGTCCGTACACATTCTCAATCACCGCGCCATATTCGTTCTCAAGTTTTTCTTTTCCGGTGTTGCTATTACCTCATCGGTGTTGCTACTTTTTAAACATTTTATAATCGACTAAAAATATCACATATCACAAATAAGATAAGCTTAAATCTTACAAAATTGTTTAAAATCTAAATTGAGACAATCAAATAATAAACTTAATTATAAATTTGTGTAGATAATGCTAACAAAAGCGTTCCGCTGGCTTATTACCTATGAAACAGCAATCAGCAATATTTGCGCAGTGATCGCGCGATTAATCGCTTGACGTAAAAAAAATCGTATTATGTATGAATCGATTGCTAATCGCTCGCTGATTGTTCTAATGCACTTATTGCTACGATGACGATAAAGTAGCAATCGCAGACATTTAGACATTTAGTCATGCTTTGTTTTATTAGGTACCAAAGAGTTTTATTATATTGAATACATACCATCTTAAATAAAACAATTTTAGAAATATAGACCTTACCAAAAACAAATAATATAACAGTGTAATATTAAATTACCTACCGTGTATGTCTTCTATTTAATAACCGTAAATTACATGTAATATTTTTTTTATATAGTCAAAGGCAATTTGATATTGAATTAAAAAAAATCTCGATTAAGATTTCATTGTAAAAACTCGATTGTATTACATCACTATTTATTTGGAACTAAAAACCTGCAACACTGGAAATGTCATTTTTCTGACTCGAATTAAAAATCGTACTATAACCTCTTTTTAATTTTCGAGTGAATTCCTCGCACGTTTTGGAACGTGCTAGTGACGTCATTCCAGTCGCTTGTCGCTGATTGGTGTTTTAAATTACGTTTCATTTCATGTAATTTTAAATTCATATTTTATTGATATAAATAAACATTATGCAAAAAAAAAGTTGCAGAGGCCCTTCATTTACATTTTTTCAACATTTTATTAATAAATTTTCAATAAATACTATGTTTGCATCTTCCCTATTCTCTTAGTCTATAGATATTTTAGCGACGACATGACATTATGTTAGGTCTGAAGGGAAATAGTTTTAAATATTTGACGGGCTTGTTGGTCTAGTGGTTAGTGACCCTGACTGCTAAGCCGGAGGTCGTGGGTTTGATTCCCTCCCCGGACAAACTTTGTGTGATGAGCATGTTGTTTGTTCTGAGTCTAGGTGTATTTATCTATAATATGTAGTTATGTATGTATGTAAGTTATAGTATGTGATTCGGTTATCTGTTAACCATAGCATAAGCTCTGCTTTGCTTAGGATTAGTTGGGTGACTTGTGTGAGATGTTTTAAGATCTTTATATACAATACTAGCTTTTGCCCGGGACTTCGTTCCCGTTCCCGGAGGTTTTCCGGAAAGAAAACTATCCCATGTCCTTTCTCGGGTCCCAGACTATATCTGTACCAAATTTCATTCAAATCGGGTTAGTGGTTTAGGGTGAAGAAGAGACAGACAGACAGTATGGATTTCGTGTATAAGTGAAATGATCGTTCCGCATTCTAAAAAATCAGGTATACTAAATTGAAATACGATAAAATCGACGTCAAGAAAAATTCATTGATTGGGTAAGGTAAGTTTCAAGAAAAAATTTAGACGTCTATTATTTATCCACGTAGATATAATATAATATAAGAATTGTTAAAAAAACGGTGATTATTTGTCTTATTTTTTTACAGATTACCATTAATTTATACTATGTACAAGCGTTTCAAAAAGTTCTCAGATTTACTGATTTCAAGCATGATTGGCCCACCCCTCTGTACCTAATAACGTTCCATTTCAATATATCAATAGAGCTTTTGAATTTCGAAAAAAGAACGGCCGGGAATCATGTCTTAAGACATCCCATAAAACGCCCTCTTTACTGTGCAGAATACTTATATCGAAGAAATTCCGACAGTCATTGCTTCGGCCTTTTGTGTACATTAATCTGTACTTTTCTAAGCATCTGCTTTGAAAAGTAATAAAAATCGGCTTAGCAAGACACGTATGGTCGTAGAATGCGAATAATACGCGAGTGGCAATTTTTTTTTTGCCGTTGGCACCACGTCTTCGCCTCTCCCTTACACTCTTTTGTAGGTGATTTTCGAATTTGCCGACAGAAAAAACATATTTGTCGAGACATATTCAGAGTCACGTCGAGTAAACACGTTTGAACATGCTCGCAGTTTTATTTCACGTCGGGGTAAACACTTTCTAAGATGAATTTCTCTCTTCACAAACAAAATGAAATATTTTAATATTTTTTTCCTTTCACAGTTTCGGATACCTGTCGCCATGTTCATGTGATGATAAAATATCTCTTTTGAATTCGGATGATTTTACTCTCTTTGAACTATTTAAAATAAAATAAAAAATATTCGAAACTGGTCGTTCAAAAGTGCAAATAAAAATATTACTGTAGACTGGGGTCGTTATATTATATAAACACGTCATTTTGTTTATTTCGTAAACCAAATATTCCTTTGACGACTACGAGGGAAAGATTGACAGAAACACGGCATTTATTCCTTAAATATCCCCGTCCAGTCTTGGCAACTGCCAACATCGTTTCAGAAGCCCGCGGGTTAAAACGCCAACCATACTACACTCTCTACAATTTGACTATTAAATCAGAAACTAACAATAAATCATGAAATCCTTTTCAAATCTCACGAACGATTCATTTTAACATCTTGACGTGCTGTTAAATGGCTCTCAACATTAATCACGATGCAAGGAGGTGTAAAGAATAAGGTCGGGACAAGACAAGACATATGAGAGAAGCACGTGACACGGCGACGGGCCGTCGACGGCACGGCACGGCCCGGCGCCGGCAGGAGGGCGGGGGGACGGTCATCTTCATCGCTCAAGACAGAGCATCCGACCGGATATTATGCCCTGACCGATTTAGCTATATAAATACGATGACGTTGAAAAACGCGGCGTTTGTTGTGGATGGCAACACTGGCTGGTTAGCACTACGTGATTGGTTTATGTTAGTGGTTTTTGCCATGGTTTTTGTCTTTTTGCATAATCTTTAGCAACTGAAAGAAGATGGCAAAGTTGTTAGTATCATGGTTGCGTTTACGAACAGGTAAACTCACATCTACTCAAACTCAAATCAGTTATGGCCATTAGACCAAAATAGGCACTTTTGAATTTTTTTGCATAAGCGTGGCAAAGAAACTTTAATCTTAAAACCATTTATTTAAATTAATTTTGAGTTGGAGCTAATTGTTTGTTTCAAAACAGTAGGTTTCTTTGAACCAAACTCCATAAACACTCTTTTAAATCCTTTTAAATTACAATATTATTTTAACTAGAAGTTGAACTACTGCGCCTTCCATTAATTAATCAAAATAGTTTTATTACTCTATTCAAAATTCTATTAAACTATGTCTTTTGACAGAATGTTTAATATTTGTATAATAACAAAATAAATGTTTCAGTTTAAAACTAATTAATTATAACCTAAATATGAAAGTACAGTAATAAAAGTTTTCATTTTGCAGAATCTGTTTAAATACTTTTTGTAAAAAAATTAAAAAGTTTTGAACTCTTTAATTGTATTCACGGACTTGATTTACGAGCATTTTATCGACCATCTTTTTTTGTTTTTTATATTAATGTAAGTTAACTTGTCAACAAGTAAACTACTTTATAATACGTCCTTTTGAAAGGGTGCTGATCCATGCGTAAAGGCTCAGCCACACATAAGAATTAAAGCAGTTTATTTTTGTATGTTTATAAGAAGCTTTATATTTGGTCTGATTAATTTTAATTTTCATACCAAGTAAATATGAGTACTAAAATCTTGCCATAAGCTTTTATACACAAAATACTAATATATTGTATGACGACGCTTATAACTTGATAGTAAAAGTTTATTTTATATTCTTTCTAGCGCACTTAATTTAACGCTTGTATTTTTTAATCTTTACTTAAAAATTCTATACACTATTGTGTATAGAATTTAAACTTTCGTGTGAGTCTGCTTGTGACCATGGCAGGTGTAACAATGCCGAAACGTCAAGCAAAATACAAAAACCGGCCAAGAGCGTGTCGGGCCACGCTTAATGTAGGGTTCCGTAGTTTCTCGTCCGTCACAATAAGTGTTCCCACTTATAAGTTTAAAAAAAGGCTTTTGTTACCTTGACATACTAAGTACGCGAAATTATTTTGTACAACCTTTTTGTCTTTTTTGTACAAAAACTGTTCTTTCTATGAAGTTCAAAATAATTTTCCTAGAAAGTCCTTATAAAGTTCTACTTTCCAGATTTTTTCATATTTTTTAAACCTACGGGTCAAAAGTTAGAGGGGGGGGGGGACGCTTTGGTTTTTCCTTTTGGAGCGATTATTTCCGAAATTATTGACATTATCAAAAAATGATTTTAGTAAACCCCTATTCATTTTTTAATACCTATCTAACCATATATTACACGACAGGGTTGAAATTAAAAAAAAAACACTTCCCTCTTTACATATAGGGGGGTTACCCTAATAAAACATTTTTTCCAATTTTTATTTTACCACTTTGTCGGCGTGATTGATATACATATTGGTACCAAATTTCAGCTTTCTAGTTCTAACGGTCACAGAGATTAAGCGAGGACGGACGGACAGACAGACAGACATGGCGAAACTATAAGGGAGTTGACTTACGGAACCCTAAAAAAGGTACATGCGCGTTAAATCCCGTTTAAATAACAAATAAAATAAAAAAATAAATATCTTCGGACATTTCACACACGGTTATCTGATCCCAAGCTAAGCAGATCGGACGGGCCCGTTGGTCTAGTGGTCAGTGACCCTGACTGCAAAGCCAGAGGTCGTGGGTTCGATTCCCACCCAGGACAAACTTTGTGTGATGAGCATGATTGTTTGTTCTGTGTCTGGGTGTTGTTTATCTATAATATGTATGTATTTATAAATTATATAAGTATGTATATCAGTTATCTGATTACCATAACACAAGCTCTGCTTAGCTTGGGATCAGATGACCGTGTGTGAATAGGGATGTTGACTACATCAAAAGAATGACATTCTGTTTAGTCCGTCTGTTAGACAGTCCAAAAATACTGGACACATATGTTTTGCTTGATCAAATTAATAACAAAATACAAAGATAAAGAGCATCAAAGTTCCGGAGAGGGGGCTTGTGACGTCACTTTTCAGTAAAAATTATACTAAGGCGTGGCGTTTCACGAAACTTCAACGCATTGTATTGTCGTCATTTTCTGTTTACGAGGAAAAAGAAAAAATACGTGTCCCAAATGTTTTGATTATTTAACTGACGGACTAATTACTTTTTTTGTCGTCTCGCCTATTGTCAAAAAAAAAGACAAAGACAATAAGATCTAAGCTAGTTTAACAGTAAAGTATCATATTGACCATCTTGCATTACGGTTAAAACCTTAGCGAGCTGGGGTCGTTAAAGTGACGAGGGCAGTGGCGACGATACAGGGTTCATATCCGGGTGCGGAAGACCCCTGCCCGGGTGATGTAACACTTTGACCGGGTTTCCTGCACACAACTTGTGTTTGTCAATGATACATGATTTCCTTGAATGTTCTGTGTGGCCACGCTTTATTGTAGTCGTTACTTGAATTAAAGATGATTTTGTGTTTTTGGTAATCGTTATTGTTATTATTACACTGTATCTTGAGGCATTTTGAAGCTGTAATAGATTTTAGCTTAAAGTGTCCCGATCGCCCAGTGGTTAATTGCCAACCCCTTTCCTGTCTCCACAAACATGGTTCTCAAGTGCAGTGAAACGTGCATTAAGATTTTTTTTTTTGGTGAGTGGGAAATCATCCAATGACTGCTCCCGTCCTGGGTGCGGCGGGAGGGCGTGTCAGACTCTTACTGACTAAAACCCACTCATGTTCCTTCGATTGCCCTTTATGTTCCAGGGTCACGGTAACTATTATAAACATTCCGCAACCAACGCGCATTAAGATTACAACATCATCTTGGCGTCCATACACATCAATAAAACGTAGTCGAAATATCTTTCACTGTAAAGCAATACATAAGTATTTTGATTTATTCTTAATTGCTTATTAAAATGTTTTATGCAATAATACTGCCATATTTTACTGATTTACTGATTGTACACTCAAGACGCCCCGTTTGTCACCAGGCTGTATCTCATGAATCGTGATACATAGTTAAACAGTTGGTAATTTTACAGAATTCACAGATTTTGCGGCTTTAAAAACAAATACTAAAAAGAGAATACTATCAATATTTAAGGGAGCTTCCATACAACAAGTATGATTTTTTGAAACCTTTTTTATGGTTGGGAAATCATAAAATGACTCTCCCGCCCGCGCCCTGGAACGGGAGGGAGTGTCAGATTTTTACTGACTAAAACCTACCCTTGTTACTTTGGTTGGCCTTTATGTTCCGGGGCCGGAGCAAGTCCGGCTCGCACTTGACCAGTTTTTTCACATCATAACTAAAAAAACCAAACAATTCCAAAACAACCAAAAAGTAATTGTTACTACTACAAATACAGCGACAATGTACCATTTCGTACCGTCATCGGCGATTCGCCCCGAGCGATTCGAACACAAAGAGGCACGTTTTCACTACTCAATTTGCAAGCAAAACCCACCCTTGTTATAATGCAAAGCCATACATTCTGAAACTAATTCCCGTCATAAAGCCAATCGAATGAATGAGGTATGAATAAACGGGTCACGGCGACCGAATCATTCGGATAGTCGCGGAACTAGGAAACGTTAATTTTCGTTTATTACTTGGTTTATTATTTAACCTTTCAACTACGAGGCGAAAGCTGGCTGTCGCGCTGCTATTGTTTTTCTATTTTTAGTTAAAATTTTTGACACACGTGATTCGAGACACAACAAAAAGACGCAACGCTGTGAAAATCTTTAAAAAAATCGACTTTTCTTTTCTATAATACGTATATATAAACATTCATTCATCATTATATCTATTAAAAAACCGCACTGAAATCCGTTGCGTAGTTTCAAAGATCTAAGCATACATAAGGACAGACAGACAGCGGAAAGCTATCAGTGTAATACTATGTAATGATACTTATCTCGTGAAACAAACAAAAAAAAAATATTTCGATAAAATAAAACAAACAACAAAATCTCTTCAGCTTCATCATATTACTAGACATAACATTAATTTAATAATTATTAGGTTTATCAATAAACGCCAATTAGTTTACTAGAGTATTTACATGAAATACGTGTTAATGGTCTGATCACAATTTCATTTACTGACATAAACATTACAGACCTGTTTAGTACAGCCAACAGTTAGATATAATTATAAAAAGTGCAAATTAAAAGTAAAAAAACCCGCCCCGAAGTTAAGAATACGTTTGTAGCTAATAAAAGAGCAGAGAACTTTGAAATGGTTAAACTGAGTTTGGTAAAACATGTCTAAATCAACCTTCTTTTTGAAATGGAGGTTAAAAAAATCATTAAACTGTTTTATAATGTGGTCGCAGTGTATCTCAAATAGTAAACAATACCGTCATATTCACAGCGATAACATCAATTGATAGATCAACAATACATACTATCACACACACACTCTCCTAGAATATCTCCTGATATTGTGATAATGGTAATCATAGCATCCCACTTAATTGTCGCCGGGTCCCCACCATATCTAAACGGCTCTATTGAAAACTGCGCTTACATATTGTGAACTGGCTCGCTTCCAGCAGATTATCTGTGGCTTCACTGCAATATTTGTGTCTCACGTACTAGGCACTATTCAGGGAATCGAAAAACTTTTCTAATATTCTGCTTTGAGACGAAAACACTTGCGGGGGGATTTGAAGACTGATCAACGTGTGAACGTGTGTTTAGGGGAGGTAGTAAGGCAGGTAATAGGAAAATGTTTGTTTAAAGCAGTTCATTACATTCAAACAAATATCATATTGTTTGAATGTAATGAACGTCGTGGTTCTGACCTCTCAAGTAAGATTCGAATCCGGGCAAGTACCAATCTGACTTTTTCTCCTCTCTAGAGTGTATCTTGAACATACTAACATCCCGTTATGACATCGCCCTACCACCACACCTCATCTCCACGCGCCGTAGACGCCGCCGCCGGGCGCCTATTTAAGCCACGGCAGACGGACACTCAGCCCTTTTACTAAGCCGGACGCGGACACAAGTTAAGTGGCACCTTCATACAACGGGAGCCACCTGATCAATTTCTATGTAACCCCTCTTACGCCTTGAGATCCTATCATCTAGATTCTTTAATTCTGTATACTTTTTTTATAATAAACCTTTGTAAAGTTTTGTTGTCGAGTGTGAATTAATCTCCACTACACATACCCTTACTCCACGCGACACCGTGTCTCGGAAAGTATGTAAAGGCTTTGGTCCCGGTTGTCATTCTTAGAACTGTGGCAGTCATTCAGGGTACTGTCAGAAGTCATAAAGTTTCACCAGTTTAACTAAGGTATCGTGTCGCTTAGTAACTCGGTTGTGTAAAGCACTGGTTTCCAGCCTAATCAGGTTATGCTGGAAGCCGACCAAAATATACTTAGGAAAAGACTAGGAAGATACAAACACGATACCTCTTGGATATATTATACTTATTGTCAGACTTTCAGGCTGCTGAAAATAACTACTAAATGATGTCAAAGAACTTAGCTTAACTCTCAAAATTTAACAATATATTTTAATCTACCATCTTTTCTACAATTCGTCTAAAAGTGCAGTACACTACTACAACTCATGTCCGGGACCAAGACTTTGAAAGTACATAAGAATGGGAAAAGTTGCAAAGGTTCATCCAACCACTATAATAATATGTATAGCCAATATCAGAGCGATGGCAGAATAATTATGCTGTCGTTATCAGAATATGCACACATTTAATGAGATTTCGTCAACGGCCATTATTAAACGTTCCTTTCGAATTGACTGATATAGGTAGAATGTTTTTTTTTTGTAAGAATTGCACTTGGCTTTCATAGACTGCCTAGGAACCTAAATGTCGGCTGGTTCTGTACCAGTGTGGCAACTGTAATACGGTTTCTAGCTGTTTTTTATTTTATTTTACAGTTGTTTTTTATTTTATTTTACTTAGTTACCCACACAGTCACAGTTCTCAGTTAGTATTTTTTTCATGTTATTTTTTAATTATTTTTGTAACGTTACATAAACTCAATATTTTTTCGGTTTATTAGTCTGTAAGCCTTTTCTAAAATAAAAGAAATAAAATTATTAATGGGGTCCTATAAGAAAACGATTAACAATTCGTCATAATGTAATTGAATTAAACACTAATTAATTTAATACTCTCACATCAATTCTTAATGTGGCTCTGGACGACCGAGCATGGCTACAAACCACTCTACCGATTCGCTTCGGTGGACTCGGCGTCCGCAAAATTTCTAGTGTAAGTTTACCGGCGTTTCTGTCCTCCGTCCACAGCACTGACAGGTTAACCAGCAAGATCTTATCGTCTTCGCTGGTTGACTTTGAGGTGCCGTGTCTGACCGAAGCTGTAAACGCCTGGAAAATGGCTTGCCCGGGGACGGATCGGCCCGTGAACCCTTTTTCCCAGAGACAGTGGGATGAGCCGCTTTGCAGATTGGTACGGAATAATCTCTTTAATACGTCCACCAATTCTGCTGAGCGTGCCCGCCTACTGGCTGTGGGTGAGTGGGAGTCGGGCCTCTGGCTTCAGGCACTTCCTTCACCCAACATAGGTACTATGATGGGTGATACCACCTTCCGGCTCGCTACATGCCTTCGCCTGGGCGCTCCTTGTGGAACTCCGCATCGCTGTCAATGCGGTGGAGCGGTCGACTGCCTCGGACACCATGGCCTTTCTTGCAGTAAGAGCGCCGGTCGGATAGCACGGCACGCAAGTATTAATGACATTATCCGTCGTGCTTTTGTCTCCGCCGGAGTACCAGCTGTTTTAGAACCTAATGGTCTGGCACGCGACGATGGGAAAAGACCAGATGGGATGACCATAATGCCTTGGAAGTTGGGTAGGTCTTTGGTGTGGGACGCAACATGTGTTGATACCCTTGCGCCATCTCATCTTCCTAGGTCTGCGTGTTGTGCTGGGGCAGCTGCTGCAAGTGCAGAAAATCTCAAACGGCGCAAATATAATAACCTCATTGGGAATTATATATTTGAGCCGTTTGGGGTTGAAACACTGGGGCCATGGGGTCCGAGTGCTCATCTTGTTTTTAAAGATATCGCCAAGCGGCTGGTTGACTCTTCACGTGACCAGAGGGCTGGTCTTTTCTTAGGACAAAGAATAAGCATTGCCATACAACGTGGCAATGCTGCCAGCCTTTTGGGCACCTGTCCTGTCGACAGCGATGCGGACGAGTTTTTTGATGCCCTGTGAGCCCTTCTTTTTATAACTTGTATATATTTATTTTAGTATTATTTATAAGTTTTGTACATATTATGTTTAATTTATATAATTTAGTTTTATTTATATTATTAGTAATTATCCAATAAATAAATATTATCAATAAATAATATAATTAATCATAATTAAACACTCACTTCTATCTACATCTTTGTATAAAGTGCCAAAAATAAAGTGAGATATTTTTCTCGTCACTAACAAAAAGTTCCAACCAATACAGTTTAAAACTCGCTGATATCCCAGTGTATTGGCCAAAAACACGTCTTTCCTTAGCTTGCAACTCCAGCGTATAACGGATGTGTTTTTCAACTAGCACACCATTTAAATTTATACTTTAAATCTATGACCTGTTAAAAACTTTTTGTGGAACGGTGTGCACTTCGGTAAATACTCTCAAAGTTGAGAACGGTATGTAATCAATAGAATTACATCAACTGGTTTGGCTATTTGGCAGCGAAATGGTCAATAAGCGTTTACCTTTAGTTTTTAATATTGACTTTTAGTAATTTTTTTTTTTGGGAGTAGGAAATCATCAAATGACGTCTCCCGTCCTGGGCGCGGCGGAAGGGCGTGTCAGACTTTTATTGACTAATACCCACTCATGTCCTTTGGTTGCCCTTTATGTTCCGGGGTCATGGTAACTATTATAAAGATACCGCAACCCCGGCAGGCGTTGGCCCTGTTGGGTCCCTTCTTGTGCTGACTGCTCTTTAAAGCGCGCATGGAACACTAACGCGCCACTTTTAGCTTAAGCGTCTTACTAATAATCGCTGCATAAAGTTATGACAGGTTTATACGTCAAAAAATGTATGGTTACACAGGCTTTATTCATGACATAACTTTACACAGTGATTATTAGTAAGGGCATTAGTGTGCAAATTGACTGGTTTTCGTTGACTAGGTAGTTAGTAACTCACTACTGTTATGTAGTTATCGCTGCAAATAGACATAATAGCGACGTAGTTTCGCAAGGGTTTTACAAATAAAAAAAATCTTCGAAAATTCGCGAAAAAACGGACAACAGTGTAAAATAAAATTCAAACCCGTCAGTCTCAGACCGTCACCACTGACAGCCAATATTTAAAAACTGGACCATACCACAAATATACAGATGTAGGTAGGAATGGTACTGACTTTCTTGTTCCTATAAAATTATTAAAAATAAATATTTGCATCTTTATTTTTTATTTTATTTATTTAGGACAGTAAACAAATCTTACACTAGTTACATTTATATTTTATAATAATATAAAATCCTATGTTGAGTGCAGATTTAAATATAGGTTGCCACAGCATGCATCATTTTGTGGTCGGAGTTTTATTTACTTATATAATTTAAAAGGAAAAGCAACAAGAATGTAATTTTTAAACAGAACAAAGAATTAAAGGACAAGGCTCAATCATAGGTGGTGAACGATGATAAAATTTTACGACGGAAAACGGAGTATTTATTTGAGAAAATATCAATACTTGACGCTTTTGTGTTGTGTTTGTTTCTTCTGTTTGGTTCGAGTAATTTGAGTAACTATGCCTCAATATTATACTTATTTTATTGTCAGAATCTAATTGACGGGCCTGTTGTTCTAGTGTTTAGTAACCCCGAATGCCAGTTTGTTCTGTGTCTGAGTGTAATTTATTCACAATATGTAATATTTATAAGTTATATAAGTATATTTATCAAATGTCTGGCTAACATAGTGCAAGCTCTGCTTAGTTGAGGATCAGATAGCTATTTGCCCAGTATATGTACATATTCAAAACATAGAGTTTAAATGACTTACGCCATCTAGTTACATAAGTAGTATAAATAAAATGCAGTCGCTTCCACTATTCTTCGCTTAGATTTTTTAAACTCATCGAACTTTAATGCATTTTTCAGCAATAGATAGAGTGATTTAAAAGGAAGATGAATAATACATTGTTGTTTAAGTTCTAACACCACAGAATTTATTTTTTTATCAAACGAAGTTTCGCATTAGGCATGATATAGGTTGGATAAGTTTTAGAAAATGATAGATGTACGGTGAAAAGTGACATTAGAAGAAAACACCGCTGTGTTCAAAATAGACAAATTGAGACTCGAATTAAGAAACTAACCTCAATAATAAGGTCACCAGGAAATACCAGTCGCAGTCGTCCTACGTATTTCTAAATATATTTATTGTGAATAATGAGCGTAGGATTCTCTACTACAAAAAAAAAGTTACCTGTTAATAAGTAACCTTTTTAATGAATGCTTGAATTGGTTTAGTGACTATAAGGGACAACGCAAACCGGAATGGCAGCGGCCGGCAGCGACGCGGCGAGCACTTTCAGTGTGAAATAATTTTAAACTTTAACTACATACTTTAAAGACCAGTATCGCTTGAAATACTTAAAAAGGTCACGATGCCGCCCGCGGCCGCCAGCGGCTGCCGGCGGCCGCCCGCGGCGCCGCGAGCGGCCGCGCGCCTTTCGTTTCTATCGACGCCTGGCGGCCGCTGACGGCCGCTGCCGGCCGCTGCCATTCCGGTGTGCGTTGTCCCTTAGTGCCCGATGTATAATGTTTTGTTGCCTTTGTCTACTAATCTTTATTTACCTAGGCTTGGCTGTGTCAAATAAATGGTTTTTTTTTCTTTCCTTCTGAGTGACTTTTTTGTGAATCTGTAAAATGAAATTTAATAAGGCGCGTAGTATCCACACACCACTCCCCTGGGTGCATAGCAGTGTGTCAATAGCCTTATTGCTCATAAGTCTGACTATCACAATATCCAAATAAAATATAAACTAGCGCGTTTAACAAGCAAAAGCTTTTCAGCTTAATTGTATTAGTAAGTATAGAATTGCATGTTGCAAATTAGCTTCATACCTACCAAAAAATGGTGAACTATCAAAATAATTGTGTCTATAGAAAAATAAAATAAACATGAATCCAGTTTTGGTGTCCGAGTATTAGAAACATTCAAGTGAACACAAAAAATTAAATTCGTTGGTTGCAAAATATACCGGTGTTCGTTCAGCTGTGTTAATTCCACTGTTTTTGCGAAACAAAAATGTACTGTTGAATTGAAAATATATTTTCCCATAAAAAGCGGAACAAACTAGCTTTTTTTAGTGTATCGTTGATTATTATGGCTTTTATTATTTTATGAAATTTTGTTGAGATTTGAGAATACCAATAAATATAAGTAGTGCGAAGCAAACACATAGGTAATGTTATCTCAAAAGTTAAACGCAGTCGCACTTTAATTGTATTATGCTAGCGTTCCATTATATTGTTCACAAATATTCTTACAAAAAAGTGAAAAAAAAAAAACGTTTTTGTATTTTTTGTCTGACAAAAAAAATACGTGTTTTTTTTCGCTTTTTTGACAAATTATTACATGTATTGTACTTCAAAACTTGTATTGTAACACAAAAAAGAAATGCTTTTCCCAATAAGCTGATAAGATTCCGGGAATACACAACGGTCGGAAAATTTCAATAGCTATTGAATTAAGTATTGTCGTCCAAGGGAGGGCAATATGACACGTGTTTCAGGGCGCATACCTCAGGGTCCAGACCTCCCGGGCCTCTACGTGACCTCACTGCGGAATGCGCCACTCGACACCTCCGACACTGATCTATTGAATCATTTCAAGCGATTGTGTGCCCGATAATACCGCACTACTGGTATTATGACCCTCGTTTAAACTGATTGTCTGACCATGCTCCATGAATTTGTAGATGTAACTTGTATTACAAGTTCGCACAAAGCTTTGGCACTAATTGTTATCATTCCAGCGAACTCAAAATATAACAGCCAGGAAAACTGTACTAACGAATGTAACACAAAAATAAAATTTTAAAATTTGATCATTCGAATTATCGAATCGTGAAAAAGCCTAAATAAAAGCACTAATACACAATTTTATTGGCTGTCATTTAAAAGCGAGCGTCGTCGGCGCGGCCAAAAAACTAAAAATGCCCAGTTGCATTTCAAATTAACCCCGGCCGACCTTTTGGAAAGCGAATTCAAATTTTTCAGTGGACACAGTAAAAACGCTCGTGAAACAGCTAACCTCTTTGCGGGTGAGTGGGGGCGTCGCGTTTATTGGTACAATGAAATTAGCATAGTAATGAAAAATATTGGTCGCCTGTACGCCGCGGCCGCGCTTCCTCCGCACCCAATTTATCAGCGGTCGAGAGTAAAACAAAATTACATAGTATGCCCGTGTTTACAACGAGCATTGTCACTAAATTAAGTGGGCTCTGTCACGCGTTGCGGTCGCATGTCCCATCACTATTTTATTGGGAGAATCGATGAGTTTTTGTGATTAACTGTTTCGTGTAGGTATGAGATTTATGAGCGAAAACAATGCAATTAATATCTCCACGTAATTGAGTTTATGGTTTAAATTGAATATGCTCGGTGTGATTTTTAATTAAATATCGTGTTTTTGTTTTTTTGCCTCGTATTTTTACGTTTATAAACACACACCTTTGAAAACCGGTGCTCTAGTTAGTTGAAGCACTTAAAAAGAATCGAGCAATCACAGCGAATTTAAAACAAGTTCTGAACGAAGTGTAAAAAACCTCTTTTTCCATTCGATGTGGATAAATTGAAGTAAAAGTCGGGTGAAGGTGAAACGGTAATTAAATTTGATCTTTGCAAAAACCTCGGCAAGACGATTTTAAGCGAGTCGGAAACCAAGATTGCAATTAAGATATTAAAGAAAGCTTATGGTTAAAATAACTTAAGGTTTCCTTTGAAATTTTAATTATTTTCGATTGATTCTGGCTCAGTTGGTAAACAAGGTTGGCATTTGGGAAAAGTTTTCTCTGAAAGTGTTATTATGAATCCTAACTAAAAGCTATAAAGATATTATAAAATACTTATCCAAATGATTGTTTAAAAATATGAAAAAATGTTTTAATGTACCTTTAGTTCTTAACTATAAGTGACATAAAGGATTCTTAAAATCAAATCATTTCTTATTTTAAATACACTTTTTATTCAATCTAGCACTTAAAACATTTTTTTTTAGAGTTTTTCTTTTTAGTAATTTGGAGCGACATTAAATGCCTGTCCAAGACCGTTCTAATAAAGTTAAGCTTAAAATGTCTAAACACAATATTTTAGTAAACGACTATTTGTACTACATAAACTTACAACAACTAAAGAGTAGGCCACACAGCATCATTAAACGTTATTATCGAATTGCTATTGATAACTATTTAGTTTTCCCCCGCGGTTTTACTTGCTTTGTAACGACTCTGCTCCCGTCGTAGTGTGATGTTATAATACCCTATAGCCTACTTCGATAAAGGAGCCATCCAACACATAAATAACTTACATTTAAATAACCACTTCCTGAGATTAGCGCGTGTAACCAACCAACCATACATACTTCAGCTTTATATTATTGATATTGATATAGATAACTTAACAGTGTGACGACGACCTAACTGGTTCACTCAATTTGTTGTTAATTAATGAAATCACTCAGTCTACTGAGTAGTCACTCAGTATAAACTAGCACGGATACTTGACCATTTAATTGTACTTAACATTTTATTCAGCGAACTCTTACTTAGCCGCTTCGAGTCAGCAGAATGTCGCAGACCTATGAATAATGTAGAGCGTACGGCGCAATTTTAATGTATTCCAGATTTATTTATTCGTGCAAAACAAAGGAACGACCGGTCCTTTGGGTGTAAAGCACAATTTGATATGTACTTCTTTTGACATTTTGTTTTTTTTATTTATTGGTTGGCTATTAAGCTTTTGGAAGAAATAATTCATAACTGTGTTCTGTGTTCATGTACTTTTCAAAGTTTAGCTTGGACGTCACTTACACCCTGTGCCTCGCAAAGCACATAAAATCGTTGGTTTCAATTGTTGATCGTAGAACTTTGACAGTCATTACGGGTAGTCAGAAGCCAGAAAGTCTGACCAGCCTAACCAAAGAGTACCGTGTTGACTGACTGCTAAGCCGGAGGTCGTGGTTACGATTTCCAGTCAGAACATACTTTGTGTGATGAGCATAATTGTTTGTCTTGGGTGTATTTTGTCTATAATTATGTATGTATTTATAAATTATTTAAGTATGTTTATCAGTCGTTTCGTTACCATAACTTTAGCTTAGCTTTGGTAAGTTGGAAATCATATGACCGTGTGTGAGTAGTCCCAGGATATAAAAAAAGACTATTTTGGTCGCGGCTTTAAGCGTAATTAGACAGCCTCGTAACCAATTTAGAGTTTGATAATTTGACTGAAAGTTTTACTATCTGTCTGCTATATTCTGGGTAAAATAGTTTTCTCCAAATGCCACGTTTAATTGATTTATTTCGAGTAGGTAGACCAAGTGTAGGGTTGAGTAGGTCTAGGTGAAAGGTCACTAAGGTTATATGAGGGATACAAGTTGCTAAAACCGTTTTGTTTGACTCCTACGCCTAGTATTCTAAGCATTTACGATAAAAATATACTTTGTTACATTTTATGACAATCTATTTATACTTTAGCATCAACAGCATTTGGTTACAAAAAATCCCCTGTTTTTACACATCAAAATACTTACTTAAGTTAATACTTTCATATTAAATAAAACCTTTGCAATTGAAAAGTAACTCAAACGAAGATATTGTTTAATAGACATCAAAAAATAATATAAATAATAAATAAATAAATATCCGGGGACTACTCACACACGGTCATCTGATCCCAAACTAAGCAGAGCTTGTACTATGGTAACCAGACAACTGATAAACGTACTTATATAATTTATAAATACATACATAATATAGATAAATTAAACCCAGACACAGAATAAACAATCATGCTCATCACACAAAGTTTGTTCTGAGTGGGAATCGAACCCACGACCTCCGGCTTAGCAGTCAGGGTCACTAACCACTAGACCAACAGGCTTGTCAAATCAATGGCCAGGCCAACCAAAAAATATTTTTCTAAAACGTTATATTTAGGTTACCTGTCTAAAGTTATGGTAACATCAGTAGTCAGAAAAGAAAATAGGTAGGTCAATCACATCTATCTACATAAAATAAAACCCGGTCAAGTGCGAGTCGGACACGCGCATTTAGGATTCTGTAACATTATAACGCACTGCCTGGACAGGATTCTGTGACATAATCGGCAAAAAAATTACGTTTGTTGTATGAACCCTACATTTTTTTATGTGTTGCATACTTATTTTCAATTGTCTAACTATCACGGTTCATGAGAAAAAGTCTTGTGAATGACAGCGTCGGTCAGACATACAGACTGGCGGACTGTGAGATCTTCATAATAGGGTCCCATGTTACCCTTTTGTATGGAGCGCTAAAAATATAAGATACTAGCTGTTCCTCGCGGTTTCACCCACATTACGTTAGGTTTTTGGACCTAGCGTGATATTATTAGCCTATGTTACTCGTGGACAATGTAGCTTTCGAATGGTGAAAGAATTTTTAAAATCGGTTCAGTAGTTTTTAAGCCTATTCATTACAATCAAACAAACAAAGTTTTCCTCTTTATAATATTAGTATAGACAATTAGTGGCTTCGTCTATTAATTTCTGCCCACTCTAGCCATGCATAGCTCATTGTTCTCTGCAGGGGTCAGTCAGATAAGGTCTCCTTGACAGTGGCCGGTAGCCGGCGGCACCCGACCCGGTACGTCCGCTGGATACATTTATCTTATTTTATTACGAAATATGTTATAATAAAACAATGGATCATTTTTTTGCGGACTTATGTTAGTTCTGCGTGTTTGTTTTGCTGTATTATGATTCGTGTATTAGCTTGTTTGTCTGTTTTGTGTCTATTGTTATTGTTTTGACGTCGATTTGATGGATAATAAATGGTCTTCAGGGGGTTTTACATTAGCAATGCTATTCTAAACGTTCACTGAGATTAATAAAGTATTGTATTTTTAAAATTAATGAATTGGACACGCCACCGAGTGATGAAAGAAGCGGGTATTCTTGAACCTTACTTCACTTCACTCGTCCTTGATTTTATCTTGAGAATATCAAAATAAATAAACAATAAATAAATATCTTAGGACACCACACACACGGACATCTGATCCCAAGCTAAGCGGAGCTTGTGTTATGGTAACCAGATAACTGATATACATACTTAGATACTTTCTAAATACATACACCCAGACGCAGAACAAACCATCATGCTCATCACACAAAGTTTGTCCTGGGTGGAAATAATCACAAGCGTAATAAGAATCGGGATAAGAGTATTTTGCGAAGTGATTAGCGATATGATTTTCGAACTGATTTGCGAGATGACTTTCGATGTGAATGTGTCTGTAAAGAACACTGCAGAGTCGTGGAGGTTTGATGGACAGTCCCTCCATGTAAGATCCAGAAGCCACCTCTAACGTAGTTGGGTAATGGTTAGAGAGATGATAATGATTTGAACAAGAGTTAAATTATTATTTTTTGTTTGTATTTATTTATTTTTACTTTATGTTTTAATATAGTAATTATATGTAAAGAATATATTAAAGCTAGTATTATATGTATAGACGTAAAAGTATTGTCTACGCTGTGCTGATCTGATTACAAAAATATTTTTCCCCTGTTATCATATTTCACTACTGCTCTAAATCAAGGCCTTCCTTATAGAATAATTTTCACAGGCCAAGATTTTAGACAGCTATTTAGTTATACCATAAACTCCTTTACATTTATTGGCTAATGTAATTAGGGCCTTCGTTGCGTTGATTTCTCCGCATAAACTAAAGTGGAGCAAAAATGTTGAACATTTTAATTCAACGTTAGGTGAGTAAATTGAAAAGTGTTCCATAAACCTATAAGCATGAAACCGCGAACACGAAACGCTTAAAAAACAAAAAAATGCAAAGGCATTAAATATCAATTTGCATACGTTTACTTGCAGCCATTTATCGGCGCCTTAAGAGAACGTGTAAACATCGCTCTATAATTTTACAGCACGCGTAAAACTGCTCTAACCCTTGGCTTGTAAGGTTTTATCGAAGCGAACCAGAATCAATTTGTTGAAAATCTCAAAAGTCACGTTCTTAGCACGGCTTCACGCATAATCCACAGATTCCTTTAATGAATGAGCTTCATAAAAGCTTTTTGGTTTATTGTAAACAAGGTAAGAATTCATTAGTCGACGCTGAAGTTACGCGGGTCGCCTACGTGACTCCCAGGTGATAAAACAGGCAGACGACGTTTAAGGGTCTGGCGTGGCCTTAAATTATTAAACGAAATTTTCCATCCAACGTTTCATGAGATTGAAAGTAAGGCACTTGTGACAGTTGGCACTTCACGAAGTACCGCCTCTTCTCAGGCACTTTGCATACGTCTAGCGTGCCACATGACACTAACAATTTCGACAATTTTGACATGCCTGTTGGTTGAGTGGTTAGCGGCGCTGACTGCTCAATCGTGGGTTTGCTTACCAACCACAACAAATATTTGTGTGATGAGCATGATTATTTTTCCTATGTCTGGGTGTAATTTTTTTTAACTAGGCTTGCGGCTTTGCCCGTGTAAGAGTTGATTTGTTTGAAATTTCCTATGTCCTTTCTCAGGATATGGACTATGTCTGCACCAAATTTTATTTCAATCCGTTCCATTGTTTGGACGTGTAAACATAACAGACATACAGAGTTAAATATATAAGTATGTATATCAGTTGTCTAGTTACTGAAGCACAGACTGCCTAATTTGTGATCAGCGTTTCTGAGTCCCAAGATAAGTCTTCATTTATTTATTTAATTCCTTGTATTCTGTTCCTTTCCCATAAACAAAGCGGTAATCTTTTCCGCCTCGCTCAAATTAAATTTATAGTCAACAAATCTGTTTTCTAGAGACCGCGAAAAGATAAACTGAGATTTGCCAGAGCAATTAAAACTTTACCTTAGAACTAAGTTCGTTAGCAGACTAGTGTTGCCGACGAAGGATTATAAACGCAGTCAAGAAATATGTCGGCTTTTACTTTTGAAGGCGAAAACGGTCGATCGAAGCGTCCAACTGGTAAATTAAACTGGAGACTTACTACTCTAATGAAAGTGTCTCATGTAAATTTACATTCGCACTGGGGGTAGGGCGGTGATTACACTACGACCCGTCTTCGCGGAACCGCTTTGTTGTGTGTGCGTTGTTGTGAGTCAGCAAAGTAGATAAGTATCCAGGGCCGTCAGATACAGTTTAAGTTTTCTCAAAAACCCACGGATATTTTCTAATAAAAATTTAAACTATAGTAGAAAATGACTAGTTCTTCAATTAGGTTTAATTTCATTTGAATACATTCATTGGTATTCAAGAAAACCTCAATTGTATATGACGGCCCTGGATACTTATCTGCTTTGCCCACCGTACAAGCTTACCGGTGTGGAAAGGCGTTGAGATTATCACCTAAAACTATTTTGGGATTGGCTTCCAATCTAACCAAATTCAGCTGAAAAAAAAACACACAATACCATATCACTTCACGTGAAGTTGCCTATTAGACTTCCACAATGCAGTTATTAGATGACACGATACTTATCCTTTGGTAAAACTAACGGTCAGATTTTAGAGCTTCTCAGAAATTTAGAAATCTATACTAATTACTAATATTACTAATAAATAAATAAATAAAAATAAATATATTTAATATTATAAAGAGGTAAAATTTGTAAGTTTGTAGGTTTGTAATTTTGTATGTAGGGGGTAATCTCTGGAACTAGTGGTCCGATTTGAAAAATTATTTCAGTGTTAGATAGCCTATTTATCACAGAATGCTATAGGCTATATACCATCACGCTACGACCCACGGGAGCGGAGCCGTGAAAAATGCGGGTGAAACCGCAAGGGACAGCTAGTTCTTAATATAATTGAAAAACCTAGTTACACTTTTTGGTCAACTACGGAAACATAAATAGGACCTCATATTTAGCACTCATGCTTGTCAAGCATGAGACGAAGGCGTTGAGATTTTAGTTTTACGTAAAAAAACGCACTTTTAGGCTCCGTCATATAACGCGGATCAGTGTACTAAAAGCCTTATAACGTGAACTGTAAGCACCAAATTAAGCACATTGAAATTCGACTGCTTTGGGAAAAGTATATTGTAAATAACCTCTCGGGTTACCTTTATGCTCAAAGCTTATTACGTAAGATTTTTTAAGCAGCATGCCTGAATAAATATGAGAATATGTTTGGGTTTACAAGAGTCCATCGCTATTCAAATAACGGATCAATGGTTCGTTATTTCAATAGGTATTTTTTTCAAAGGCGGAAGGCTTTATTCAATCTTAAACATGTTTCTGTGTAAGTGATGGGTGGTGGGGATCGCCACACTTTATCTTAAGTGCGTTAATCCCGAACTGTACGGCTCCTTATCTATCGGTTTCATAGTGGAACGGACTATAGAGCTTTTGTAAAAAAAGGTTTTCTCAGACGCAGCGAAATGTATAATTTTTTCTTTAGGTTACAATATTCTTTGAAGGAAATGACTTTGTAAGGCCGTCGCTCTAATGCGTTGAACAAATTGTCTCTACCCTACCTCCGTACAGTTCAACTGACACTTCCTATTTTCTTCCTACATTTGTTACAGAAATATTAAGTAATGAGAATAATTTCTTCAAGAAAAATCAAATAAAATTTAATATGAAAGTCCTTTGACTTCAATGAAATCGTTTTCAGAGATCAAACGGTTTCTGCAAGGTTAGGCGTTTACTTCATGTATATAATTTTGGAACTGAACTAATAAAAATGTAAAAAGAAGAAAAAATCTTAACTTTTAAAAACAACGTTTTGGTATCCAACTTCAGAAAAGCTAATTCTAAGAAACACTATTTAAGCGCTTGCTTAAGGGTATGGACTCTATGGGCGCGATATATATTAAAATGATTTTTTACATGTTTTCTATATCAATACTTTTTTATGAAATCGTCTTTTAGGATTCTGGAGATAACAGTAAGTAATAACAGGCGTCCGTCACTCGCTCAAGGCCACGCGTTTTATGCCTACCGCTTCGCGTACCGTCGACGGTACAACGAACACCGGGCTGTCGCGCGCCCGCCTGAGTGCTCGCGCGTCACGGGTACAGCGCTGACTATCAAAATGCCGAAACCACGTAATTATTGCGTGATTATTGTGCAATTCCCCTGTTTCCCAATTCTCCTATTTCCCTTTTGATTATTTATTAAAATTATTCATGCGGTTTTGGATATTTTCGACACTAAAATATAATAATCGGGAATTCAAGGAACAAAAAATATGCATCAGCTACGTTACTAAAAGAAAAAATATTTGATCAACAATTAAAAAAATAATTGTTTTTTTAAAACATTCGTTTTATAACCATTATCATCATACGTATAACCCTAGCACGTTTGCTGGACGACACGCACACACGTTAGTCGCGCGGCGGGCAAAAGAATCTCAACTCTCTTTGTGCGTACTTATGGTACATTTCTCCTCGCTGCAAACAGCTGGTATTATTATTATGATTTTGTAGGCTATTATAGCGTAGGTATTTTCATTTTTGTATTGGAGTGATGTATCTGTTACGTAGTAACTATTTATTAATCTGTGGTAATAATATAATTTAGTTTCGCCATTTTTGTCTGACAATTTGTTTACCTGTCGCTTCTTTGCTCAGATGCTCTTAGAACTAGAAAGCTGTAATTAGATATGTGCCTAAAGAGTAATCACGCGGACAGCGTAGTAAAATATAATGTGATTAATATTTATTTACATAATGTTTGTATTCTTCTCATTTGTTTAGCAATATTTAAAGATCTGTTATTAAATCTATATATAAAATTGAATCCCTATTTAACTTTGCCATGGCGTCACAATTGATTCACCTGGAATCATTAAAATTTTAAATCTTTCTTTTTTTGTTAAATCTTGCTGCGTAATACAATGGTTTTAAAACTCGGTAGGTCACCTTTTGCCCACGATGAGAGAGGAAACTTTTAAAATCATTTGTATTGTTTTGTCACCTTTTAAGAGAACTAAAGGCTTACACCTGGAAGGTACCAACGGAACGTTTCGTCAATCTGTTTGTCGTCGTAAGTCCATAATAAGCAAACACTTTAGCAAATTATTCATAACTAGCTGTTTCTCCCGGTTTCACCCGCGTTAGGTTAGGTTTTTGGTTACTGCTTCGCTCCCGTGGGACATAGCGTGATATTATATAGCCTATGTTACTCAGGGATAACGTAGCTTTGTAATGAAAAAATATTTTTTGAAATCGGTCCAGTAGTTTTTGGGTTTATTCGTTACATACAAAAATACGAAAATAAAAATCTTTTCTCTTTATAATATTAGTATAGATTATCTTTATTGCCAGCTGTAATAACAAAAGCAAAATTATTATAATAGAAAAGAGTTGACATATTTATTTGTCTATCGTTTCCGGATGTATAAAATCCTTGGAGTGCAAGTTCGACTCGCATGAGTTCAGTTTTTATGAATAGACATTAAGTAAAAGAAAACAGCTTCGTATATGGTGACCGGTTTTAGTTAATAACATACTGACAATTAAACACATTCTCACATAAATTAAAAAGTACTTAAATCACGTAAAAGTATTACAGACAGGTGTTAATTAAAAGTTTAAAAAACCTCCGCCCCCGAAACCATTAAGTTGATAGCCGGTTTTAATAAACCAAATCACAGACTTCCAAATAAAAAAAACCGCATACAAATCGGTGCAGTTGATTTGCGTCAGGGGTTAATAAAAAAAGCGATAAGCTAACGGATGAGCGTTATACTATAATGTAAAATAGAATACAACTGAACTAAACACGACAATGAATTTAAAAAAAAAACTAGTTCTTCAAGCTATCGCTGCCAGTGCAACCCGACCCATATTTCTGTACACACAGCAATACCAGCTATTATACTTAGCTTATAACTATTCAACGGTACACCGCATTCAAAACCCAACTCTAACTCCTTGAGGCAGAGTTTAAAATATTCTGGCACGTGTTTTGAAACGGTATAAAAGTTGTTGCTCCGTGTAGGTAGTTCACTATGGCAATTATCGGCACGTGTTCGCAGTTTCTCAATACCTTACTATTTCTAGTCTTGAGTGTTATTCAGAGAAAGTATATAAACCACCAGGGTATATGCCAGTCATTTCTGTTATTGGAAACGTCTGGTCTCGGTAAAGACGGTTCTGGGTGCATATGATTTATGTATTAGTTAGCATAGGATTTAGGGATTAGGATAAATGTTCATCCAAATACTACGCCCTATATACCACCTCTCAACTCGGTGCTAGTCACATATGGTCTTAAATTTTTTAAATATACGCTCAAAATTGAAAAAATAGTTATACTTATTTTCAAACAAAATAATTGATAACTAATTCTACTTTTATATCGATTAGTATTTAATAAAGATTTGCAAAAAATGACCCAATCCACATATTTTTTTTTATCCACAAAATCATATTCGCATGTACGCACTGTGTGCATGTTACATTTGTAGAAATGTCAAGGAACATCTAAAAAAATCGGCATTATATAGAATTACCAGCAAATGTATGTGCAGTGAATGTGTAATGTCGTGATGGCCTAGTAATTAAGGCTTCCACCTCTCATATAAGGTTATGAGTTCAAACCGGGTATGGTCTAATGCGATTATGTTGGATATGATTGACATTCTGTGCCTCGGAAAGTACGTAGAACCGTTGGTCTGGGTTTTCATTCGAAGAAAGTTTGAAGGTAGTCAACAGTGTTAAGGTTTGTCCAAATACTGTTATGAAGAGGCCTGATAAGCAGTCGATTCGTAAAATACTGTTATCGTTCAGGTAAGGTTAAAAGGCTCGTTGTTAATTCCATAAATGTCCAGAAATAGATTCCATCTGTTTCAACAATAAATCTAGCGTACATTCAATTTATCGTTTAGGAATTTCATATAACAACTAGGAGATACGAGCATGTAAAATAATTAAATGTATTTTAGGTTTAACTATCTTTAATTAAATATAATTATTAAGTATTTATTATTCTACACATTTTTCATTACATTCATATTATTTACATTGCGTAGAAAGAATAATATACCACTCCTACATTTCATATAATTCCGGTAACATACGCACTATAAATATCTTGGCCGGTACACCTGTCGAAAAACGGTATGCCATAGACTGGCAGAGGTACTTTTTGACATGTGTCGCCTTATTACCTCCCGTTGTCTGTGGATGGGGGTCCGACTGTGCCTTATACAGGATGACTCTAGTTATGTAAATGCCTCGCTTTCGATGATTTAGTAAGGTAGATAGATGTACTGCAGTTGGCTTGTGTTTTTTTGTGTAAAAAGCATTTGCTACACGCGGATTTTTCGGAAGTTAATAATTGTGTATATATTATGTCAAATTTCATGTTATCGAAGAATAATATTAGTCGGGTTGAAACACTGGGGCTTAGAGGTACGGCTTAGGGCTACTCAAACAAAAACGAGGTGAGCACTTGGACCATGAGGTCCACCTCGTTTTTAAGGATATCACCAAGAGCATGTTGGGCTTTTCACGTGACCAGAAAGCTAGCCTTTTCTTAGAGCAAAAAATTGGCATTGCCATACAACGTGGCAACGCTGCACAGCCTTTTGGGCATCTGTCCTATTAACAGCCAAGCGGACGAGTTCTGTGGTGCCCTATGAGGTACCCTCCCTCCTTTTATATAATTTATTTTAATACTTTATTTGAGACAAGCAACAGAAATCCTTACCATAAATCCTTACTTAGTGACTCTTGACTCTTCAAAAATAACAAACCCTACAAGTTTCATGTCTCTAGGACCAGCGGTTTGGGCTGTGTGTTGATATATTAATAGTCAATCAATCAGTTTACCATTTATATAAACTCATTTATAAATTTATATTATTTCGATACTTATTATTTAGATATTTATTCATTACTAAATGTAAAAGTCGAACATCTAAATACATATTGTGGCTCCATTTTCCTAAACAAAACCCAAATTGTATTCAAATTCAATCAGTCTATCAAAAGGGTTAATTTTACCTTAATGCCTTAATCAACTCATTACCCATAACATAATGGCCGTCTAAAATATTTAGCTAAATGTAACCAACATTATATAAAACTAACATTAACTCTGACATACTTATGACCATTCTACTGTGGATTACATTACAAACAATATGTTATTGTAATGGGCATTATGTGGTATCATTATTCTAGTAAAACATCCCGCGGGTGACGTAAAGTTGTGACGTGCAGAACATTTAGGAGCTAGATAATAAATAGATGTAACAATTGAATGAAAATGGCGGCGACAAAAAATTGATTGAACGACATTTTGTGATAGCAAAAAATAAATTGTCTGGCAAGGGTAAATAGAAAATAAGTAACTAAATATCTTGGGAAAACTCACTCACGGCCATTTAATACCAAACTAAGTAGAGCTTGTTCTATGTAAACCAAACAACTGTTATTCATAGTTATATAAATTATAAGTACATAGATAATATTATTATAGATAAATTACACCCAGGCACAGAACAAACAATCCTGTCCAATCACACAAAGTTTATCCTGGGTGGAAATCGAAACCACGACCTCCTGTTAAGCAGTCTGGGTCAGTAACCACTAATCCCACAAGCCCGTCTTAAATACCTATTTATTCTTTTGTGAAAAATGCATTGCTGTAGTAGTTGAGTACGCGATAATTGGGATTCACTTGAATAAAGACTGTATGTATTACTAGACAACTTAGCGAGCACTAAAAATAACTATTCGGCAAATTAGTTTCGTAGCTGATTAAAATATGTTATGTACAGGTGTTAGTATATAGAGCTAAAGGTTTATTGTGAAAACCGTTATAGGTTGCTTGCATCTAATGAATGATAACATAAGGATTTATCTTGGCACAAAAAAATGCTAATTAACAAAAAAGACATGCGACTATACTCGCTGACAGCCAAGTAATTCTATCGCCACAACTCATTACACAGCCGTATCATTCTTATCCGACTTCATAATCAGTTACCGGATGTTTGTGAGCATACCCTCGTAGAAAAAGCATGATAAATGCTTATAAGTGTCGAAAAAAATGTCATGACGTCATACGCCGGTAATGAGCGAGAGAACGGGTGAGTGAATGAAGTAGGAACGAAGCTTTGTTTGTAGTTCACGCGGAGTGAGTGAGCGGAGTTTTGACGTTCTTTTGTTTATGTTGGAGAATGAATGCGAGTTCCTTTTAATCGGTTTTGAGTGTTGACGGTATGTTGACGGTAATGCTGTGGTTTTATTTTTCTTGCGGTAAACGCTTTATGGTTCGTTACTTTTAATGTAGATGCTTGGTTGTGTTTGGTCTATATAAAGGAATGAAATTTTTGATGATCGTGTACTTTTATTATTGAAAAAATAAGATGTAAGTATATTTTTGCTGTGATTTAATATCGATGGTATAGACAGCATTATTTTCAAAAACGTAACTTCCTTTTAAAACTTCCATTTCAGAAATTAAAGACCTATTTTAGTTTCTGAAATCGGAGGCCATGCAAAACAATAAACAGAACAGAAGCCGCCCGTTTCTACAACTAGATATTTTATTGTTTCTGATTTTTTAAAGCGGTCACTTTTTACTTGTTTTCTAAAAAGTGTTAGATATGAGAAACCAGAGCCAAATTCAACCACCAATTCATGTCAACCTGCAGATAACTTACAAATTTTACCATTCCCCCGAACCACGCACAATTTAAATTTATTCCCTCAACGCGTCAATATGTAATTTAAAAATGCATACACAGACAAATTCGTTGCAATATACAGTGAAGCTTCGTGCGTGCTTTATATGGAGGCAATTTTAACCCTCCGCGCGCCGCATCCCGCTAACTATTTGTCACAAAATATGAAGCCACAAAAATTCATGAAATCGAGGTGGCTCGGCGACTTTCATGCTATTTATATCACTACGAGGAAGGAAGAGCGACCGGCGGCAATTTTGCCGTGTGAAAAATAAATTCAAGCACTCTCCCTTGGCGATTTTTAATCCGAATTTTCTTTTGAATTATGTGATGTACCGTGGCGAGGTGAGGGTTGATCGATGGCTGCTGTAGTTTGTTTTTTTAGTTGCAAGTGAATTTTAAGCTTTGTTTGAAACTGTTGTTATTTTTTTGTCCGTTTGTTACACGTGAAAAACAAAACAATTTGATTTTTAATATGATATATGAATATGTTGATTTTGATTTTATAGTATCAGTACTTATTTTCACTTCAGGCGGACAAAGTCGCGGGAAAAAGTGAACATTGGATACTTTCATACATTCTCGTCGCGTAGAAATATTGTGTTGAGGTGCTACGCCGTAGCACTCAATCTACTTGCTACGCTGTCGTAGACGCGGCGTAGCATTGGCGCTACAGCTAAAACTGCGCAATATATTACGGCTATTTTAGCTCGCGGCTTCGCCCGCTGTACCAGAAAACACAGGAATAGTGACCAAAGTATCTTCGTATTGAATCAGTGAAACATAAATTCGTTTTTAGAAATTGCCTTTTACCAACAAAGAAACTTTAAAATAATGGCACAGAATAATTGCCTTATCTGTATTGCTGCAAGGCAATAAATAGCCTGTAAAGGCAAAATGTTTGATTATTGGAAGAAAAGGATTTGAATGCTATAAAAAACGATATATTTTTAGGTAAGCTTGCCTCCCTATCACAGGATTCATCCAACCAACTCTGCCTTTAAACAGAAAAAGCGTTTCAAACACACAGTCAGAGTTACTTTCACATTCATAATATTGTAGTGCACAATAATATGAGAAAAGGTTCCATAAGTTTTTTCAAAACTTTCTACAGTTATTTGAAAAAATAAGTAACATAATGTTCGCAACATGAAATTTTATTTTATAAGCTTCCGCCCGTGGCTTCGCCCGCGTGGATGTGAAACTTCCATTCTCTAACCCCTTTAGGCGTCGAATTTTTAATAGACCCTTAATAGATACCTACTCTTCACAAAGAAAACACCGTCTATAACATTTTGGTTACATTATCGTCTCTTCTGCAATATTTAATACTTTATTTTGCACAATACTCAGATATGGGACAATAATCAGTGTTAATCGATCGAGAGCTGCCGGCACGTCTGCCGTACAATTACGTTCAGTACATAATATAATACATTTTGTATTCGAACCCCGTCATCATGGCCATCATTACTGAGCTAAATTCAACTGATTCATGAAATACAATCAATATATAAAATTGTAAACTTACTGAATGTTGATAAATCAACGCACATCCCAAACCGCTGGTCCTAGATTTATGAAACTTGGAGGGAATGTTTTTTGTAAAGATTAGATATCTACTAAGAAGGATTTATGTGTTGGAGTATTAATAGTCAACCCTCAGAAGTTAACAAATGTATCACACATAAAAATATCAAATGTGAACTTAAGCAATATTACTTAAGTATCATGTAGGAATGATTGTAACTATTTAATGATCTTAAGATGTTAGTATTTGTATTGATAATAACGCTTACATGCTTCCTTGTTTTTTTTCAATATTGATATAGACTCATGACAGCAACAAGTTTAAACCTTAGTGGTTTTTGGTTGCTTTTTGTTTACTATAACTCTGTATTAATATTTTATGTACAAGATAAATAAATTAAAAAAGAAATGTAAATTTTAACCCCTAAATACGTAATGGAAGTTTCAGTATTCCCATGGGTAAAGCTGCGGGCAAAATGTAGTATAGCATTAATTACTCGAGTTTTTAAAATCAATTCAGTAGTGACTTTATCTAAAACTAAATCTTTCCTCAATATAATATTAATTTCATCTATAAAGTGATTAGTTAATTTTGTGTACACCAAATATTGATAGAAACGTAATTAGTGTCAAATTAGACTGGATGTATTTTCCGTATTCAATTTTAAATAACAAAATGGTTTTGGTAACTAATTTGCATAATTCTATTACATTTATAACTTTCTGACCTAAAATCACGATTTTAACCCCATTTCAATGTAAGGAATATTTAAATATTTACAGATTACAGATTAATCATATTATTACGTACTCAACGCAAAAAATACTTTATGTCATTAGTATGCTTTTGTAATTGTGTAAAACTACCTTTTGCATTAGAAAGAGACAAAAGTAGGCTATGTCACTTTCCATCCGTTCAAGTATCTTCACTTAAAAATCACGTCAATTCGTCGCTCTGTTTTGTACACACATACACTGTCCCATTTATAATATTAGTATGGCTTAGCAATATTTTCTTTCTTTTTGAAAGTACTAGCTGTACTTTACTCCGCTCCCATGGGTCGTAGTGAAGTGTAGTACAGCCTATAACCTTCCTCAATAAATGGACTATCCCAAAACTTTAAGATTTTTTAACTCGAACCAATACTTTGTAAGATTAGAGCTTTTCAACCAAACAAACAAACTCTTTATCTTCATAATATTTGAATAGAACAAGATGTGAAAAGTAACGTAACAAGTAAATGTTGATTAGTTTCCGATCAAGTGTCTTAGGATGATATACTTAGTATCACAGTCCACGAAGGATGAGCTGCATAGACGCGTACGCGTAATTTTACGCTTGACATACGCCTGCTTTAGGCTTACATACAAAACTATGAAACTCTGTCGACGTAGCATACGTGAAGTATACTCAGTTTTGACCAGCAAGCGTACACCAAAGCATAGAATGACGTGTACGGTTCTACGTAGCTACGCACTGTGAACAGTGACAATTATAGTACAATACAAATATTTATGGCATACAGATACAGGCAGAGTTCTGAGTGGGTAGTGTACACATCATAAGACAGGCGAAAAATCTTTTAAAAGTTCTTAGTGAATGAATTAAAAGACGTTCTTCAATCTTCCCAGTCTTTTAAACAGAAAATGTGGGAAAAAAAACTTTCTTATTTTTCAAATAAACAACATCACAGACTAAAACTAGTGGCTTTATACGACGAAAACCCTTCAACTGCAAAATATTTAAGCCCTCCCACAATCTGACTGCAGAAACGCACAAACCGAGTAATTCCTGTGTATTATACAATTGGCCAATTTACTTAGCAGTGCCAACTTCCAGGGCATTCATTTCAGAACTTAAATTTACAAAGAAGTAACAGGGCCAAGCAATAAAATTAAGTGAAGAAAAACTTTATTACGAATCTCGTCTTAGCTCGAAGTGGCCTCGGTTGTAAGCAAAAATTCTGAGACCAACCTCCGACCACTGAATAGGAATCTCCATGAATTTATAGTGGCATAAGAAACTTCAGGAAGGAACACTGCCTCGGATTCTAGTTTATAAAAAGAAATATAAACTAAAAAATAATAAAATGTCAGCGCCAGGTAAGTTTTTGTGTTCCGCGAGTAGTAAGTTATTTCTGTTTTTTATTGTTGTTTACTGAAATATATTGCCGGATATATTAATTCAGACACTGTAGCTAAGGAAACTAGACGTCCGTAAAAAATGCAAACAATAAATCTTGGGACAACTTATATAATGACACGACCATTTGAACCTACACTAGGCACAGCCTGTTTTATAAATATTTATAACCAGATAACCGTCACACATACTTATACAATTCATTAACAAATGCGTACTATATTATAAATATATAACACTCTGACACAAACAAATAATCATGCTCATAACGCAAAGATTTATCCTAGGTGGGAATGGAAGCGACGATCTCCGGCTTAGTAGTTAGTGTCTTTAACCACTAGACAAGTCACGCTAACCACGTGTTTGGTTAAGCATTGTATCTGGCACTATCGCACTACTGTCAAACTACATCCATACTAATATTATAAATGGGAAAGTGTGTCTGTCTGTCTGTTTGTCTTTCTTTCACGGCAAAACGGAGCGACAAATTGACGTGATTTTTTAAATGGAGACAGTTGAAGGGATAGAGAGTAACATAGGCTACTTTTTGTCTCTTTCTAACGCGAGTGAAGCCGCGGGCAAAAGCTAGTATAATTATAATGGCGAGATAAAGCCGGAGAAAAGCTAAGCAAAAGTACATGCTATCTCAACCTTGAATTTTTCGTGTCAGCACCTCTATACAGATGGCATTATAGAATTGTTAAATGCATGGGATTAATTAATAAGTAATTTTAAGTAATTTCTAATGTTTTCTATTGTTGAACTCTATTCTACCATCTTTCCTACTATGTCCCTTGTATAGCCCACACTGATTTAGAAAACCCTAAAAAATGACATCAGACAGCCCAAAAATATGTTTAGTCGATAAAAAGGTTTTATACTGTTTTGAAACCATCATTTTGGAATCATTGTTGTGTTTCTTCGCGTCAATTTAAAAAGAAGACATCCATGGTGTGTTGCCATCTTTCTAAAAAGTTAGGGTCTTTATTCAAGACAATGTAGAGTGCCTGGATTTAGGAATGCGGCAGTTATGATGTTTCCTTTGGGATTGATAATAAGGTTAAAATAAAATGAAACCCAACTGGCTTGGTTGGCGCTGTGATTGAAGGCTTGTCTACTGCTCTGCGCGATGTGGGTTCGAAGAATGTCACGGGACAAATATTTGTACGACATAAAGGATTAACTTTTAAGTGTAGTTACTCGTATAAGTGAGTTTATAAATGTTTGTACGTGTAAATGCTCCCATGATACAGCAGAAATTCCTGGTGCGATTATCAACAATTTACAAAACGTGGCTATGTATTATTATTTCCAAAACACAAACACAATGCAAAGCAAACAATATGTTGATGACAAAAAAAAACTCTTTGGGTATTGTGTTAAATGAAATAACAAGAATTTGAGCTTATTTTCATTGAGGCAGTTTAAGTGAGATTAAACATTATTTCTTAGTGACTACCAGCTCATCAATATACAGCAAAGTCACATAAAAACTTAATATCTACTGGAATTCATTAACTTAATGACTTCCCGAAATTATCTATAGATTGTAAAAACCTGTTACATGTAGTAGTAATATTGACCCCTATCCACGCACGTTACCATTTCTTCAATGATTACGTCCTCAAGGCAGTCTAAATAAAATTTAGTATCAACAAAATATTACAAACTATATTGACACGACACTATTTCGCAAAACGATTCGGTAACATTTAAGTGTGGTTCAACACGGGAAGCCTGATATTCGTAATACTATTTATTGTACGTTACAAGAATCCTCAATGAGCTTGAGTAGGTATTGACTTTTTGAACGTAGAATTATGAAGAGCTCAAGGCTCTCGGTTAATCTTATTTAAGAACATCTTTACAAAGATGTAGGGCTACATTCCAGACACTATTATGATAATAGCGTTTGAATTTTGTAGGAGGCCTAGGTTTTTGTTTAAGAGGATTTAGAATTAATATTAATTACTTGCTCAATCTTTTAACTATCGGAATATCATCACTATTGTAATAAACACGACTCATCTAAATCGCGACTACCAACTAAAACCGCTCTAAATATCGGAGACATTAACAACCAAAAATCAAAAACTATTCTACATGGCGAGGCAATTCCAAAAGAGTCATGGTTATCGCTTTTGTTGGACTGCCAATGGAATTGTGTACCTCAAGCAACAGGAGGGCTCCTTGTTCGTAAGAATAAACGATCTCAACGAGCTAGACAATCTACGAAAAACTGTAACACCATGACTGTATTATAAGTATGTTGATATTGGTGCACCCGGAGTCTTTAGTACTTATTACCTTTACTTAATTATTGTTTTTATGCATGCCCTAATCTTAATCTTTTTTGTGTCTTACTGTTACACAAACAAAGCCCATTACATATACACATTTTTTTTATTCTATTCAACTACATCTCTAAACCATACTATAAGCCATACTTCTCGACCACCACACTCAATTACACTAGAAACAACATTACCACTTAACACTTACAAAAACATAACCACATCTAGCTACAGAACATTAAACCTAAAACACACAAGTGCTTTCTATAATCTAAGTTTTAACCAAGTATACTATTCACGCAAATATGTACATATTATTTTTATTTTATCATTCGGTGACTTAATAACTTTATCAAATGACATAGATCAGTTGTCAGTATCCCAGTCTCTCACCGCTAACTTAGAAGACTGTCATACTATTATTACTTCCGCGTCTGATCGCTTACTTATTATGACACAAAATGTACGAAGTATAAGCTGTAATATGACAGGGTTAGAAGTATTGCTTCATAGACTAAAATTAAAATGTGATATACTGATCCTGACTGAATGTTGGCTCCAAAAAGCGTCAGTTATCCCTCACCTAACTGGCTACTCTCATGTTGAAACTAAAACTAATCTCAAACAAAACGATGGAGTGGTTATTTACTACAAAGAAAGCCTAACCTTATCTATCATCGAACCTGAATTTAATAACAGTAATTGCTTGGTTGCTATTATAGAAGATCGTGTTGCGGTAATTGCACTGTACAGATCTCCATCGTATACAAACCTCGACCCCTTCATCTCTTCTTTGGACGATACATTGCGAAAGGTTTCATCATATAAATATATCGTGGTGATGGGAGACATAAATATAGCAATTAACCCTAGTAAAATTAACATAGAAGGAGAACGCTACCTGACCTTAGCGGCTTCATACGGCCTGTTACCTTCTCATACTCTCGTCACGCGAAGTGCTAGCCAAACATGCTTAGACCATATCCTATTAAAGACAATAGGCCCCTCTATCACAGTAGTCCCCCATGCAACCCTTACCGACCACCATCCAGTTTTGCTTAGTATGAATTTGAAGAGATCTAGACAACATGCAATTACAACAAAGACTAAAATAAATGAAAAAGGCTTGGCAAAAGATCTTTCAGAAATCAATTTCGACCCAATTTATCAAACAACAGACCCAAATATTAACATAAATTACCTTACAACATGCCTTCAAAGTGCAATATCAGCAAACACCCAAGTATTAAAATTATCTAGACGTAAAAAAATTATTAAACCTTGGATAACCCCAGGGCTACTGCGCTGTATTCAAAATAGGGACCAACTACACTTGCAATCAAACTCAGCACCGGATAACGAAGTCCTAAAGGTCACTTATAAACGCTACAGAAATTTTTGTAATGATCTATTGAGAAAAGTAAAGATAGCACACGATAAAAAACAAATTAGTGATGCCCAAAACAATAATAAAAAGCTATGGAAAGTAATTAAAAATATAACTAACACAACAAACTCAACCCAACACCCAAAAGAAATTCTGTCTTTATCATCCTCTCCTCAACAATCTCTCAATGATACAAACAGTTACTTCATAAATGTTGGGAGCTCCCTGGCGGAAAAAATTCGACAGTCTGATACTCATCTACAAAACATACACTTACAAAATCATCTTGATCAAACTAACACTCTAAATTCATTTGCCCTAATTGAAACGAGTGAAATTGAAGTGGATCAACTCATCATGAGCTTAAAGACCGACAGTGCACCTGGATGTGATAATATTAGCAGTAGACTTTTAAAACAATTCAAATCAATTCTTGCTCCCCCTTTAACTAAAATCTTTAACGACAGCTTAACGTTGGGTGTGTTCCCAGATTTATTGAAAAGGTCCATTGTGTGCCCAATCTACAAAAGTGGGGATAGAAGTCGTATTAACAACTACAGGCCAATATCCATACTACCCGCGATATCTAAAATTCTGGAAAAAATTATGAATTCTCGACTTATTGATTATCTTGAAAAAAATAACCTTCTTTCAGCTAATCAATACGGTTTCAGACAAGGCAAATCCACCGAACAGGCAGTAAACAATCTTGCTGACTTTGTCAGTTCCAATCTAGATAGTGTAAAAAAGTGTCTTTCCATTTTCCTGGACCTGGCAAAGGCATTCGATACGATTTCTGTTCCCCTACTACTCAGTAAGCTAGAGAGACTTGGAATTAGGGCCACGCAACTTCAACTTTTTAAAAGTTACCTGTCGGGACGTACCCAGTGTGTTCGAGTGGGTGAATACATGAGTGCTTACTTCCCTGTCACACACGGCGTTCCGCAGGGTAGTATATTGGGACCGACATTATTTCTCGTATATATAAACGAGCTTACGAATCTCTACCTTGCTTCGGGTAAAATCATCTCTTTTGCCGATGACACAGCCCTGGTATTCGCCGGCGAAACTTGGGATGAGGTTTTCGGGATCGCACAAGATGGTTTTGATAGGACGAAAAGCTGGCTACAGAATAATATCCTGACCCTAAATATAGACAAAACCAAATGTGTCTGTTTTAGTATAAAGCAGGTGGCACAAATCCCACGTGGGCTAAATATTAAATCACACGATTGCTCCTCAGGAGTTGACTGTGATTGCCCAATAATTGAACGCGTGAACTCTATCAAGTACTTAGGTGTTACCATTGAGAAGAACCTAAACTTCAAGGAACACGTAAAACTTCTCAGCTCTAGAGTGCGCAAATTAATTTTTATTTTTAGGAGCTTGCGTCATGTTGCTGATGCTGTACTATTGAAACAGATATATTACGCTCTCTGCCAGTCGCTCCTTACGTATTGTGTCACGACCTGGGGTGGTATCTATAAATCTACGCTAAAGGCATTGGAGATAGCCCAGCGAGCTGTTTTGAAGGTTAGCACCTTTAATCCGATCGACTTCCCAACATTTAAGCTTTACAAATTATGTGATGTTTTAACTGTTAGGCAACTATTTATTCTTAAAGTTATTCTTCAACAGCACACTAAACAGCCGTATAACCCACTACTACCTCAGAGGCGTCGTAAACATGATATATGTAATAGACCACCTACAGGTAAGACAAGATTTTGTCAAAGATTTATCGGTTTTCTTGGTCCTTTTCTATATAATAAGATTAACAAAATAATAAATATATATCCGTTGACGTTAAAGCAATGTAAATTAAAAACTCGTTGTTTCTTGCAGAATCTTAGATATGAAGAGACTGAACAGCTATTAGAAAAATCACAGTAAACATATTTAACATAGATAGCACTTCGACTCCCACTCACTCACTCACTCACATACACACACACACACACACACACACGCACACACACACACACACACACACACACACACACACACACACACTCTCCTACTTACACACATTAATAATTATTTTACAGCAAATAAAAACCACACAAAATTTACAAATTACTTACCTACCTACTTGCAAAAAGGATAGCGAAACCAATCATACCTTGTACTTGGACATATTGATGATTTACTGTTTTTAATAACTTAGGGGGGAAAGGCGCTGATAACCAAAATACAGGCTCTGCCTAGTTCGGTTACAGATGCTCAACTCTTTTCGTTATAACAATATTGTTGCCAAGTTGTTATGTAACTTAGTATTAAGTTGTTTGAAATAAACATTATTATTATTATTATCTTTAAACTTTACGTTACTCGGGACCCTGGGGTCCCGGACCTTGTAAAGGCGTACGAGGGGCCGAAGCCAACTCGCAGAGGCCCCTTAAATAAAGCTTTATTATATGAAGTGGGACACCAACCGGCGATTATCCCTATATGCACCACTGTGCACCTAAGGTCAACCCTCGGTTGGTGGTGGTCTATTGCAGGTCATGGAATAAAGAAAGTATTGGACTATGGGTTTGGGTTGCTAAGATGGATTACTTATCTGAAACTATTGAATGGCTATGGCCCCTGCCTAACCAATGCTTGTATACACGGATAAAAAGGCAGGGGGTGACTTGCACACTCAGTAAATGGGCCCCGAAAACGGCCGCTAGCACATAGTGACGTAGCGACAAGGGGGCAACATATATCGAGGTGCTGGAGGAGTGGAGAGGTATTCCACGGCTATCAGGACAATCCCGGAAGTACGGTCAAGATCCCTACCAGCATCTTACTGGAATACTTCCTTCCCCCGAGCAAATTTGCTCTTGCGAATCTCCACTCAAACCAGCCAATTAAGGCAAGAGTGAGGTGGGAGCCTTGTTCCTCGTCAGTGCTCACTCTGGCCGGCCAGTTAAGGCAAGCCAGAGATGAAGAACAAAGGGTCTCCCAGGAGGTCAGGTCCACGGGGTCGCTACTGCCCGACAGCTCGCCACAAGCTGCCCTGCGGGTATTATTATTATTAATTCTGAATTTTTAGTTTGTGTAAACGGGAAAAATCAATGGATGCTTTGGAGGCTTTCGGAACCGGGACAAATCCCAAACGCCACCTCAAATTTAATTTTTATTTTTGATGGGGCTTTCGTGACATTGTCTCGAACGCAACCTTGGTATTAATCATTTATTAGATAGACTTCATCCGCGCGTAGCTTCTATCAGCCATGTTTCAAATTGGATAATTAGTTCTGGATATTATCAATATAAATAAAATAACAAGTGAACAAACTTTACCTTTTAAGTTTAATATATGAAACATCATCAATACTTTCTTATTTATTTCACAAACTCTTATTTGCTGTCAACAATTTTACGGATTGAACATTGGAAACATTATCGGAAAATGGCCGTACACTTTCCGAAAAAAAAAATTGAACGACACAATCGTTTAGGTCCACGGACAATGCCGATAATTATCCGCATTATAACAGTCGTACCCGTCCCACGTTACCGACAAATTATTTTCAATACCCCCATACATCAAGGGACAACCGCCGGAAAAAAGGGAAGAGGGAAAATCTAAAAAAGGCAATCAATGGAAAAAGTAAGTGTCCGAGATAACGGGCTTTGAGAATTGAAGTCACGTTCCCGCTGCGTCCCCGCTGCGTCCGCGGCACGACACACACATAAATAACCCTAATGATATCCGATTGTGTTCAGTTTGAAAAAAAAATCCTGCGAAAAAATCCTGCGATTCGTACGGGACATTATTGCTAAATATAATGTCGTTGTTAATAAAATATTATTGTGGTGTAACACGCATTTGCGTCCCTCTGGATTTGTAAGCATCGATGCTTACTCGTTAATATTTATAAGTTGTTGATACGTTTGTGGATTGAATAAAAAGTGTATGTTTCTTGCTTTTTAGAATTCCGTACGTCTGGATTAAAAACGAATCTTTTATTATGTCACTCGTGTGACTATCAATATGCTGTCTGTATATGTACTGTAACTGACCATTTACAGTATTTGTATAAGGGAAGGGGTCTCTTAAAAATACTGTAAGTAAATAGTATTACCAAAAATCAATAAAGGTGAAAATATTTCTGTGCAAGTCCGACTCTCATTTGTATGGGTTTTTATTCATAACTGGAAAGCTTTGTTGTCCTGTAAAGCCTTATTTCTAAAATTCATAGACACCACAGTTTTCATAGACAGACAGTTTAGAGATAAGGATTTCAATATTTTGTTTAAATGATAAGCCAATTATAATTTTATATAACACTAGCTTTTGCCCGCGACTTCATCCGCGTGGATTGATAGTTCCCGTTCCCGGGGGATTTCCGGGATGAAAACTATCCTATGTCCTTTCCCGGGACCTAAACTATGTCTGTACCAAATTTCATTGAAATCGGTACAGTGGTTTAGGCGGGAAAGCGTAACAGACAGACAGAGTTACTTTCGCATTTATAATATTAGTATCGAATGAAACAATGTAAGCTTTAGACCTCAATAAGGATATTTTTATCATAATGCTGGTCTATTTTGGATTACACCTATACATTTTTATTCTGTATTTTACTTTGATATTTTAAGAGACCATATTTAGATAATACGGCCTGAATTTTAAAGTCAGACACTTTTAAATAAGCCGGTCTAAGTAAGGATAAATATTAGCCACTTGGCTTTATTTAAAAAGAACAAAAGCAAAAAATGCTATTGTGCTATCTTGTGTTAGTGTTGAATGAAGAGTGTTGCCCTTATTTTTATGAAAAAGACATTGAAAACGTTTTCGCGAAATAACACAGCCACTTTCCGAAAAAATATTGGAACTTACAATCATTTAGTCGATTAATACGAGTATTAATAAAAATGTAGCGCTTTTTAAATTTGCCGCTCCTATTATGTACAACTTTCATTGACTTTATCCCATTCTTAATTTTCTTCATGATCTGTGGCGTCTAGAAACGGCTGCAACTATCTGCCTGTTAAATTGCGGTACGGTTGCGTAATTGTCGTGCTGCCAATATTCCGTCCACGTAGCAACCGGCGACTGATCGACATAAATACGCTAATACTGGCCGTCTCTCAGTTTTAGCGGTAATTCTACTTTAATACCTACTCTTCAACGGTGACACTATAAGTTTGGTGGGTTAATTGAATGATGCGCGAATACGCTGTTATATGGGGTAAGGGGTTGTATAGGGGGAGAGAGTTTTCGGCCAGTATCGTGACGAGAATGAGTACATCTATATAATTATATAAAACTAGCTTTTTCCCGCGACTTCGTCCGCGTGGAATAATAGTTCCCGTTCCTATGTCCTTTCTCGGGTTCCGGACTATATCTGTACCAAATTTCATTAAAATCGGTTCAGTGGGTTAGGCGTGAAGAAGAGACAGACAGACAGGCAGACAGAGTTACTTTCGCATTTATAATATTAGTACGGATGGTAAACTGACTGGCTGATTGACTGTCTGTTGACATATCAACGCACAGCGTAAGCGCTGGTCCTAGAGATATGAAACGGATCTGGTACACTTGCGCGAAAGACATTTGCGCGAAAGACACTTGCGCGCGGACGTTTGGGCGAATGGACACATGCGCGAATGGACGTTTGCGCCCATAGACATTTCCGCGAATGGACACTTGCGCGACTAGACGTTTCCGCGCCAAACCACTTGCGCGAAGCCCTTTGCGCGACGGACACTTGCGCGCCAGACAGTTTCGCGAGAGACGTTTGCGCCCAAACACTTCCGCGACTAGACACTTGCGCGAACTATTTTCCAAAGGACATTGGGCAAATTTAAAAATATTATTAAGGGGTACCAATATTTTTTTATTTACTTAGTTTTTATTATAATGGCGTCCACATACCTACCGAGGGTGGTAAGTCGTTTTTAAAAGCAAGATGGCGGCCATGATATTTTTCACAAAATACGTCATGGGTGTCAATTTCAAGGTTTTTTAGGGTGCTAAGGTCGAAAATGAGGTCGATTTGAGAATCCAAGATGGCGGCCGTGACCTTTCTCACAATATGCGTCATGGGTGTCGTTTTCATGGTTTTTTGGGGTGCTAAGGTCGAAAATGAGGTCGATTTGAGAATCCAAGATGGCGGCCGTGACCTTTCTCACAATGTGCGTCATGGGTGTCGTTTTCATGGTTTTTTGGGGTGCTAAGGTCGAAAATGAGGTCGATTTGAGAATCCAAGATGGCGGCCGTGACCTTTCTCACAATATGCATCATGGGTGTCGTTTTCGTGGTTTTTTGGGGTGCTAAGGTCGAAAATGAGGTCGATTTGAGAATCCAAGATGGCGGCCGTGACCTTTCTCACAATATGCATCATGGGTGTCATTTTCGTGGTTTTTTGGGGTACTAAGGTTGAAAATAAGGTCGATTTGAGAATCCAAGATGGCGGCCGTGACCTTTCTCACAATATGCGTCATGGGTGTTGTTTTCATGGTTTTTTGGGGTGCTAAGGTCGAAAATGAGGTCGATTTGAGAATCAAAGATGGCGGCCGTGACCTTTCTCACAATATGCATCATGGGTGTCGTTTTCGTGGTTTTTTGGGGTGCTAAGGTAGAAAATGAGGTCGATTTGAGAATCCAAGATGGCGGCCGTGACCTTTTTCGCAATATGCGTCATGGGTGTCGTTTTCATGGTTTTTTGGGGTGCTAAGGTCGAAAATCAGGTTGATTTGAGAATCCAAGATGGCGGCCGTGACCTTTCTCACAATATGCATCATGGGTGTCATTTTCGTGGTTTTTTGGGGTGCTAAGGTTGAAAATGAGGTCAATTTGAGAATCCAAGATGGCGGCCGTGACCTTTCTCACAATATGCGTCATGGGTGTCGTTTTCATGGTTTTTTGGGGTGCTAAGGTCGAAAATGAGGTCCATTTGAGAATCCAAGATGGCGGCCGTGACCTTTCTCACAATATGCGTCATGGGTGTCGTTTTCATGGTTTTTTGGGGTGCTAAGGTCGAAAATGAGGTCGATTTGAGAATCCAAGATGGCGGCCGTGACCTTTCTCACAATATGCATCATGGGTGTCGTTTTCATGGTTTTTTGGGGTGCTAAGGTCGAAAATGAGGTCGATTTGAGAATCCAATATGGCGGCCGTGACCTTTCTCACAATATGCGTCATGGGTGTCGTTTTCATGGTTTTTTGGGGTGCTAAGGTCGAAAATGAGGTTGATTTGAGAATCCAAGATGGCGGCCGTGACCTTTCTCACAATATGCATCATGGGTGTCATTTTCGTGGTTTTTTGGGGTACTAAGGTTGAAAATGAGGTCGATTTGAGAATCCAAGATGGCGGCCGTGACCTTTCTCACAATATGCGTCATGGGTGTTGTTTTCATGGTTTTTTGGGGTGCTAAGGTCGAAAATGAGGTCGATTTTAGAATTAAAGATGGCGGCCGTGACCTTTCTCACAATATGCATCATGGGTGTCGTTTTCGTGGTTTTTTGGGTTGCTAAGGTCGAAAATGAGGTCGATTTGAGAATCCCAGATGGCGGCCATGGCTTTTCTCACAATATGCATCATGGGTGTCGTTTGCATGTTTTTTTGGGGTGCTAAGGTGGAAAATGTTACAATTATTATTATTATTATTATTTATTCATTCATAAAACAATTTTTACATTGTGTCGAATATACTTACAAACAAGGTTAAAAGTAATGTCAAAAGATTTTAAATTATATAATGTCAAAATAGAAATAAAAATAATAAAAGAGAAAAAATAGATTATTATAATTGAGGCATTAATTCCGATATATTATACAAACATTTTTCTAATAAAAAGGCTTTTAATTTTGTTTTAAACAAGTGCGAGCGTACAATCCTGGGATACTGAGTGAACTTAAGCTGTGCGTGCCGGATGGGTACGTGAGGCGTCGGCGACGGCCGCAGCTGTTTGTGGTAGCATCAGCGCGCACAGAGCTTCTAAAGCAAGCACCGATGTCACGCGCGATACGCACACTTAACGCGATAGCTGAGCAGATCGACGTATTCCACTGTTCACTGAATGACTTCACAAGGGTAGCATATTCGGTAGTCTGTTATTGACTGGAATTAATTATTTTAGTATTTTGGTTAAATGTAAGCTTCTCTATCGTATTAGGTAAGGCCTGTAATGATAGATGTAAGTGTGATTAATAAATAAATAAAAAAAATAAAAAATAAATATTGTGAGAAAGGTCACGGCCGCCATCTTGGATTCTCAAATCGACCTCATTTTCGACCTTAGCACCCCAAAAAACCATGAAAACGACACCCATGATGCATATTGTGAGAAAGGTCACGGCCGCCATCTTGGATTCTCAAATTGACCTCATTATTGACCTTAGCACCCCAAAAAACCATGAAAACGACACCCATGACGCGTATTGTGTAAAAGATCACGGCCGCCATCTTGGATTCTCAAATCGACCTCATTTTCGACCTTAGCACCCCAAGAAACCATGAAAACGACACCCATGATGCATATTGTGAGAAAGGTCACGGCCGCCATCTTGGATTCTCAAATCGACCTCATTTTCGACCTTAGCACCCCAAAAAACCATGAAAACGACACCCATGATGCATATTGTGAGAAAGGTCACGGCCGCCATCTTGGATTCTCAAATTGACCTCATTATTGACCTTAGCACCCCAAAAAACCATGAAAACGACACCCATGACGCGTATTGTGTAAAAGGTCACGGCCGCCATCTTGGATTCTCAAATCGACCTCATTTTCGACCTTAGCACCCCAAGAAACCATGAAAACGACACCCATGATGCATATTGTGAGAAAGGTCACGACCGCCATCTTGGATTCTCAAATCGACCTCATTTTCGACCTTAGCACCCCAAAAAACCACGAAAACGACACCCATGATGCATATTGTGAGAAAGGTCACGGCCGCCATCTTGGATTCTCAAATCGACCTCATTTTCGACCTTAGCACCCCAAGAAACCATAAAAACGACACCCATGACGCATATTGTGAGAAAGGTCACGGCCGCCATCTTGGATTCTCAAATCGACCTCATTTTCGACCTTAGCACCCCAAAAAACCGTGAAAACGACACCCATGACGCATATTGTGAGAAAGGTCACGGCCGCCATCTTGGATTCTCAAATCGACCTCATTTTCGACCTTAGCACCCCAAAAAACCATGAAAACGACACCCATGACGCATATTGTGTAAAAGGTCACGACCGCCATTTTGGATTCTCAAATCGACCTCATATTCGACCTTAGCACCCCAAAAAACCATGAAAACGACACCCATGATGCATATTGTGAGAAAGGTCACGGCCGCCATCTTGGATTCTCAAATTGACCTCATTATTGACCTTAGCACCCCAAAAAACCATGAAAACGACACCCATGACGCATATTGTGTAAAAGGTCACGACCGCCATCTTGGATTCTCAAATCAACCTGATTTTCGAGCTTAGCACCCCAAAAAACCATGAAAACGACACCCATGATGCATATTGTGTAAAAGGTCACGACCGCCATCTTGGATTCTCAAATGGACCTCATTTTCGACCTTAGCACCCTATAAAACCTTGAAATTGACACCCATGACGTATTTTGTGAAAAATATCATGGCCGCCATCTTGCTTTTGAAAACGACTTACCACCCACGGTAGGTATGTGGACGCCATATAATAAAAACTAAGTAAATAAAAAAATATTGGTACCCCTTAATAATATTTTTAAATTTGCCCAATGTCCTTTGGAAAATAGTTCGCGCAAGTGTCTAGTCGCGGAAGTGTTTGGGCGCAAACGTCTCTCGCGAAACTGTCTGGCGCGCAAGTGTCCGTCGCGCAAAGGGCTTCGCGCAAGTGGTTTGGCGCGGAAACGTCTAGTCGCGCAAGTGTCCATTCGCGGAAATGTCTATGGGCGCAAACGTCCATTCGCGCATGTGTCCATTCGCCCAAACGGCCGCGCGCAAGTGTCTTTCGCGCAAATGTCTTTCGCGCATGTGTCCTGATACCATATGAAACTGGGCGTGGTCTTTGTAAAAAGTAGGTAACCACTAAGAAAGGATTTTTGAAAATTCCAAACTTAAAGGGGTAGAATAGGGGATGGAAGTCGAAGTCGTGAGCGAAAGCTTGTAAGGTATATAATTAGGGCTCATATCATAGTCTTGTTTTCTCTTTTTTTCGCGATTTCATAGTTGGTTCCATGATAAAAGTTGTTTGTTTTTATGAGTAGAATCATCTTCTAGCGGGTTATTCAAGACCAAAAATACACCTCGTATAAATATTTACAATACATAAAATACATACATATTAAGTTGTACGGCAGTAACAGTGACATAACTTAGCGAAAGCAAAGTGTAATCACGGCATCGAAGTTACTTATAACGTAAAGTCAGTGTAAGTGAATACACATGTTATGTAAGTAAGTCATGCTTACCTCCCTAGCCTTTTTTTCTACCTATCAGACCTCCACAACCCAGTAAGGCGATTCACACACGGCACCGCGCGCCGCCGCGGAGGGCGGTGAAGCGGATGTCATGTTGTATGAGACACTTAGAAATCCGTTGATACCTAACACACGTACACCGCTAGACCGCGCGGTCGAGCGGTGCTCTCGCCGCCACCGCCTCTCCGCGCTGACGTCCGCGCGGTGGGGCGGTGCCTTACACACGGGATGCCGCATAACCGCGCGCGCAGGACGTGTTGCAATTTAAAATTGATATCGATGTCGAAAAGTTTATTTCGGAGATTGAAAGTCGCTCTGCTAAATATAGGACATGAATAGCACACAATATAGTGACTGCTTAAAATGAAACAATGGGAAGAAATTGTTTCTTTATATTTGGAGCCAGGACAAAATAGTGACAAAGATAAAAAAAAAATTAGTTTAAAAAATATACTTATTTTTAAGCATATTAAATTTACTTTGCCATGGTAGCGGGTTCTCATTTACAAAACAATCATCTAAATTATTACGGATCGCTGCAGAACTTGTGCTTCCTCTGCAATTATTGTCTAAGTAAATATACTTGCCTTTTTTTTTTTTTTTTTGGTGAGTGGGAAATCATCCAATGACTGCTCCCGTCCTGGGTGCGACGGGAGGGCGTGTCAGACTCTTACTGACTAAAACCCACTCATGTTCCTTCGATTGCCCTTTATGTTTCAGGGTCACGGTAACTATTATAAACATTCCGCAACCCCGGCAGGCGTTGGCCCTGTTGGGCCCCTTCCTGTGCTGACTCCTTCTCTTTGAGGCGCGCGTGGAACAAAACGCGCCGTCTACGCGGTCCTGGTCCTAGCCGGGCGGCGAGCTACCCATAGCTCGCCATCCGCAGAACCGCGCCTACGGTGGCCGGTAGTCGTTTTGCGACTCTCGACGTCTTCGCCTGGGTCTTAGTCCGGGGCGAGAGGCTCGTCGTTGCCTCTCGCGCGCCGCCGCTTCCTTCACTAGCATAACTGCTTCGCAAAAGGAGGCGACGGCATCCCATTCCGTCTCGCCCCGGAGCATGGCCTGAACCAGCGCCGGGCGCGAGAGGTCACCGCCGCCGATCGCCTCTACGAGGACACGTCGATGCTCCGCCCATGCGCGGCACACCTCTACTGTGTGCTCGACCGTGTCCTCCAGGCGACCGTTACTGCAGTGGTGACACCCAGGCGTCGCTTCCGCCCGAATCCGACACAGGAACCTCCCGAACTGACCATGTCCGGTGAGGACCTGTGTCAAGCGAAACGTGAGAGTGCCATGACGCCTCTCCAGCCACTCCTCAAAGAGGGGTCTTACCGCCGTTATAACGGCGTGCCCAGCACTAGGTTGCGACAGTCGTTGTCTCCATTCCGCCATGAGATCTCGCCGGAGCTCCGTGAGCCGTGCCGCGATAACCCGCGGCATCGGGACTTCACCCCGGCGTTGCACTTCCACGCGCCACTCGTACGTGTGTGCAAGGACTGTTGCCTCCAGATCCCACGGCGGGACGCCGGCAAGGAGGCATGCCGCCTCACAGGAGACCGTGTGGTATCCCCGCACCATGCGAATGGCCATGACCCTCTGGGACGCCCTCAAAAGTCGGGCCGGAGCCGCGACTAGATTGGGCGCCCACACCGGAGCCCCGTAGAGGGCCATGGACCGCACGATCCCCGTGTAGAGCCTCCGGCAGGAGGCGTTTGGGCCACCGAGATTGGGCAGGAGCCGCTTGAGGGCATGTTTACGTTCAAAAGGCGTTGAGATATACGCCATTTATGTGTTAAAATACCGAATGCACATTCAATATACCTACTTGCCCTGCTCAAGCGATAATTAAAAACTCTTTTAGTGTAATTTATGTGATGCGTTAAATCGACCCGCGCGGTCAGGCGCGTAAACCCCCTAACCGCGCGGAGAACCGCTAAGAAATCCGCTTCACCGCCACCGCCCTCCGCGGCGGCGCACGGTGCCGTGTGTGAATCGCCTAACTATGTGACACGATACCTCTTCGACTGTCAAAGTTCTACGAATGACTACCGGGATAAACAGCTTGACGTGTTTTTCAAGATACAGGTTGTCAAAGGGTGTCCAGGATTTTTAGAAAGTACATATGAATTGAAAAAGTCACATTGACACTTGTCCAACTTCAACCCAAAAAAAGCCCTTACACGAGAGGCGTCCGCTTTACCCACTGGGCCGTCACGACGTTTAAATGTAGGTAAATCATGTACATAAGTACATGATTAGCTCGAAAACATTTACTAAAGGAGTTGGCAGACTCGATTAAAAGTTAATGTGCAGTTCTTCACCATCTTTGTAATTTTATCTCTCAAAAACTTTGTTATGTATATATATTTATTTGTATGTATATGTATTTATTATTATTGTACCTATATATGTAAATATATATTCTATTGTTGCTTAAAAGAATTTGTTTATATCTTTGCACCTGCCATGTTTTGTCTCTGCATCATCCTAAGGTTGACTGGGCATTAAGTCCGCCGTTGTACATTGTTTTTTTGACGTGTGCGTAAAGTTTTAAATAAATAAATAAAATAAGTGAATACACGTCATGTGTCTGCGCACATGATTGGGCACCAATTCTCTTGTGTAAAATCCAGCCAACTGGCTGGTCCAAAGAAGGTGGTCTAAACAATCTTATTATTTCTATTTCGTCTAGTTTTTGTATGGTTTAAGTTGTATGAGAGTTAGAACTAAGGTTTCTTATTAAATTTGACTAAGCTATAGAAAAAGTTTTGATTTTCAACCAAACACTATTCGAAAGCTTTGTCCAAAGCTTTCGAGTATAAATAATAGTGAAAGTAGCTTTCGAATGGAATATTCAACATGCACAAACTAAATTCACATAACTTCAATCAAACTCAATGCAACGTACTCTCAACCTTCAAACAGCTGTGTGAACAACCTTTTGAAACAATGGCCAAATTAAATTCAAATAACAAAGCAAAACAAACTGAGCCTTAGTATCTGCGGATGTAATCAAATTATTGAGAATCGGTCAATTGGCTTGAGACACTGAACAAACAATACGGCAGCCCTAACCGATCATAGACCCTTTGTGTCGACCCTGGTTCGAATGTTAAACGTCTTTCAACCAAAGACAAGCATAGACCAGTACTAAGAACATAGCGTTTGACCCTGGTGGTGAAGCAATTCGTAGAAGTTAAAATGCCAATTTACTCTGAAATCAAATGGGATATTTAGCGAGAGATCTCTTGATGAATTCTTGGAATTTACGCTTATATACCATCGAAATACAAATGTCTCAGTTTTTGAAATTATTCGTGTATTTAGAGGGTCGTACATATTTATATATTTAATGATTCTACATGCGTACATGCCTAAGTACTCTGACAACAGCTTCCCTACGTACTCCGATATCCTGAATTGTAATAAGAATAACAAAAGAGCTATTTTAACCAACTTCAAAAAGGGAGAGGTCAATATTTCTTCTGTATCTTTTTCACAATAGTTACAATTGTGTATATTTGAATTGAGAGTTCTTTTTATTGGAAAAAAAAATACCATAATAGGTTATTATTAAAGTTATTTTTCATTTTTATGTCTTTGAAGGTGGTTTTATTTTTGTAAAACAGTTTTTTCTGTAGGTAGACAAACACGCTGTCCTATTCGAAAAATGTATGACAATAAGGTTTATAAGTAATAGAATGCTACATCTATCTCCTAAAGCCATGCACACTAACCAAGCAGTAATTAAAGACGACTAAACCTCATAGCATAGCTATAAATTATACCAGGTCGCCAAAATTGTATTTCTAACAATTTCACACATACATATGTCATGGTCATACCACAGACAAGTGTAAATTAAAATTAAAAAAAACCTACGCCCCGAACTTTTTGAATAATGAATAACGTTTTCGATGAATCATTTCTAAGAACTAGCGCTACATAACCCACATTAAAATAAAATAAAAATCGTATCTAAATTGGTTTGCCGCTGAAAAGCTACGGTTCCACAGATAGACCGACAAACAAACAAACTGATACACACACAAGATCATCAAACTTATTAATAACACCTCTCTTTTTCGGCGTCAGGTTTAAAAACGTGCTTAAAACCAAACAAAATTAATCTCCTATCTCCATAACAGCTCTACAGAATAAAAGCTTAATTGAAACCAAATCCCTTTAAACCGCAAGAATATGTGACACTTAATGTATGGCGCAGACACCCGACTTAAGGTAGAATTCATCAACAATCCAGCGATTAATAAAGGTGATCTTTCAGCTGTGATTTTCATCAATCTTGAAGCATTAACATGTTGTCTAGATAGTCTCACCAGCACTATGCTGACCTGAACAAATGCAGGTGCCGCCTAATTACCAACGCGGGGGAAAGAGATGGGGGTATACACTTTAGAGTGTTAGACAAGGAGGAGAAGCGTCGAAGAGTCAATCCGTCACTGTCGTTTTGGGTAATCTTGTAAAGCTAGTGATAAATCCGAGTGAGGCGTCGAATCCGCCATGATTTTTGCGTTTACTATTATTAAATAGGGGTTGACGTACGTCACCGACCATCCGTGCTGTAATATAAAAAAGATTGCGTTGTTTGTTATCAGTTACAGGATTTAGTTAAATTTAGAAATAGACACAACATACAATTAGATAATACAAAATTTTGGGATGTATATTTCTGACTTTTTTGTAAAAATTAGGAGCGATTATTTAATTTTTTCTACGAGTATCGGTAATAATAAAATGTATTAATTAAAAATAATTACATAAAGGCAAAATCATGTTTTCAACTATAAAATGGATCGTATATATAATTATATTTCGTCGCTGCATCCTCGAGATTTACATATTGCACTAGGTAGTCCACTTCTCATTGTATCAGGCATCGAACACAATTTTAGAGAACACACTAAAATAATTACTTCAATTTATTAATACCAACATTGACAGGTTGTCACCCGCCAGCTACTACCCACCTTACGGAATTTTATCATTCGCTTCTTGTGTGCAGGCATCGTAACGTCGTGTCGTATAAAATAGTTTATAAATCAAGTAAAATTTCTTGTTATGTTACAAATTTTGGAATAACATTTGTTTAAATACATGATTAATACGTTTTACATGAAAAAAATTGCAAAAAGTACGTGTTGACAGTGTTTCGGACTTTTTTGTGTACCTAGTTAGTTTGGCTTACCCATAATGGGTAAACGTAAACATAAGCATTCTCGTTCTGATGAAGAACTGTTGAGCAAAATACGTCGTTTAGAACGACGAGTTAAGCGAAGAAGAAAAAATAGTTATTCATCTGACTCAGACCCAGCGATAACGGATCACAGTAAGTAAAAGCCGTTTTTTTTCTGTAAACGTAGGTACCTACTTACCTATCAAAGCCTAAGCGCGTCGACCGGTTTTATTTTTTTTACAACGTAGTTATTGTAGTCGTTTTCAATCCAGATAAAATTAACGCAACAAACTATTTTTGCGTCAATTAGCAAATTCAAATAATAATAACACGGAAACATAATTATTTAAGTAATAAGTACATCCAGTATGAGTATAATCCAGTGTCTTTTTTTTTTCAAATTAAGTTATAAATGATATTTAAAGAAATATAATAACTAGGCTTACATAGATACAAAACAGCTGCGATAAGATTGTCGCTGTGGAGTTGCCATACTCCTTATGTTATATCAAATCAATTGAGCTGCGATGCGATTGCAGCCACACATTGGATAACATTTTAGAACCGCGATGCGATTGCGGTCGTTATCAAATAAGACATTTAAGAACCGCGATGCGATTGCGGTCGTTGTCAATTGAGTCGTAATGCGATTACGACCTATACTTGTTTCTCCTGTGAACATAGTTAATTGACCTTACAGGTAATGAAACAGAACTCGAAAATAAAGAAACTTTGCCTTTTGAGCCAGAAGTTTTATACAGTTCTGACGCTGATGAAGTTAGCGTTCGTTCAATGGTATCAAGACCTGACCAGACCAGTTATCCCGATAATCAAAGATGTGATGTGCCTCCTGTCGTCCAATCTGACGAAACATTACCTGCCAAAGATGATGCGGTACCTAGTACTTCAGCAGATCCCCCGGCACTTTCTGCTGCTATTCTAGATATTTTGGGAGATTCCAAAGAAAAAGACGAGCCTCTTGGTCCCAAGATCAGGGAAGAAATCTCTAAAAGATGGGGAAAGATAATAATGGAAGGGCTGAACAAGGACCAAAAGTTGAAGGTGATGGAAGGGGTGTTGATACCAGAAAACTTCCAGCTGCTCAAAGCGCCGAAGCTTAACCCAGAAATCGCTGCTGTTCTCAACGAGTCTTCCAAAAACCGGGACAAGAGGCTCGAGAAAGCCCAAAATCATTTAGGTGTTGGTATAGCATCAATTACAAACTTAATGTCTATCTTGATTGACACAGAAATATCAAAAGACGATATTATAAAAAAGCTTTCAGAAACGGGACAGATTCTTATGGATTTGCATAACCGAGACACTTTTACAAGACGACAACTAATAACATTTAGCTTGGACAAAAAATTTCATTCCATGATCAAGGATGTAAAGAGAGATTCATATCTATTTGGAGAAAATTTAGGAGAAAAAATCAAAGCTTCGAAGACAGCTGAAAAATCTGGCTTGCAAATTAAAAGAAAATTTGAACCTCGACCTTCAACATCGTATCGGCCGAACCGACCTTATAACAGCCGCCAGGGAAACGTGACGAAGGGTCCACCCAGGCAATATGCTCACCGGGGCAGACCAGGGGGACCCAGGACTCAACTATCGTCGGCTCAAACAGCTCGCCGCCTGCCGGCTGTTGCGGACCGGTACAACTCTGCGACGAACGCGAGCAAGTCGACCAACCACAAGAATCCTTAGAGGTACCTATACAACACGCTGGTAGGCTTCAGCATTTCCTTGACATATGGAAAACTGTTACCCAAGACCCTGTAGTATTAGAATTTATTACGGGTTACAAAATACCTTTTAATTGTCCTGTAATTCAGCTCGTCGAACCTAGGGAACCAAATTTTTCTGTAACTGAAATTCATAGTCTAAATTTAGAAATTTCAAAACTTTTAAATAATGGTGCTGTTAAAAAATGTAAAGACGTAGATGGTCAATTTATCTCTAACATCTTCCTCACGCCTAAAAGCGACGGTTCTAATAGATTTATTCTTAACCTGAAAAAGCTTAACAAGTTTATTGATACACAGCACTTTAAGATGGAGGACATTAGAACCGCATCTAAATTGATATCTCGCTTCGACTTTATGTCAAATATTGACTTGAAAGAAGCTTATTTTCTGATACCAATTCATAAATCAAGCAAAAAATATTTAAGATTCAGATTTAATAGTCAAACATATGAATTTCAGTGCCTTCCTTTTGGTTTGTGTTCAGCGCCGTATGTTTTCACCAAATTGATGAGGCCCGTTGCAACTTATCTAAGGCAGAGGGGACATTTGCTAGTAATATATTTAGACGATTTACTCTGTATCGATCACACTTATGAAGGTTGCTCTCAGAGAGTTTCAGAAACCGTTTCTTTCTTAGAAAAATTAGGTTTTGTCATAAATTATAAAAAAAGCGATTTGATACCTAGTCAATGCAAAACTTTCTTAGGTTTTGAACTGGACTCTAATGAACTGTCCTTAAAGTTGCCGTTAAATAAACGAGTAAAAATTAAAGATATGATTGATAAAATTTCGAAAAAACGTTTATTATCTATAAGAGAATTTGCTCAATTTGTCGGAGTGTTAACCTCAGCTTGCCCAGCCGTAGATTACGGATGGGTTTACACGAAGCTGTTCGAAAGAGAAAAATTTTTGGCTCTATTGAAAAACAATGAAAATTACGATCAAAATATGTTATTAAATCGTTATTTAGATGCCGATTTTGCGTGGTGGAATAATAACATAATGAATGTTAGCAAGCCTATAAGTCAACATAAATACGTATTAGAAATATTTTCAGACGCATCCCTTACAGGATGGGGCATTTCATGTAACGGTGAACGATCTGGTGGTTTTTGGAGCACGAAAGAAGCTAAAAATCACATTAATTGGTTAGAACTGAAGGCAGCCTTCATAGGTTTAAAATGCTTCGCTGACAAAATAAATAACCGGGAAATCCTTCTTAGAATTGATAATATGACCGCTATATCATATATCAACAGAATGGGGGGCGTCCAATATGATCATTTAAACAAGATATCACGCGAGATATGGTGCTGGTGCGAAGAACGTCGCATTTTTATTTTTGCGTCTTACATAAAGTCTAAGGATAACGTGGAGGCTGATGACGAGTCCAGACGTGACAATATTGATACGGAGTGGGAGTTAGCACCGTCAGCTTTTAATAAAATTACTGACACTTGGGGCTCCCCTCAACTGGATTTATTTGCGTCTCGCTTAAACGCAAAATGTGAAAAATACGTATCATGGAGACGCGATCCCCATGCTTTTAATATAGACGCCTTTACACTTAATTGGAACCAATGCTTCTTCTACGCATTTCCACCGTTCTCGCTGATTCTAAGATGTCTACGAAAAATCATAGACGATAAAGCTCATGGCATAATGGTGGTCCCCTACTGGCCAAGCCAGCCCTGGTACCCCCTGTTCGTAGCGTTGCAGTCATCAGAGCCCATCTTTTTCTCACCGGAAAGTGACCTTCTTTTGTCTCCTTTCAGGAGCAGACATCCGTTATGGAGAAGCCTTACCCTGGTGTCAGCACCCTTATCAGGGAGGCTTATTCAAAACAATTATTAGCCCCGGAAACGATAGATATTATGATTAATTCTCTTTCTATAAATTCATTAAAGCAATACTATGTAGGGTTAAAAAAATGGTGGCAATTTTGTCAAGCAAACTCAATTGATAATTGTTTGCATTCAACAGTACCAGTAGCTTTAAAATTTTTAACCAATGAATTTCATTCCGGGTCTAGTTACTCAACTCTTAATACGTATCGCTCAGCATTAGCCCTAGTGTTAGGAAAATCATTCAGCGGAGACGATAACGTAGTCAGATTTTTTAAGGGAGTGTTTAAAAGTAGACCTTCTTTGCCAAAATATCAGTCAACGTGGGACACTAATATTGTTCTTGATTATGTGTCAAATTGGTATCCCAATGAGGAATTGAGCCTAGAAATTTTAACAAAAAAGCTGGTAGCTCTTATATCTTTGTCAACTGCACAAAGAGTACAGACGCTGTCTTTAATTAGATTTTGCAATATAAAAGTCAACGATAACAACATTGATATACCAATTGATGACATAATTAAGACCACGGCTCCGGGTAAACAAAACCCTCGACTAGTTATTCCTTTTTTTCACGGTAGACCCGAAATTTGTCCCGCTAAGACTATAGTAGATTATATGGAAATTACAAACTCTTTGAGGAAGGACCCTAAAACAGAAAGGCTGATTTTAACAACTAAAAAACCGATTCATAATGCCTCTGCATCTACGATTAGCCGCTGGATAAAAGCAGTATTATACGAAAGTGGGATTGATACAAATGTGTTCTCAGCACACAGTGCTCGCCACGCTGCCACATCAGCCGCTGATCGTAGAGGCGTCTCGATTGATATCATAAAGAAATGTGCAGGGTGGACAGGTCGATCTCTTACTTTCGCCCAATTCTATAAAAGGCCTATTAATTCGAATAACGATAACTCCTTCGCGGAGGCAGTATTCAACGTCAATGAAAATTGAAAGTACTTGTAATTTTTTTGTTTATTTTTGAATCTCAAGCTGTATGATTATTTCACACAATTAAACTGATTGAAACTTTTCGATGTTTGCTATATGTATATACCAATTACACAAAATATAAGGAGATAGTTATTTCAAAAATAATACTCTGAACATCTACCTAGTGCAATATGTAAATCTCGAGGATGCAGCGACGAAATATAATTGAAGGTTAAACAAACTTACCTGAAGTGAAGTTTGACCGCAATTATATGAGTCGCTGCATCCGAAGAGATTTACACACCCACCCGCCCTAGTTTTGTGTCTTACAAAAACAACCCTTAAAGTATTTTTGAAATAATTCTCTGAAGAAATGATAAAATTCCGTAAGGTGGGTAGTAGCTGGCGGGTGACAACCTGTCAATGTTGGTATTAATAAATTGAAGTAATTATTTTAGTGTGTTCTCTAAAATTGTGTTCGATGCCTGATACAATGAGAAGTGGACTACCTAGTGCAATATGTAAATCTCTTCGGATGCAGCGACTCATATAATTGCGGTCAAACTTCACTTCAGGTAAGTTTGTTTAACCTTCAATTATATCGACGAAGATAAGGTTGAGGCAGTGAATTTCAGCTGTGCTATTTATTAAACATTGTATAGCCTACAGGTATTTGTCCAAATCTTGTACTTTGCTTGTCACACTGCCACGCATTACGCAGCGTGGCGCGTGAATGCGTGTTTTAACGTTGCTTGTAAGTACCTCCGGTTTTTTAGAAAACACGCACAACCAATACACTCATTCAAGCTAAAACATGCGTTGACGCGCGCGTCATGGGTGCGGGGGGACACGCCAGCTATGATCTCTTAGTGTCGTGTGTGATTTTGAATGAAATGAGTCATAAAAGCGTGAATCATAAAACGCAACTACTCGCGTGACAGTGTAAAAACCTGCACGAAGATGCAGATCTGCATTTCCACAAGTACGCGTGTAGATACGTTGACACGCACCATGCAGCGTGATGCGGGGCAGTGTGATAATCACCTAAGTGTACATACTATTTGATATAAATAATATGAGTATCAAACATTGTCTTTTGCGATAAATATGCTTCTAATTTCAAAATCAGAATGCACTTAAATTTGGCGAGGTACGAAACGGCTTTCAGCATAATCTCCTGCCAGTTTTATTGCATTACCGATATTGAGTTGGGGAATTTAAGCCTGTGTCACAAAGGTGGATGAAATGGCATCTGGGTAAACTGACGCTATTGTCTAGATTAGGCCTTTGAATTTTGATCTGCTTAGAGCTTATGTCATATTGAGCTTTCAAACATTCCATAAGTTCCTAGTACTAGATAGGACCGTGTAGTTGATTATTTTAGCAATACAGCGTCTCTAGGCGAGTGGAATTGTAAAATAGATGGTAGAATATAGTTCGATGTCAAATTACTTAGCGTAAACTTATGTCAATCCCATACATTTAATCTATTCTATTCTACCATCTATTCTATAATGCCACTTGCCTAGCCACGCTGGTAATATAATTTGAAAATTAGCCTGTTGGCCTAATGATAAGTGACAACAACTGGTAAGTCGGAGATCGTGGGTCTTATTCCCACACCGGTATTTTTTTATGTGATGGTGGTTGTGGGTATAGTTGTAATTTATTGTTTATGATATTATTTTTTGAAGGTGGGTTTTCGGGGTTGCGGAATGTTTATAATAGTTACCGTGTCCCCGGAACATAAAGGGCAACCGAAGGAACATGAGTGGGTTTTAGTCAGTAAAAGTCTGACACGCCCTCCCACCCCGACCAAGACGGGAGAAGTTATTTGATGATTTCCCACTCCACAAAAAAGGTGGGTTTTAGGAATAAGCTTATATTTTTAAATTGTCTATTATATTTTTAATTAATGTCAATAAATAACCCTCAAAAATATTTTAAGACCATTTCATGTCATCAAATACTACGTACCCATTTAAATAGGTTCTGTAGTTTAAGCGTGAAAGCATAACGTGCTTACGATATTAATGTAATCGAAGTCGACCCTAATATTATATTAATTAATTTATATTGATGATAAATTGCATGCCTTTCACCTGCACAGTGAATGTGAAATAGTCCGTCTAATAGCTTGGATTGAACTTATTCACGTCATACACGTTAATACGTACTTGTGTCCAAGTTCAAGCTTGCGCAAGTTTATAACTATGCATGTGGTTTGCACGACATATTACAAAGTATAATTTATATTTATTTTAAAATTAAAGTTTTAAATAAAACATGGCCGGTTTCCATTAAAAATCATGCTCTTTTGCAGATTCGCTTCACAATTTTATTTGCTATGAAGTAATTAACAGAATTCCTGATGATCAAAGTTGGTAGTTTTTAAACTTTTTCGTTTTATAATTCAGTGCTGAGTTCGTTGCTGCAGCGGTTCGCAAGTTGAACTTTTAAAATCATAATTATCGTTTGGTGATGTTTGTAAGTACTAGTCGAACTCTATGTAAATTACATAGATACTGCTAGTTTGATTACTAATTTTTTAGCTTGTTTTAAAAAAAAACTTGTCCAATTTATTGTTATAGAGAAAAACCGTGCATTCATATTCAACTACTACTAGCTACTTATATTTTAATGAAATAGTGTACGAGCGTTTAAAGATCATAATTCATTCAAGATTTCTTATGATACTACAGTTACTAAAAGTCATTAGGATACACAAGTATTGTAAAATATATTGCTACATACTTATAAACAGTATTGAGGGCTGCTACGTCGTAGCTGATGTTGCTGGTACGCCTGCTACACCGCGTAGCATATAAATGCTACGCTTTATATTACTAAGCGTCACTATCCACGGAGCGCAGCTGCGAAGCCGCGTACGCGTCATTATATGCTTGGTACATTACATATAAAATTGAGCGTAACACGCATATTCTTCATCGACACAGTTGCATATTTTTGTACGTAAGCTGCAAGGAAATGTAAAATGACAGACATAAGGAAAGAAAAAAAAAGGGTAAAATGACGCAAAACAGGCTATGTAATGCGATTCGTTGACAGTGACACTAAAGGCGAGATAAATAGTCGTTACTTAGCACGTACTTTGGCTTAGCACTATATCTGTGACTGTTACACTACCGTCAGCGTCAAGTGCAAGATAGAAATGGAACTTGGCTTAGCCAAAGTCAGTGCTAAATAACGTCTATATATCTCGCCATTAGCCTCAGTTCCGAAAGTAATGTTTTAAAACTAATCTCCAACAGTAGTAATTCGGCAGAGTTTTAAAAACTTACTCTAAGTTTTTGTTGCAAATGAAGCTAATTAGAATATTATATTATGTTTGATTTGTATTGTGTTGTCTACGATTGAAAGTATTAAACCTACGAGTATGCCATACAGAAGCGTTAATGAGGCGCTATAATAGACTGTTCGTTGCATTTTCAATATTATCGCCCGCATTATCGCCGTAGTTTAGCAAAGGCTTGAATTTCAAATTTTGGATTAGTATCTCTTAAACATAATACTGCAATCACACAGTAAAATCCTAGCATTTCAGTTCAAATATAAAGAAGCAGATAATATATATGATGAGGATAAAATAAAATAAAATAAAATTATCTATAATTTATTAGCTTCCACTTTATTGGAAGTCAGCCTTCAGAAGACACTCCGTTTATCATTTCATCGAAAATTGTGTAAACCATAAGACATCAAAGCTGTATCTAAATTATTTTGATCGTTCTATCTTTGCGAAAGAGTAACTTTGATCTTCTGTTACGGGTTTATTTATGATTTTTTTTGCAGTTCGTAAAAGTAATATTTGTCGATGTTATCTAATCTTGCGTTAAATCATCAAAGTGTTTAACTAGGAGTTTCAATGACAGTTCGAGACGTAATTCTACGGAATAGTTGAATTTTGTTAAGTGAAGTTAATTTATAAAGGGTGTAACAGATATTTAACCAAGTTATTATCCGTACGAATTAGCTGCGCACCTCGCACTGTGACGTAATGCTGACGGGATGCTATCGCTACTAAACGAACGGGGCGAACACGAGGCGTCAGTGTTACGCCGCAGTGCGAGGTGCACAAAGAAGTCGTACGGACTGTGTTCAGTATTTATTAGTCAGTGTTTTCCTTCATGTGTTTTGTTGTTGGAAAATAATAAGTCGTTTGACGGACTTATGTACAAAAATATGCAACTGTGTCGTTGTTGGAAAATAGTAAGTCGTTTGTTTAGTGACCCTGACAGTCGGAGCCCATAGTTCCGATTACCACCCATTACAAACTTTGTGCGATGATGAATGAATTATGATTGTTTGATCTGTGTCGGGGTGTAATTAAGCGATAAAACATAATTTAAAATTTCAGTTTTGTGGTTACCTTAGTTCGAGCTCTGCTTAGTTTAGGATCAGATGGCCATGTGTGACTTATACCCGAGATATTAATATATTTCCTTTTTTTTCTTCACAAATAACTCTACTATTCAACCCCTTACCCCAACCAACCACCATAGAAATTGGCAACCGTGATCAAAATACACTCCAATCGCAGCCAATATCACAAAGTAAATTCAGGCATACCAACCAAAATAACTGAAATATCTTCAGTAAACAATGCTATCCTGTTCTCAATGCACATAGGTACGTATGTTCTCTATAGCAACTAGTTGCCACTTGAGTAACTTGTGCAATAAATAATATTAGTTGAATGTGTCCAATTCAATAGTATTGTTGAAATACTTACTACAAGTCGGTAAATCATTGTAAAGTTAGTTATTGTCTTGCTTTAGAGGTTGGATACGATTTCTGAGTTTGTTTTTAAGTTATTCTGTAGTTAGAGTTCTATGTTCAATGTTTGTAAGATAAACTTTCAACATTTAAGATGCAGAGAATGTAAGAAGAATTGGCAATTAATCACCTTGCTTACTCAAGGCGAATTGGTGATTTTATTTTAATATTAAAGAAATAGTTGTTTTTTCTTTACATAGAATAATTCTTTTTTTTATAACTGTGACACCATTTAACCTTTCGACCATGCGTCAGCCGGCTGTCGGGGTGTTGTCTTTCTATTGTGTCTCAAATCACGTGTATTCGAAGGTTTAATAGTGTATTAATCCGGTAATGCTATAAGTAATACTTCATACAAAAATAAGAAACTCAGATCATAATGTCCAACCATCATGTGTAGTAAGAACATTTTTTTCTCCATAATACATAATCTTGTGTGGGCAACAAAGGCGGATACAGACTTAATAGCTAAGAGGATTATAGTAAACTAGTACGGCACTACGGAATTACTCGTAAATATCACATTATTTTTAGAGTTCCTAGGGGCCAATTACTAAGCCGTCGGTGTTCCTCCATTGGCCTGTCTGTCTTATGAAACGTAATAAGCAGAATTTACTGTATTTTAACGTTAAAACTAATAAGTACGGGTTTTTTTGTGTGCGAGTAGGACTCGCAACTTGACCAGTTTATTGAATAAAATCAATAAAAAATTATATATCATAAGACTACCCACACACGGCCATCTGACAAACCGCAGCAGCCAAGAGTTCAGGCATTGCGACAATCGTGCATCAAACAATCTTGTATATATAAAACGCTTCCGTTACTGAGTGACTGACAGACAACGCACAGCCGAAACTACTGGTCGTAGAGAGCTGAAATTTGGCATGTGTGTTTGTTGGGGGGTGTAGGCGCGTACTAAGAGAGGATTTTTGGAAATTCCCCCCCAATGGGGAGAAAAGGGGGATAAACTTTTTTTTTATTTCTCAATGCATTCACTTAAAACTTTGCATGTAGGTTCCACCAGTGAAGCAACTAAGCACTGCGAGAGGATTTTTGGAAATCCCCCCCCATAGGGGAGAAAAGGGGGAATAAACTGTTTTTTTATTTCTTTATGGAATCACTTAAAACTTTGCATGTAACTTCCACCAGTGATGCAACTGAGCACTGCGAGAGGATTATCGGAAATTTCCCTTCATGGGGGATTAAAGGGGGATAAATTGAGTGTTTTATTTCTTTTTGGATTCACTTAAAACTTTGTATTTAGGTTCCACCAGTGATGCAACCGAGCACTGCGAGAGGACTTTTCGGAATTCCCCCCTATGGGGAAGTAAAGGGGGATAAACTGTTTTTTTATTTCTTTATGGATTCACTTAAAACTTTGCATGTAAGTTCCACCAGTGATGCAACTGAGCACTGCGAGAGCATTTTTGGAAATTCCCCTTCATGGGGGAGTAAAGGGGGATAAATTAAATGTTTTTATTACTTTATGGATGCACTTAAAAATTTGTATGTAGGTTCCACCACTGAAGCAAGTGAGCACTAAGAGAGGATTTTTGTTTTCAGTCACCAAGCTGTATCTCATGCACCATGTTATCTGTTGCCGCTATAACAACATCCTCAGCCTATACCTAAGCACAAATTACTAAATAGTTACTACATAAGTTCCCACAAACAGTATAGAAGTCAATTCTGTACATTAAATATACATATATTTAAAACTAGCTTTTGCCCGCGACTTCTTCCGCGTGGAATAATACTTCCCGTTCACGAAGGAACTCCGGGATGAAATCTATCTTATGTCTTTTCTCGGGTTCCAGACTATACCTGTACCAAATTTCATTCAAATCTGTTCAGTGGCTTAGGCGTGAAGAACGACTAGACCGACAAACAGAGTTACATTTGCATTTATAATATTAGTACGGAAGTACGAATTAATGTTGAAGGATGATTGGTGATCGATACTGATGCCAAAAATTCAATCAGTAAATGTATGTGCATGCATGGGTTAAAAACTACTGAAGGGATTTTAACCAAACTTGGCACGATTACAATTCATACTTCTGGGCGGGTTATAGACTATAAAACATAACGCTGAGACACATAGGAGCCGAGCAGAAATGAAAAGTGTAACAAAAACGGTAAAAATATTCCTTTTGATAGTATTTGTTGCGTGCGCTGCGTAAATGGTTGATGTGCCGCAAAAATTATGTACTAAAAAATTGTGTCTCTTAAAACGTTCTAAAAAAAAGGCCGCGACAGCGTGTCTAATATTTACAGTTCACACAATAACCATTCTTATGGCAATTAAATTAGTTCTAAAATATTGCATGATTTGCCAGGGTGTTTTCATGAAAATAGTAAATACTTATCAATATAAATACCTTATTAAATACACGTTTTTAATTTTGTACCAAATTGCCGTTTACATAATTTGATTACAATAAATATAATTAGGGATATCACAGAGTTTTAAAATTACTCCGCAGCAATATAATGATGATAAATACGGGCAGTAGCAAGGCTGGCCGATGGCTTTGCAAGATATTCGTAGCTTATATACATCAGAATAACACATAATATTGTGCTACATAACATTGCACCATGAGCCACGGGAGCCTATCAGTAACCAAAAATAACTCCGCTCCGCGAAGCACCTCAGCTCCGGCGGGATCTTATGGCGGAATGGAGATTGCGACTGTCAGGACTCAGTGGGCACGCCTCTTTGAGGAGTGTCTGGAGAGGAGGAAACTTGGAGGGGTTATTCTTTGTGAAGCCTGAGCCACTAAGAACGGTTTTTTTTTAATTCAACCCCTACGGGTTAAAATAGTGGATAGAAGTTCGACATCCACGCGGGCGAAGCCGCGGGAAAAAGCTAGTATTTAAATAAAATCTCCCAAAACTCTTCACTTATACAAATTTAAAAAACCCCATATCGTATTATTATATTTAGTTAGACATATCTAAGAACCATTGCCAGATAACCTACTTTAAAAAAAACCGCATCTGCATCGATTCACCCGTTTAGGAGCTATAGTGCCACAGACAGACACACACACAAAGGTCATAGGTACTTAATTATAACACCCCTATTTTTGCGTATAGGTTAAAAACAGACACACACAGACAAAGAAATCAAGTCGTTCTAATTAACTTAATTTTGTTCAAGCAATGTTTTAATACACAGTCGTTAGGAGCATTAAATACAGCAAATCTGATTACAGGCGAGACGCGAACCGTGCTAAAGACCCGACATACGTTGTCGAGAAACGGTTCAAATATACGTAATTATCTCCTTAGAGTTTCAGGGAATCATTTTAATCTGAACGCTTTAGGCTTATAGTCTGACAACGAATGTCTAAGAAACTGTGTTCAGTGTATTGTCACCTCGGGAGGTTCTAAAAGATGTGTCTTATGTGCCTAACTTATAGTCGTAGAGCCTTATATTATGTTTATAACAAAATGAATAAGTCGACTTACACAGATTATTAACTGTCCCCTAAGGTTTCCATGGCATCTTTGGTTACAGAGTTTTAATTTTGTAAGTCGCAGAGTGGTGTTATAAAGCCTAAGTAGGGAGTTATTGGGCATTCTGAGCCACTTTCGTCCAGTAGCTCGGCAAGTAAGCCTCGCTACAGGACAGTGGCTCAGAACGCCCAATAACCAATAATCAACTAGTAAAATGTGAAGCTTGGTCATTGTGTGTATTAAATCACTGACCGCCAGTAGCGAGGCGAGTAGATACGGATCGCCTCCATACCATTCAACCAATATTGTTAGTCTGTCATTGCTCAAACAAACGCTCTATCGCAATAAATAATGCTATTTCAGTTTATAAATATTAATGTACCCGATACATTTACTCATAATCAAACAGTTCGTTTTCAAGTGTAATCATGAAGTTTGTAAAGCAACCACAATCACTGCAAGTCCCAACAATCTGCGAAGATGTTTGTAAGACTAATTTTCGTCATGGAGAATTATTACCTGACTCAATTCGATGTATCATTTGCGGACCATCCAATTGTGGAAAAACCAATTTATTGATTGGTCTCCTTATACACACGAAAATGGATTAAGGTTTAAAAATGTTTATGTTTATTCAAAAACTCTGTACCAGCCCAAATACATTTTTTAGAAAAAGTTTTACAACGAGTGCCAGGTACTTCACTCCAGAAATATCATGGAAATGAGGAAGTGCTTACAGTTCAAGACGCAAAACCAAACTCTGTGATAATATTTGATGATGTTGCTTGCGAAAATCAAGATCGCATGCGTGATTATTTTGCAATGGAAGACACAAGTTCATTGATTGTTTTTATCTAAATCAAACTTATAGTAAAATCCCGAAACAGTTAGTAAGAGACAACGCAAACTTAATAATACTTTTTAAACAAGATGACATTAATTTGCGTCATATATATGAAGAACATGTGAACACTGATATGACATGGAATCAATTTCGTGAAATGTGTTCAGAAATATGGAATGAACCCTTCAATTATGTAGTAATTAATAAAGATTGTTTAAAAAATAAGGGATGTTACAGAAACAAATTTGATACCTTTGTAGTATTTGATTGAGAATATTGATATTTAAGTTTGTTACCATCGTGATATTATTATTCTCAGTCATCGCTTAATCAATCACTATCGTTTTTTCTGTCATGGAAAAATCGTTAAAAAGACAAATAGTACTTGCAGCCGAAGCTGTCAAGAAAAAAGTACGAAAAATGAGAGATGTTGAAATTAACAATCAGCAAACACTGGAATCAGTTTTCAAGCCTGTAACAGAACCTCTCAACCAGATTGCTAATGTCAGTAAGCAGACCTCTTCCCTGTGTCCTACAAAAAATGATGAACTTCTATTTATTGATAAAACTATGCAGAATCAAGCAGTCAATGATAAAAATGACAATTCATATGAATATGAATCTGATATTGAAAGTGACTCTTCATATAAATCATTAGTTGAAAACGACCCAGGTCGTGACACGTCATCTTGGTCAGTATCTTCAGAAGCCCTGAAAGATATTCCATTCGGTGTTAGAGTAGAAAATGGGAAATTTATGTTAGGTTCTGCACGTATAACGATCGGCGATGAATATATCACTGTAGCTGGACGCAAATACCGAAATACGCCCGTTTGAAACAGTTGTTACTGAAGAAGAACGTTGATTTAAACATGGTTACAGAGAATGACATGCAACATTATAAGTCAATGCTACTTGATACAAACGCACATCGAAGAGACTATGAGCCGGATAAACCAATAAAAAGTAATAAAGGACAAAAGTATATGCAAGTTATTAAGCCTATTTTTACTATTCAGTCTCAATCGAAGGGAAAAGGACTACCCTTGACAAAAATTTGGAAGAAAAATGTTGATTTTGTATATTGGGACGATCCAAATGAATTGGTGGATAGATTAAAATTATTAATCGCATCTCGAGATGCTGGTAACACAGGATTAGATAATGAAATTATATCTATTATTGAAGAATTGCGTGAAAAGTAAAATTATAAATAAATAAAACACGTACGTTAGTACATATTTTAAAACTTGTGTTCATTTTATTATAATCCTCACAACACAATACACGTTAAACATGTACGTAGATAAAGTTGGACATCGTAGTCATAAAAGAATGAGATTATCGGAGTGTTTGAGATTAAAGATAACACATTATTAAAATCAGAAAACGGAGATTTTGATTTAAAATCATCAAGACTCACAGGAATAAAAAATCCAGTAGAAGCTGGTGATGCAGTGAATAAGGATTATGTAGATCAAATGAGTGTTATATGGTAAAAGAAATTAATACACTTATTAGTACATTGCATACATTGCGTTCACAAAGTATTATAGACGCACGGAAACAGTCCAGGTTACTTTAAAAGCCAAGATTCCTGCAATTGTAAGTCATTTACAAGAAAAGTTTTATACTAAAGAAGAGGTTGATAAATTACTTCAAAAAACTCAGTAATGGCAAAACAGCAAATTGTTAATGAAATACACAAAGCAGCACGAAGAAATTTTCTTAGCGTCCTGTCATTCTAAAGGGAGTCGATGACTTGTGGCAAGCTGATCTGATGGACATGCAAAACCTAAGCAAATATAATAAAGGTTACAATTACATTTTAGTAGTGATTGACTGCTTCTCAAAGTATGCTTGGATGGAGCCTTTAAAAACAAAAAATAAACTCGATGTTACTCGTGCGTTTAAAAAATTTGATTAACAGCAAACGCAAACCTGATAATTTACAAACGGATATGGGAACAGAATTTTATAACAACTCATTTCAGCTGCTTATGAGGTCTTACAATATTAACCATTACTCGTCATTTTCTTCTAAAAAGGCTTCGATTGTTGAGCGACTGATTAAAACTATTAAAAATAATTTATATAAATATTTTAGTCTTAATGGAAACTATAAATGGCTAGATTTACCGTTACAAGATATATTAAGGACATATAACAACACAAAACATCGAACAATCAGAGTTAAACCAATCGAAGTGAATAAGGCTAATATGTCAGTTATAGCAGAAAATATAAGAAAATCATTTAAACATGCATCTATTCGTAGAAAACCTAAGTTCAAAGTTGGTGATTTTGTTCGGATTAGTAAATACAAACATCAATTTGAGAAAGGTTATACACCTAATTGGTCAACTGAAATATTCACCATAAAAAAGATTAATTTAACCATACCTGTTACATATACTTTAGAAGATCAGCGAAAGCAGGCAATTTTGGGAACTTTTTACGAGCAAGAACTTCAAAAATGTAACTATCCTGGTGTTTATTTGATAGAAAGAGTTTTAAAAAGAAAAGGATCAAAAATTTTTTGTTAAATGGCTCGGTCTCAACAATGAAGAAAACAGTTGGATTGACAAAACTGCAATTGTAGGATAACATAATATAAACATTATGTTTACAATATTTTCTTCATTACAATTCGGACAATGCACGGAGGTGAACTAGTTAATACATTAATCAATAATCTACCCGTTCGAACTTCATTTGCCCGGTTACAATTATTGCGGACCAGGAACCAAACTCCAGAAACGATTACAGCGAGGTGATCGAGGTGTAAATAAGCTTGACGAAGCTTGTATGCATCACGACATTGCCTATGCAAACCACACAGACTTACCAAATCGCCACAAAGCTGATTTACAACTATTAAATATGGCTAAACAAAGACTAAGGTCAAATGATGCTGGAAAGGTGAAAAACTGAGTTCATGGATAGTGAGTAAAGTTATGAAAGCCAAATTGAAATCCGGTGCCGGCGTTAAAACGTTTAAGAATTTCGTATCAAAAATAAAATCAACGATCAAGAAACTGAACCCAAAGGACAGCAAAACATTAATCAACGTTGCTTACGCAGCAGCAAAAAAAATATTTCCAAACTCTCAAAAATTCGAGTACCACGAGTGATACCGTTACCTAAAACTGGAGGAATTCTACCTTTAATACCAATTTTTGCTGGTTATCGGCTTTAGGTACTTTAGCAGGCGGGGCGGCGGGTATTGCAAAACACTGTTAACGACTACAAAGCTGGACAGCAGAATTTGCAAGAAACAGTAAGACACAATAAGGCTATGGAGTCTTTAAGGTTGGGCAAGGGTTTATACATTAAATCACATAAAAATGGTAAAGGTTTATTTATAAAATCTTCAAAAAACTAAAAAATAAGCTACCTAATCGTCCTCTAACTAATGTAGATATTCAAAAGCATGCCCGTAACATCCCCTACTTCGAGGAGTCTACATGAAGGATCAGTTACCAAGGATGCCAAAACCGATTGAATGCGGTGTCGTTAACTTGGATAATCATACTAATCTCGGACGCATTGGGTAGCTTATGTTAAAGTTAACCACTATTGTGAATATTTTGATAGCTTTGGGGATTTGAAACCTCCATTGGAACTAATGCGATATTTCAAGAAATGTAATGTTTTTTATAACTATAATAGATATCAGAAATTTGACACAGAAAACTGTGGGACTTATGTTTAGAATATCTAAAGAATTTTTGGAATAAAAACGTATAAAAAATAAAATTTTGTTTTATTTTAAATCATTTGCAAGATGTCATTCACATTGTCAATAACTGGAAACTCGTCAACTTTATCTACGTATTATCCTAACACATTGCAACTAAACGAACAGTACGAGTGTGCGTTATTACATTTCTCAACATTTAATTCTATTCCAAACATCGACAAAACAAATAATAAGTTCTATTACGGTTCTAACGAAGTTATTGAAATACCAGAAGGCACCTACGAACTGCAAGATATTGATGATTACTTGAAATCTAAAATTAAAGATGCATCAATCAAACTGCAGTGCAATAATAATACGTTAAAAACTTCTGTATTCTGTTCAAAAACCATAAATTTTAGTAAAGAGGATACTATTAGAAATTTACTAGGTTTTGATAAACAGATCTTGGAACCAAATAAATGGCATGTGTCACAGTTTCCGGTCAACATTTTACCTACGACAGTGATCAGGATCGAATGTGATATCGTGAGTGGCTCGTACACAAACGGAAAACCGAGTCACATAATTCACGAATTCGCCCTTAACGTACCTCCCGGTTATAGAATATAGAATTCCAAAAAACGCAATATACTTTCCAGTCAACCAAAACAACATAAACTGCATACATATCCGATTGATA